>OX451215.1:166137964-166650889 GCA_949628195.1 Phasia obesa | reverse complement strand
AATTATCTAATGGGAATTAGTTGAACTAATTCTAATTTTTTGATGAATTAGAAAATATAAACCAATTGCATCAATTGCTAATGCTAATTGAAATTTAACATGAATGTTTCAAATATATTTTATTCTTTATTAATGTGGGGGTTACAGTTTAGTATTTAATATTAATTACCTTAACAACGTAACTTGATACATTTTTTATTGTTACTAGCAAAATTTTTAACGACATATAAAATAGTCGAAAAATTTATCGACCAAAAATTCACTTTGCACCCTAAAATCATGTCAATTTTGTTGTTGCTTTATATATTAAACATTTAGAAAAAATGCATTTGTAGAAACTTTTTATCATAATAAAACTTTAATATAAAAAAATTTATAAATTTAAGTTTTGTGTAAAATATGCGCGACAGTTGTAAATGTCACGTCAATTATATCTACCCTTTTTATATACTTCATATAACATACACATATACCTCTTTATAGATATACTCGTACATGCATGTACATATGTTTTTACACATTTACAATATATACATATAAAGTAACAAAACACACATAGGAATACAATAAAATTTATATGAAAAAAAATGGAAATAATAAACACAACTATAAAATATGACATAAAGATACATGTGTTGTCGAAATCTACTTTTTTATTTTTTAAGAATGTAAGTGTAATATAAAGTTTAAATGAAAAATTATGCATTATTTTATGAAGAGCATAAAATTAAGTATTCATTTATTGGGGCTTCCTTCCCCTCCGTATTATATACTCTCGATCAGAGGATTAGAAACACTCAAATTTCTGTTTTTAGTAGGACATACCAAATAAGACAAAGAAAAAATGTGAATTAATATTCCTTCTTATTAAATGAGTTGGACGTATATTACGACACAGGGAATTTGCATGCATTTCCAGATTTCATAAATAGGTTACGACATATTTCGCTATTTCTGCTTCAACTAATTCATTTGTTTATATTCAAGTTTCTAACATATCAGGGAAAAACTACGATCAATCATAGAATTTTATTTTGACGATTTTTTTTCATTGCATTTAGCTTCATTTGCGGTAAGGTTCCGACCAAGATGCATTTCGAAAGATGTGTCTTCTAAAAGTCGAGGTATTATTTGCTTATTTATGCGAATTGCGATCCGTAAGCTCTGTGCATGATATACGTTATGCGAGTTAATTTTTTTATTAAATTTTATTATAATTTTTCAAAAAAATTTCTAAAAATAAAATAGTATAGTGCTCGGTTGCTAGTTTAGATATCTAAACGGTACAAAGAGTATCAAATGGGCGAAAATTTACTGCCTTGGGAAACTCCGGCTTCAATTGGCTGATTTGAGTTTAAAGAATTCCTTCTTTCGGTATGAACTTTCGATCAAATAGCTAAATTTCTAATAGCTTATAGAAGTTTAAGGCAAGTTCAGCTTTAAAATTAAATGTACATTAGATCTTCATGCTTGAAAAACATCGATAAAAAGAGCAGATCAGTATATTCTTATTTCAAAGGCAATTACTATTCTGTACGTTTGTTCGTTCGTACTATGTTTTGTTTTTTTTTTTTTTGAAGCCAAAGTAATCGTTTGAAATATACCCTTTCTCGATTAAGATTAAGTGCAGCTTAGTGATTAATATATACTCAAACAGCTTTAGGATATTTCATAAAAGTCCATTCAGCATTGTCCGAATATTAGGTCACATAACTATGTCTGCCAGTAATGTTATCTTTAGCTTAATAGTTTTATTTTCAAACAATGCTATTCTATAAGTATTCCAACAACATTGTTGGCAAGCAGAAAAATATAAATGGAGGTTAAATTTGGAAGGGCCGATGTTGGTTTAAAATAAAACACAAATTATTTAGGAAATTATTGTTATTTCTTTTTATTTTGATAATATTGGTATGGTTCAATTATGTATGGAACAAAATATCGGCCAAATGGCCGCCTCGCACACCTCCATCCGATGCTTAAAATTTTTAATGTCGCTGAGGCATAATTGAGGTTCTATGTCGTTAATGTGCCGAATTATCTCATCCTTTAGCTCTTGAACTGTTGCTGGCTTATGGACGTACACCTTTTCTTTGAAATAACCCTAAAGAAAGACGTCCAATGATGTCAAATCACATGATATTGGCGACGCGACCAATTGACATCGACATTACGTGAGATAACAAGGTCATTGAACTTGTCGCGCAAAAGAGCCATAGCTGTGTGGCAAGCGGCACCGTCCTGTTATGAATTCGGGCCATAAAAAGTTCGTTTTCTTCTCACGATAGCGAACACCATTCACAGTAACTGCCTGACTGGCCTCATTTTGTAAGAAATAGACCCGATGATGCCGGCAGCCCATAAACCACACCAAACAGTCACTCTTTGTGGGTGCATTGATTTTTCGACGATCTCTTGAAATATCATTCGCCCAAATGCGGCAAATATGCTTATTTACGAAAATGAAAATGTGCCTCATCACTAAAGATGATTTTTTTTCAAAAGTTAATCATCCAACGTTGCCATTTCTTGCCACCATTCTGACCATTGCTCGATTTTGTATTTTTCCGTGGTTCAAATTGAGTTATTATGAAATTGAGAAATGTCAAATTAAATGCAGAAAAAAAAACTTGACGTTTAAGTGCGATTCACATTCAACATCGGCCCTTAAAATTTAACCACCCGATAGAAAACCAACATCAGTACCTATTCTCCACCTAAAGAACATGAACAACTTTATGTTCTTTCTTCAGCCGAGGTTTTGCTCATGTGGAATTAAGAAATTAATAAAGTCCGTCACTTGAGCCCTTTGGAGGGCTTGTATCACGTCTGAAAAATTATGAACAAAAATATGTAAAAATCCTTTTATTCTATTTTTAAATTTATAATAGTGATTTGGTCATTATATCTCTTGAAAATATATATCATCATATAACTACATTAGGTTTGGTTAGGTTAGGTTAGAGAGAATCACACATAATTATTTATGTGTAGATTCACAAGACCATTATTGATCCATAGTGACTCCTCTGATATTTCCCGGTGTCCATAGCTGTGTTCTAATCAATCTCTCTAAGTAGTCCGGTGAGCTTCGTAAATTTAACAATTAGCATAGCTTTTACACCTCTCAATTCCTCCATATTCTGAAAGAAAAAAGAGCCAAAACATTTATTACGATTGTAAAATAGTGCAGGGCATTGGCAAATATAGTGGAATGTGTGTTCCTCTTCTTCGCCATACCATCTGCAGATATCATCTTCGCGAACTCGAATCTTTTTCAAGAAATATCTGAGATCATTATGTCCTGTTATAATACCTACATACCATACATTCTCAGTTCAGACTTACTCATACGTAACAGCTTATCCATTTCCCAATTACCCTTTCCCCCCAGCAAGGATTTCTGTGTGCATCTCAATGAATTATTCCATATTGTGTCGGCATCACGTCCAAATTGTTCCCTTATCCTCCCATATATTGAATCGAGACCAAGGTATACGTCCACACGTCTGACATTTATATCCAAATCAGCTCCAGCTCGTGCCAACTCGTCTGCAGCTTCATTTCCTACGATATTGTAATGACCGGGTATATAGTACAGTTTCAGTGTGTGTTGTTCGTTGAGAACCTGTAGCTCTCTGCGACAACGGCTGACTACCTTCGATCTAATACACCTATTTCCGAGTGCTTTTAAAACCACCTGACTGCCTATGTAAATAGTGATCATTGTAATTTTAATTACAAGCACTAAAAAATGATTACTCTTATACCTACGAGTATTCCATTTTTTTGTCTAAAAACTTCATTAAATGTTTCTCGTAACATCTGCAATCTAAATCCCTTAAAAATAGTTTTATAAACAATGTCTGCATTTTGTTATGTACGCAGCGTAATCATTTATTAAAAAATTCCTAGTAAAACAGGAATGATAAAAAAGAGGATTTTGATGGCAAAGATGCCAAAGATGACAACACAGCAATGTTTCTATTGTGTATTGCGGACACATCTATAATCGAAGCCATATTACTCAACTATATCCAACCTAAGGTATGTTTAGAAAACATGACTTATTTCTTGATGCCATTAAAGTGTTATATAGGAAGTGCATTAAATTTTACATCCACATGCCACGGTACTTGGATGCAACTTGAAAAGGAGTTGCCATGCAACAAAGTTTTTCTTTTTATCCGATATTAAGTGGATAGTTATTAAAGGTTAAATCCATTAAACATAACGAATTATATGTTAACCAGTGGAAGCTCTGTTCTTTGCATGGACCACACACTTTATGTGTGTAGGTAAACATCAATTATATATGTATATATTAGTTCCTCTTGTTCCTATGAGGAACATAGAGTCTCAATAAATTTCTTCCAATCAATTCTATTTGATGGTACGGACTTAATTAAATTTCAGCTTTTTCCTGCTCTCGACACTTCTTTATCTATCTGCCTTCTCCAGGTATGGGCGGGTCTACCTTGGGGATTCCAAACAAAAGCGTCGCGGGTGAAATCTCCACGTGGTCTTCGTAATGCGTGTCCAATCCAACGCCACTTCCTCCGTAGTATTTCTAAGTGGATTTGGCTTTGATGATTGCGTGCCCAGAGCTGCTCATTTGATATACGGTTGGGCCAGAAAATTTTCAGAATTCGTCTTAAGCTTTTGTTGATGAAGACTTGCAAGGTGATGACATCTTTAGTAGCCATATTCCCACTTTCGCACCTATACAAAACGATAGATTTCACACACGAATTGAAGATAGAAATTTTTGTGCGTGTGGAAATTGATGAAGATTTCCAGAAGGTGTTGAGTTGGCCGAAAGCTTGCCGGGCTCTCATTATTCTATTTAGGACGTCATCCGACATCATCCGTCATCTACATCAATTGTAAGACTCTTATTTTTATAGAGTAGTACCTATAAAAGAAAAATGCAAATAATTAAGAAGAAACTAACAATAACAGAATTTTATAGCCACACTCAAGTCGTAATATTCTTACCAAATTTTAAAAATTAACGCTAAATAATATTATCACATAATTACCTAAGTATGTATTTCACAAAATAACCAATTTTATACAACACGCACGCGACTTAAAAATATTGTTTTGTTTTATTTATCAAATTTTTTATTTTTATTATTTCAATTTAAATACACTTTATTCAGCTTTGTATACAGAAAAAATTATTTTTCAGATTCAAACAACTAATTCGCATAAATAGAACATTTATTGTTTGAATATGGTCCTATAAACAAAATTGTATATTCAGAAAATTAATTTTAAAATTAGTTTATTGAAAATATTCCCCGATTTTTTCAAACAAATAATTGTTATATTTGGTAAAAAAAAATTATTGACTTTAAAAAAAATTTTCAAACAAAACATTTGTCTGAATCAGACAAAAAAGTTTACTTAAAATTATAAAAAAAAATTTTAAAAAAATATTTTCTAAATCAGACAAAAAGTTTACTGAAATTTAAAAAAAAATTCAAACAAATAATTTATCTGAAACTAATCAAAAACTTTACTGAAATAACAAACAATTTTCAAAAAAATAATTTAGCTAAATCAAAAACAATTTTCGCTAATTGTGTTTAATAGTAACATTTTTGTGACTAATTTAAATAACTACTGGGTAAAATTTGACCATATTAAAAAAGGCCAAGACGAATCACCTTACAGGATGGCAATGGCAAATTCATTCAATTTCGCTGTTTCTTAAAATATCAAATTCTATATATTAAAAAATTTGACATCTTGAGCAACAGTGAAAATAATGTGTCTCCCTTTTTCTTTTTACTTTGGTCAAATTTTAGCGACTAGTTACTTACATATTTTAGACACAAAGCGTTTCCTCTTGAGCACAATTGGGGCAAAACCTTGTATTTGATTCATCAAAATTATTGGTATGGAAATTGTTTTTTGGTCAAAAGCATATGTCATACATATGTATTTACAAAAAGTTGGCCATTGCCGACACCTGAAAAATCAAAAGATTAAAATATATATGAATATGTAGCAATATCTTCAATAACAAAATTTTACATTTTTCCCTTTTCCTCTGCAGCTAATGGCTTTTAAAGGTTTCAATATTTGGGCTTTAAATATTTTTTACTAAAGTAAATTTCCTTTTTGAAGTCTTGAAAATATAAATATGTATAAAACTTTTTGTTATTTTTTCAATGCATTACAGAAAGTGTTACCGTTTTTTCGAACGAGTAATTATTAATAAATGGGCCAAAATAAAATATCTGCAAAATTTTCGTGTAATTAACGACTTCATATAAGGTGAAGGTTATCAAATCGTCTGAGTTAACTCCTAGAAATCATTTAATTCTGAACCGATTTTTATTTATTTTTATTTGAAAGGTAATGCTTATATATTAGTTCCATTCAAAAAAGTTCATAATTTTAAAAAATAAAGGCTGTGCATCGAGAAAATTATGTATGATTTTTACGTGTCTTTGAACCCTATTTTAACAAACTAATAACAAAATTACCTTACAGATTAGTGTCCTTATAGTAAATTAAACAGTGTCCCGATACTATTTTATGTATATGGCTTTATCTTTTGACCCGTTATAGTCAGACACTTGATATTTACACAGCATTCATATTGCTATATCCGCAATAATAAATAGAACTTAAAATTAAATAGTGTTCTCATGGATGACTTAATGGATGAAGTATAACTATTTTAATATACAGATGGGCACTTAAAAATTATATAGTATTTCTATTGCTGTGTAGGCTATAATAGCAATCAATAAAATTAAATGTTTTGGGAATTCAATTATTATTTTAATAATATAATGCTAATAACCTATACTATTTTATAATAAACAAATTTATTTAAAAATAAAGTTTTACCCATATTTTAAGAATAGAGAAAATTATTTATAAAAATAATGATAACTTTTTAAGAAGTCCAACACAAAAATAAAAGATTTAACAAAAACACTTATTCGAAAACTTTAAAATGATTTTTAGTTTAAATCTTAATAAGTTTGTTTATTTGGCTGTTCAAAATAACTTTGTTATTCCTACGACACTAGTGCTACGTTATGTATAAAACCGATTTAAATAACAGTGCGAAAACATTTTTTGTCTATATGTATGTAGTTCCCCTACTAAAATATAATTAGAGGTTATTCAATATTAAATAGTTTTTTAAATTTAATTTATTTATAAATATCTATTATTGACATTGTTTAACACTTTCTAACTTATCTACAAATCACCGTTCACGTACAGGTTCAAATAAATACTCACTCGTAACCTGTACACATAAGTTTATGAGCTATTAAGGAAAATTCGGTAACTACAGCTAAGGGAAACTTAGCAAACTGGGGAAGTCCCGATTATAGAAAAACAACCGCTCGTTTCTATTAAGTTTTTCAACAATGTAATTCTACAAAGTAAAAATACAAATCAAATACAAAGTTTATTCAATTGGCTATTTTGCAGTAATTCATATTTTGTCAGCGCCATCTGTGTTTAACATATCCCACTTTCAAAAATTAAAGGTGCCGTACTAAGCAGCAATTTTATACCGAAAAGTATACTTTCAATGTTTTTCACTTGGAAATAAGATATTTTTGTGAAAAAAAGTATCCCATATTGGGATCAGGATACTTAGGTACCTCCTTGGAGTTTTTCCGTGATGCGGAAATGAGTTACTATTTTATTATATGTATAGATATAAAGAAGAAATCAAACAAATATATTACAGATATAAAAAATTGGACGTCAACTTCTTTGAAGATATTTTATTTACCAAACTCCGTATTTGTACGCTTATACGCTTACTTTCGTTTCAGTCTACTGAAACGAATAATATTAATATACGTATAATGTAAGTATTTGCCGCACGTATGTCCAACAATCTATAAAATAAATCTAATGCCAGCGGCGTGTGCGCCGAATAGTTAATTTTGTAGAGCATTTCTTATTAAGTTGGACAACTCCTTTTGCTGTATTGTTTTAATGTCCTAAAGCAAGCCATAGACGATGCGATCAGTTGTACAACCAATTATAGCAAACGTAGATTAATCTTTGGTAAAACCGTCTAAACAAGTCTATTTTTATTCATCAGCAATATCGTAATCACTGTTTCCATCAACTCCTATATAAGAATGTAGATGGAAATATAACTTCTCTGAATTTAGAGATCTGGATTAGCAATTTCAACATCAACGTCGCTGTTATCGTTGTTGTCTGGCTTTCGCTATCTCATTAAGTTTATTTGATGATTTGATTTAACATAATTTGCAAGCATAAGGTGATATAAAAAGTAGCTCAAAATTATTATATAAAAACCTTACGTTAAACCTGGTGAGTGGTATTTTGTTTTACATTACATACTTACTCTTGTTTGGACAAGGTTGTAAAATATTTTCCAATAAAAAATACGTATACCTTTACGAGTGGTAACTTTTACACCACCGCATATCTCCGCTCACCAGATACCTAAAACAGCCAAAACACAGCTGAATTACAAAAATATGAATATGAGGAGATATTATTAAAAGGACATTGATAGCACTTAACCGAAAAAAGTAAATTAAAAAAATTTAAAGGAAAGGTAAAATTTACCACCATCTCTCTTTAATTTATACAAGCAAAACATTATTCTATCGTTTTGGCGAAAACATGAAAGTTTTAACATTTTTTCTATCTAGAGGCGATTAATTTTTAAGGAAACAAGACATTAGGGTACGTCGAATATGCATATGTAATATGATTTCTGGAGACATAAATAGGTTAGCCGTATAGTAGTATATAGGTTAGCCAAACGGCTAACCTATTTACTACTGTTTTAGAAAAGAGATGTATAAAGACCATGAAGTATAATTCAAGTGGTCCGATTATAACTATCGTTATTAGAGTTTATTAATTTTTTTTATCTTATCCTAACACGCAACACACAATCAAGAACTGACAAAAATTAAGTGACACAGTCTGCCAATTATCGAAACCTTCAAATACTAAATCCATCACGTCAAAAATACTATGGTCGGCAAAAATTTCCAAAAAAGCCATATGCTCTCAAACTAATAGATATAACTCGGTCATAGCACTACATTTGTTGTGGATATTTTTAATGACTATCTAAAAAATCATAACACTTAAACTATAAATAAAAAATTGCCGACATTTACCTTATAAGCCCAACCTTTTTGAACTCTACTTAAATGCACCTCTGCTTTACCACTTTGTAGTTTTATTAGGATATCTTTAGTGGTTCACGAGCTACTACTAAACTATTTCCAATATAAAATTTTTTTAAACCACTGTGCTACGATTGATGCGGCGATAGGTTTGTCTGTTATTTTTATTTGGATAGCTGGCAACCCTTTTTATCAATAAATTCACATGTTTTGCTTCTTATACATTCTTAAGCATGCAAACCTTTTGTGCTCTACAATACTTAATGACATTATTGGCATTTCTTCTAAGCTACATATAAGCCATTCGCCTCTGTTTACTAAAATTTTAAATTATAAATTTTTGATAACTTAAACAACGAGGAAATAATTTTCTACTTAACTGCGAGGATTGATTTTACCATATAAAACAACATTCTTTTTCATTTTTTCTACCTATAAAAAACTAATTAATATTACAACGTTTTATTAAAAACACAAGAAAATTGAGATTTTAGACTTGTTGCAGATCTATACGTTTGCTGAGAACCACTAAAATTATTAACATTCATAAAAATTCACGAATACAAATTTATCTGAAAATTTAATTTATTGCGCAGTTTTATTTTTGGATTTTTTTATAAAAGTATATTTTAAAGTTATTGCTGATGCGTCGCCATTCCATCGTACACAATACTTATCATATGCAATTGTTATTTCATCGTAATTTATCACTGCTGACATTGTCACTTGAGGGTTATTTTTATGCAGTCATCGTTTTATTGTCTGGAGATGGAGGATGAGAGATTGTCTTTAGTTTATACATGAATTTGTATGAATATAATATGTTGATAAATTGTAAGACTGAAGACTACACTGTTACGAATAATACTCAGACATTTCACAATTGACAAAACAACAAAAAAATTTCTTTTAGTCCATCCATCACATCATGTTTATTGATTACTGGCTGTGCCCACCATGTCGTGGACAAAATATTATCAGGATAATATTTTGTTCGAGTTTGCTTTGAAAGTAATCTACATCAACTTGTATGGAGTGCTTCACTTACGGTTTTTTGGTGTTTAAAAGGTGTTTAAAATATCCCGCTTTCAAAAATAAAAGGTGCCTTAAAGTATGCATATTGGTAAAATTTCTAACTTTAGCTGCTTTTTCTCTATTTTCTCTTGGAAATAAGATATTTTTGCGTAAAGAGAATCACGATACTCACAAAATTTTACTAAAATCCATCCAGTAGTTTTTACGTGATGTGAACACAGATAGACAGACAGGACAAAAGTTACTGTTTTATTATATGTATAGATATAAATGTTAATTTTAATGTAATGGTCACACAGTTGTAAGCATTTCAATAAAGAATATTTTTTAATTTAAGAATATAAAAGATGCACTTATTCTATTTTAATTTGGGATATGAATCAAGAAAAACGTTTTTAGTGAAAAATTCTATCTGAGTTTACAAATCGATAGCTGAAAGGAATCACAATGGACCCTCCGGGTCTCCGAGGGGATGTACCACTTCTGGCGCAACCCTTCTTAACCCAATCATAATCTAACCTACACTGAACCAAAAATTTACCTAAATACTGTAAAATTGGGTGTAGAATTGAAGAAAAGTAGGTTATTATAAAGGGTGTTTTTTATAGAGGTATAGAACTTTAAGTTGGCATTACTTTTCAAGATGGCGACCGATTTAACAGCTGTCAAGTGATTTATTCTCAGTTTGGTTTGGCAATTCATCATGAATAGACTCACGCCTGAACAGTAAGGCGTAGATTCGTCGAATGGGCTCAAAACGAGATTAACGTTGTTCCCGATTTTCATAAGCGAATTTTGTTTAGCGATGAAGCGCACTTCTGGTTGCATGGCTACGTCAACAAACAAAACTGCCGCATTTGGAGTGAAGGTAATCCTCAAGTGTATGTCGAAACACCGTTACATCCAGAAAAACTGACGGTTTGGTGCGCTTTATGGGCTGGTGAAGTCATTGGTCCGTACTTTTTCAAAAACGATGGTGGCCAGAACGTTACAGTCAATCGTGATCGGTATAGAGCCATGATTAATAACTTTTTCATTCCAGAATTGAATAACCATGATGTCCAGGAGATGTGGTTTCAACAAGACGGCGCAACATGTCACACAGCTCGTGCCACAATAGATTTATTGAAAGACATGTTTGGTGACCGTCTAATTTCACGTTTTGGACCTGTGAATTGGCCTCCAAGATCTTGTGATTTAACACCGCTAGACTACTTTCTGTAGGGCTATGTAAAGTCATTAGTCTATGCGGATAAGCCACAAACGCCTGACCATTTGGAAGACAACATTCACCGTGTTATTGCCGATATATGGCCACAAATGTTGGAAAAAGTCATCGAAAATTGGATGTCCTGATTGGACTACATCCGCGCCGGCCATGGCGGTCATATGCCAGAAATCATTTTTAAAATATAATGCCACAAGATTATCTTTCGGATAAATAAAATTCATGTCAATCGAATAATCCATCGTTGTTTTATTGCAACTTAAAGTTCTATACCTCTATAAAAAACACCCTTTATAACCAACAAACTTTTTAGTGAAATCTACCATCAATTTTAGTAAAAAAAATAATTTTATTAAATTCGTTCTATTGATGAAATTTCTTCAATATGACTTTATTTTTTGTTATTTTATAGCGTGTAAATTTGACGAAAAATAAGTTAAATTAACTAAAATTATTAGTTAAGTTTTTATTACATTTTTATCTTTAAAATATAAAAATCTACAATATAATCTGAAAGTAAAGCTGCATAACATTAATGCCTCATTGCTTTATTCCTGTTTTAAGAGGAATAAACGAATAACGCTTTCAATACCAGATGCGGGCATTCGATTTTGTTTTAATCTTTTCTCCACGAAACTATATCACTTCCAAATCGCTAATAATTACACTACATATAATATATTCCAATAATTTTTCACTTAAATTTAATTTGCACAACACACCGCAAACATAACTTATTTATTGCAAGAAATGTTAAAATAAAAAATATAAATTGAAAAAATTTTCTATTTTATATGTCAACTTAAATAATATTCTGAAATTAAATTTAACGCAATTTCTTCTATTCTACAGTATTCTAATGTACTTTAACGATACGTCAGTAAAGGTCCCTGAATTTTTATACCCGATTTAGCAAATGGGAAAAATATCGCAATACACAATAGAGCGTATTGAAGTTCTTACGCCTTATTTGTAAAACACCCTTCCGGATAGAAAGAATTGAAGCTTTGGTGAACATTTATGATATCAGTAAAAAAAATTCATTTTTATATAACGAATTTTCTTCAAAAATAAAATAAAAAACTTAGTAGAATAAACGAAAATTTTGTTAAATCAACGGATAAATTAGTCACATTAACTTCTTTTATGGACGTAAATTTAAATAATTTTATGAATAGTTTTCCCTAGAATTTTTTACTACTATATTAACTAAATTTTTGTTAATTGAACATTTATAATTTAAAATTTTAATTTAAAATTTTTCAAAGTTTTTTCAAGTTTTATGGAAATATGTTTTTAACAAAAGAAATTCTGTTAATTTGAATAAAATTAGTTTATATGAATAAATCGTGTATAGATTTGAATAAAAATTAAATTGTTTTAAATATTTTTGTGTTTAAGGATCAACAAATTTTTTTTGTTAATATTACCAACGAAATTTGGTTCAGTGCACAAATCGATTATAGCATTGCAGTAGATATTGCGTTTAAATTTTTATCTGAAAAGAACTGCTCCTTGTAAACGAATGCCATCCATTGCAAGTTTTCTTAGTTTCTCATATTTTAAGATTTGAAGAAAAGAAGCATGGGAGAATTCAAATGCGGTATAGAGCACTTAAAAATATATATTTTTTCTTAAACAGTATGATGGTGAGCACTGGCAGAAAAAGGCAAATTTTTATTATCAGTTTGGTATGGAAAACTAGCAAAAGTTCTAGATAGCTATTTATTTAAAACTAACAAAACATAAAAATTAGTTTTGGAAAACGCATTGACAAAATACAAACTCGAAAATTGTTTTTTGTTTGAAATAATTTCGAATGTTTTCACTAGCCGTAAAGCACACAAAAAAGTGTTTGTGTTTGTTTTTGTAGATGTAGATGACATCTACTAGATGTAGAGATGCTCGATAATCTTTTGTGCATTCTTCTAGCTCGATATGCGGTATTTATTGTTATTGGCCTGCCATTAAGTTAAAAATGAGCCTCATCAATAACCCCGTATTACTCATCTTCTGTTATTTATTTTTTTCCTATTTAAATGTTGCGAAGATTGCACTAGAATGGTGTAGAGCAGAAGTCGTTGATTTGCTTTTGCTATGAACAGTCTTTTTTTCAATTCGTAGTGCTGGCATAATTAATGCTTGTAATTTTTTTTGGGTTTTGAAAGAATTTTTGAATAGAATTTTTGAATTTTTGAATAGAATGTTTTGGAAAACTAAAAAAAAATAGACAGTGGCACCAACATTCCGAGATCTACACCAAATACACTCTCAGTGGATGCGTTGGCTTCTCGACAATTATGTGCGGATATTCTTATTTGCAGATATTGAAGATATTTTTGCAAAATTCTCATGCTGGTGCATAAAATTCCGGTGGATGGCAAGTCTTCTTTCTTGTATTGAGTTTCACACTTTAGCTATAGCAGCTACTTTTTCTTCGATACACATCGTACGACGACAGAGAACATGAGTGCTGTTCAGTAGCTTCCCAATCGCATAAACTTTTGGTCTAAATTTGTGTAGAGCCAAAAATATTTTTTTTTGCATTTGGGGAACATAGCACTCACTTTGGAAATAAGATTTCCAAGGTTGTTCAAGCATAAAGCGAATCATTATGGGCCAGGGAGGATGACTGATAATCATCATTTCGGAAAGAAAAAAATTATCAGTGTCAAAATAACTACTTTTATTTGTGCCACCCGGTACATTTAATTAAACACCAAAACAGAGACTACACTAAATCGATTTGTAATTAAAGCGTATGGTAAATGGTTTTTATAGCGAACATAATATGAATGCGATTGCAATCCCGCATATACGAACATAGATGCATTTGTGTGTTTTTTCTCAATATGAAAGTATTGTTATCACCACAACAATAGAGCTTGTTTCAAAACTAATACACAGTGTACGCGTGTATTTCTTTTTTAAAAAGAAATTATTTTATGTAAGTGTGTACTCTTATGAAAAGGTCATTTAACTAAAGCTAGGGCACATTTCTTTAAATGAAATAAAATTTAGGCTGCTTCATTTAGATTGACCTCGTATAATACCTAATTGTAAATTTTTCGACAGATTTTCAGAAATTTTTTTATTAAACGGAATTTTGTAAGGCTGTTTACGTGACAACACATTGTTATGATAATTTCTGCTTGTAAGTGGATATAGATGTAAGTTGAGAAATAACGGCAACAACTACCATACTTTTTTTTTGCCTTTTATTAAGCAAAATGATTACTCTTCAAAATTTCATTAAATGAATAAAATATTCTATAACTTAGTTCTCTAGCAGGCTAAAATAAATACTCTAGAAACAGTATACTTGAATTGAATCAATTGTTTAGAAAAAAAATTAAATATTAATTTGTTCGCTGATCCAGAAGCTCTACGTGTGCTCTGGCAGCCAACATAAGAAGACATTACTGGCCTTTCAGCGAATGTCAGAACAAAATAAATTCCAGTTATACTAGTTTCTATCTCCTTGAAACAACTGATAAGTCTTTTGACCTTTTTCTTGATTAAACGACACTAGATGCCAATAAAATGAGGGCTAGCGGTAGACATATTTGTATTTTATTTTAATGCTCAACTCAGCCAAAGAGGAGGCTCACAGATGAGTGAGAAGATCAACATCTAGCAGTTGACAGCAGTGTTGATATATGACAATGTTTAAATTGTACCGCCCCAATGATAAAATTGTACCAAATCAGCATCAATTGTACCAAAATTTGGCATTAATTAAAAAAAGTAAACAGATCGACATTAAAATAGAACAAAACAAAATATTTATAGTAGGGTATTTTAAAGTAAGGATAATCGACCTTGATTCCTTGAATTTTTGTGTTTGCCTTGCTGATTTACTAACAATTGACAAAATACTTAGCTATTTCATAAGCAAAAGGCTTACAATATTAGGAGCTGGTTACACATGATCTTAATCCGATAGAGTATGCCTGGAGTTATTTAAAATAACAATTAAAGAGTCATCTAATTACTTAAGAATACCTTACGATATCTCACTAGCAAGAATAAAAAAATATATCAGCTGAATACAGCCCGAACTGATTGAGGCTATGCAAAAACATCTAAACGCTGTAGTTCAGCAAAAAGGTTTTTGAAACTAAATTACCTAACATTTATACATAAAAGGGCTATCAAAGTAAATAATAAAAGTCCTAAACATAAATAAAAATGTTGCAATTTAGATAGTTCTAGACAGGGTTGGAGAAATTAGATATGATTATTATTGTACGAAAAAGTAAAAAAAATATTGATTAAATAAAAAAATTCACTGAATAAATTTTATATGAAGTTGTACCAAAACATTGTGAAGTGTACCAGTGTACCACTGATGTGTAGATTGTACCAAATTTGGTACAATTGTACCACAAATCTCAACACTGGTAGACAGTTGGCAGTCAGGTCACTAAAGCTGGTATTAAATGCTGTTGTCAGTAAGTCTTTCGCAACAACGCAAGATGAAAAAGCAAGAGTCTGTGATGATCGCAGCCCCGCTAACAATTATTAATAAAAAATTTATCTTACTTTTTGGGAAGGTTCTTTACGTTTTTAAATAATATTCTGGTAAAACTTTTTCAAGTTTATATCCAGAGATTTATTTAAATTTTGAGCTACATGATCTCGCGCAGAAAAGACCGACAACATTTTATCTAACTCTATTCACGAGAATATAGACGGAATATAGCTTCTGTCACGTTTTATCGTTACTACAATAGAATCTAATGAAATCAGGGAACTTGCTCGAGGTACCTTCTCATTCATTAAAAATAGATGGGTTTCATTTTTTTGTCGATTGGCAATAAATCGCTTTTCACATTACAACAAAACTTTTTTTTTTGTGACACACATTTTGTATTAGGAATCAATCACTTGATCTGGCATTCCTTATTCCTAGCTCCCACACAATGAATGAGTAGGGGTCATTTTGTTTTTATACATTTTTGTGCTTTTAGTTTTTTATACTTTTTTCTCGTACAATAAATTAATGGTAACCATTTATTTTCCACATTTCCACTTGTTTCAAGGCCTTTGTTTAAAAGCAATTAATTTGTTGTCTCGCAAATTATGATACATATGAAGAAAATAATAAACCCCACAACAGAAGCGATATTCATTTTCTTCAGCAATGTAGATTGCTGATCAAATATAAAAAACGTATTGGCCACAGAAAGTAATTTAAATTAAGTAAAATTAAAAACCACTTAATTATTATAAATAACAAAGGTTTTAAAAATTGACTTGACTTTAGTGTTTTCAGACTGTCAACTGGTAACTGTCGGTCTTCTTTCTCATCACGAAGTCTCTATTAATTGCTAGCATTTGTTCAAGGCTCACGTCCGCATTGTCATCCACATTTAAAAAGCTTCTACCAGTGGTCCTTAGTCTTGTGCTGGACATTCACACACAATGTGCGTTGCCGTCTCAGTCTTTTCCAGGCACAGTCTGCACGTATCGTCTTCGATTTTTATCTTAGATGGATGATACTTAAAGTTTCCATGACCTGTCACCAACGCAGTTATCCAGCTTAAGGTACTTTTATTGTATCTGAGCACCTTACTGGACTTCCTGCCCATATATTGACCACCATTCGAACCTGCCTGTATGTAGTGGCTTCCCTCTACCTTTTCAGGATTAGTGAGTTTCCCCATTGTGCAACTTTAGCTCGGATTATGTCATTACCCAGCGCTACTCTTGGTTCTGGTCGCGTTCACTTGCATCATGCGCTTTATAACTGACTGGTTGTCAAGTGCAACCAGCGGGTGATCCAACGCATGGAGCAGCCCAATCACTTCTGCTTGGTAAACGGAGACGTTTTAAATAAGTGTGCCTTTTTCTAGTACGTCTACGCTGGAAAGATTTATTTATAAGAAGCCACTTTGTTTGCTAAGAAAAAAAATTGCTGTTTATTCTTTAATAATTTGGGAAACATTTTGTACCTCTGGAATGCTGGAGTTGTCTTTTCCTAGTAAAAATGTGAATTCGAAAGGAAACACAACTCTTCTGATGACACACCTCAAACCTTTTTTTGTGAGAAATCTTAAAAATATTTTATCACCAAGATAATATGGTGGTTCAGCAGCCAAACCAAATAT
The DNA here is from genome assembly GCA_949628195.1 of Phasia obesa. Lineage (NCBI taxonomy): Eukaryota > Metazoa > Arthropoda > Insecta > Diptera > Tachinidae > Phasia > Phasia obesa. Next base: position 166,633,343 of record OX451215.1, on the reverse strand, counting down.
TTTAAGATTTGAGATCTTCTATGTTCCTGTGCTTTTAACTCTTTGGAGAATATGTGCAGGATCGTAATCTGTGCTGGAAATAAGCAATATGACACGATATAGATTATACCGAGCAACGAAAGGACATCTATTATTTGTAAATAATTTTTAGTCTTATTTTTGTTGAGGTTTATAAAATACAAATAAATAAAGTTTGTTGTTTCCGTTGTTATTGCTCATGACATCTAACATGAAAAAATGTTCCCAAATTTTTGTGTGAATATAAGAAGTCCCTAAAAAGGTCATGCGGCTATAATATTATCCCACAGTGTATTTCTATAACTTAATTGAAATAATAGTAGCTTAAGAATTCAGTAATAAAAATTCATAAAAAAATTCCCTATTCAGATTCCATAAAAATATCATACTTATAAGCACGTACACGCAAATAAAAGTACCAATATTGTCCCTCATATGTAGATAATATGTGTAGACTGGGATAACTTGGTACAATAAATATAAAAAGCTAATAAAAATATAGGAAAACAAATAGAATAGAATACCAAAAATAACAAGTTAAATATGTTTCATTGAATATTCCATCCTCTTTAATTCTGAATTATTAAATATTCTATTATTTGCCTTTTGAAAAAAAATTTTTTTTTAATAAAAAATTATGTAATCCGTCTAAAATACATGTGCTTACAAGCAGCAGTATATTCTTGTTATAATTACTGGAAAAAGGACACTCAAAATAGAAGAATATTAAAAATAAGTTTTAAAGCCAATTTGACAAAAATTTCAAAGATCAAAAACATATGTATGTACATTAAGTATGTAATGGGTGATTTTTTTGAGGTTAGGATTTTCATGCATTAGTATTTGACAGATCACGTGAGATTTCAGACATGGTGCCAAAGAGAAAGATGCTCAGTATGCTTTGACATTTCATCATGAATAGACTTACTAACGAGCAACGCTTGCAAATCATTGAATTTTATTACCAAAATCAGTGTTCGGTTCGAAATGTTCAAATGTGACAAATTTTGTTCAGCGATGAGGCTCATTTCTGGTTGAATGGCTACGTAAATAAGCAAAATTGCCGCATTTGGAGTGAAGAGCAACCAGAAGCCGTTCAAGAACTGCCCATGCATCCCGAAAAATGCACTGTTTGGTGTGGTTTGTACGCTGGTGGAATCATTGGACCGTATTTTTTCAAAGATGCTGTTGGACGCAACGTTACGGTGAATGGCGATCGCTATCGTTCGATGCTAACAAACTTTTTGTTGCCAAAAATGGAACAACTGAACTTGGTTGACATGTGGTTTCAACAAGATGGCGCTACATGCCACACAGCTCGCTATTCTATGGCCATTTTGAGGGAAAACTTCGGAGAACAATTCATCTCAAGAAATGGACCGGTAAGTTGGCCACCAAGATCATGCGATTTGACGCCTTTAGACTATTTTTTGTGGGGCTACGTCAAGTCTAAAGTCTACAGAAATAAGCCAGCAACTATTCCAGCTTTGGAAGACAACATTTCCGAAGAAATTCGGGCTATTCCGGCCGAAATGCTCGAAAAAGTTGCCCAAAATTGGACTTTCCGAATGGACCACCTAAGACGCAGCCGCGGTCAACATTTAAATGAAATTATCTTCAAAAAATAAATGTCATGGACCAATCTAACGTTTCAAATAAAGAACCGATGAGATTTTGCAAATTTTATGCGTTTTTTTTAAAAAAAAAGTTCTCAAGCTCTTAAAAAATCACTCGTTATTTTTAAATTTTATTAACAAACTAGCTGTGCCCGCCACGTCCTGAAAACATTTTGTTTAAATTTGCTTTGAAAGTAATCCACACCAAATTTTAATAATCTTACTTTTACAGTGTTTTCTTTAGTTCTGGTTTATGTATTTTCTTTATATAGAGGTACCTATCGCTGGGTAAAATTCTAAATTTATTTTAAAATACATAAATGAAATTTGTTGTCAAGCTTGTGTTCGTATTATTCTCTCTAAGAAAGAATAAATTAAATTACATATTAGGTGATAATATTAAAGAAAATTATTGTAGAGTTCTCTAAGTAGTCTTTAATACATCCCGCTAACAAAAATAAAAGATGCTGCCAAGCAGAGCTGTTAAATTTTAATTACGTTTAGTAATCAATTACATTACTTTTCAAAAATAATTGTAATGACTACATAATTGAGCCGGTTTTGAAAAGTAATTGACTACGATTACTAGTAATGAAAAAATAATCTGGATTACTGAAAATTACTAAAAAAAATAATCAAAAAGAATCAGAAGTAATCAAAATGTAATCCAACTACTTTCAACGATTACTTTCGATTATTTTTGATTATTTTCAAAAATTTTGAGTGTATATTACACATTTAATTTTAAAAAAATTCTAGTAAATTTATAAAATTAGTTTTTTTTATTTAAAAAATTATTAACACATTCAGTTATATAACAACACTAACAATTCCAGTCTTACAAAAAATTATAAAGAAAAGCAAAGAAAGTAATACAGAAAAACAAGTATTCAATGTATGTTTGTAGTACGAATCACCAAAAAAATTTACTTTACATATTTACTATTGGCCTTCATTAAAACTAATTTTTCAAAGGAAAATCAGACAATGATTGCCGCCTTGGACTGTTGACGATCCCGGCAAATGAAAACAGTCGTTCAACTGGAGCTGAAGACGTTAAGGGCGTGTTAAAAAAAATATATGGAAGCATATAAGCAAATCGTATTGTTGCCAAATCACATCAGCACTTGCATCATTTAAGTAACTCAAAAACTGATGTTTTATTTTTGATCTTAGATCAAAATTGTTCTGATCTTGTGGAGAAGAACTTGCTTCAATTTCATCATCTGCAAAGTTAAGTTTTCAAAGTTTAAATAATTCAAAATAGTGCACACATTAGCTCACCATCATTACTGAAATCAAAAAATGGGGAACAGTGAATGGAAAGAATTTTTTACTATCAACTTAGCAACGAAACAAGAAAATCAAATATTAGTGAAATGTAGAGATCAAAGGAATTTTTATTACTGCCAAAGCATAATTAGTAACAATTAAAATATTAATGAAAGAGAAATTTTTACATTATTATCTTTAACGTAGAAATAAAAATAGCAAAATCACCAGAAATTAACCTATTCGATAATTAGAAGAACTAGAGCATAACTGAAGTTTAAAAAAACGTAAAAAATTCATAAATAATCAAAAAGAATTAAAAATAATCCTTAAAAGTAATCCAATTATTTTTCGATTACTTTTGATTCTTTTCGATTATTTTTTTGTAATTTCAAGTAATTTAGATTATTTTCCCATTACTAGTAATCGTAATCAATTATTTACCGTGTAAAACTGAAAGTAATGGTAATTTAATCATTACTTCACCCTCCAAAAAAAAGTAATCAAATTAATAATCATTACGATTAGTAATCATTACTTAACAGCTATGCTGCCAAGTTTGCAGTACCTTTAAAATTGTGTTCTTTCACTATCTTTTCTTTATTTTCGCTGGCAAATGAGGTATTTTTGCGAAAAATGTAACCTACATTTGAGCGGAGATACAACATTTTATTAAAATTCATTTACTAGTTTTTATTTGATGCAAACACAGACTGTTAGACAGAGGTACGGACAGAAAGACAAAAATTCTAAAAATTGCATTTTTGTATTCCATTTCTATTACTATCTGCACCAACAACACTTTTAAAAAGACGTACAAATTTATATTCCGCTAAGTTGCATCCTACCGTGTACACAAAATTAACGTTGAAATTTTAATTTTAATTTATGAAACGCAGCATTTGCAAAATGGTATAGGATATTTTTACTATTCACTAACAAACTATACAGAAATGCACATGCTACACTTGTGGAAATATGCAACACCTAAAACCATAGTTTTTGTCAGCTAGACAGACAAAAATTCAAAAAAATTCTGTTTTGTATTCTACTTCGATTACTAACTGCACCAGCAAAAAAATTTTCAAAAAATATCTCATGTACAGAAATGGTCCTGTTACAGTTTTATTATACGTATAGATAAAATATGGAGAAATATCAAATATAACATAAAAAATAACAATGAAATTTTTTCTACATTTTTTAGACATTAAACAAAAATAATACAAAAGGCTAAGGAGTATCGTGGTTTAAAATCAGTTTATTTTGTAAAAACATCAATAATTATTATGAAAATTATTCAATATTATTCCATTTACCTATAACAATTTATAATAAAAATGTAATTTATTTGGTGGGGGCAAACTAGTTTCTATATGTATTTCACTGTTTGCTTAGGCCAGATCTTAAGGAAACATTTTTCCGAATTTTAGAGAAACCAAAAGATACTTTAACTCTCCATATAATAAAATAGTAACTCATTTCCGTCTGTCTGTATTTCTGCTTTTCGTTTGTGTTCTCATCATGTAAAAACTACTGGATGGATTTTAACAAAATTTTGGTGCCAAATGAATAAAATTAGCATTTAATTTATATTTTTACTTTGTGGAATTACATTGTTATTAAAATATTTTAAACACCTCTTACAGAGGCTTACAATAATTTTTTAGAAATATATAGATTTTTGAATTTTATCCAGAGATAGGGACCTTTATACAAAGAAAATACGTATCTGGATGGATTTTAACAAAATTTTGTAAGGAGGTACCTTAACATCCTGTTTCCAATTTAGGAATCCTTTGCGGTAAAAATACTTTATATCCAAGAGATAAAGAGAAAAAGCAGAAAAAGTACGCCGAATGTTTTTTTCCGGGTTAAAGGTACTGCATACTTTAAGGGATCTTTTATTTTTGAAAGCGGGATATTTTAAATACTGTTGTGCAACAGATGGCGCTGATTTTAAATATTGACAAAATATTAATTACTTACTGCCAAATAACCAATTGAATAAAATTTGATTTGCGTTTTTACTTTGTGGAATCACAATGTTATTAAAATATTTTAATCACCTTTTACTGAGGTTTACAATAATTTTTAGAATTTTAGAATTTTTTAATAATTTTAGATTTTTATGCAGAGATGGGTACCTTTATATAAAGTAAATACATAAACCATAACTAAAGCACTTAAAAAAAGAGTCTTACAATTGGTGTGGAATACTTTTAAATTCAATTAAATCCAATGGAGCAAAATATTGTCAGGCCGCCCACGATGTGGCGGGTACAGCTAGTAAGTAATAAAATTCCAAAATACAACGAGCAGTATGTTAATAGAATAATATTTATATATAACAAGAGACACAACAATTAAGAAGTGTTTCCAAAAAGTTTGCACAGTTTAAATATTTAAATAAATATTTTTGCGAATACTTTTTTTAGTTTCTTACATAATGTCTGTAAATTAAATTCTTTTAGGAGTATGCAGCCAAGGAATGAAATCTTAAAAATCTGCTTACTTTTTTCGATCCAAAGAACTTTACAAAAATTGATACATTTTGTGTTTATTCTTAATATTTTTTAAGAAGTTTTTAAATTAAGTTTTTTATAATTTAAAAACGGTAGGGCACTTTAGGTGAAAAATATAACGCTTTGAATTCTCAGAAATAAAACACACAAGCAATCGGGTTTAATATTACTTTTCAAGTAGTTTTTATTTAATCGTTCTTGTATACTAAAAATGCCAGTATTTACTTTCAGCAAACCCGTTACTTTTTGTAAGCTGGTAGGGTTTACTAGAAATAATTTCAAATTAAAATTTAGATATATTATTATTATTATTGTTGTTATTATTATTATTATTATTAGTATTATTAAAATAACCAAATATATATGTGGCCCAACATTTTGTTTAAAAATTGGCCATGTTTGGATTGGGCTGGAGGGACAACGGTTAAAACTTTTTTTCTTTTATTCGCATTGGCCATATATTGTCTTTAAAATAATTCAAATCGATAACTAGTATCGAAGTAAGTTTAATTTAAATAAGCAAAAAGGCTATACCACCTTTTTGGGGAAAACCGTGAAAAACGGTAGCTTTCCATTTTCCTTATTCAAGGGGGTATAACTTTTTAACGAAGTGTGCCATCAGGACAAAAATATATACGATTTTATTCTAAATTTTAGCAAAAATATTTTGATATATATATAAAACTACTAAGTAAATGTTTTTATTTGGTTAGTTAAGAAAAAAGTATACCCGCGGTGCACTTTGTCTGCAACTCTGCTCTGCCTCTGTGAAATATTATTTGGATATCATAAGTGGTTCACGAGCTACTGAATTAGTACCAAATTAAATTGTTTTTAAAACAATGTAAATCGTTAAATGCAAATGTTCACAAAGTTTAAGTCTGCAAGTTATAAATAAATAAATAATCATATATAATAAACTAGCTAAGCCCGCCACGTCGTGGGCGTCCTAACAATATTTTGCTCGATTTGCTTTGAAAGTATTCCACACCTATTGTAAGACTTACTTATATAAAAATGCAACTAAACTAAGAAGAAACTGACAATAACAGAATATTATAGCCACACTCAAGTCGTAGTATTCTTACCAAATTTTAAAAATTAAAGCTAAATAACAAATATAATGTATTTCAGAAAATAACCAAATTATATAACACGTACGCGACTTAAAAATATTGTTTTGTTTTATTTATTCAACAATGGAATCTTTCAAAATTAAACGCGCAAATAATTATTTTTATTTAAAGACACTTTATTCGGCTTTGTATAAATAACTAATTTTGACACTGTTTAACACTTTCTAACATATCTATAAATCACCGTTCACGTACAGGTTCAAGAAATACAATGCAATTCCACAAAGTACAAATACAAATCAAATGCAAATTTTAATCAATTGGCTAATTGGCAGTAAGTAATTCATATTATTTCAGCGCCATATGAAAAAATATGTGTATACCGAAAAGCGTACTTTCACTGTTTTATCTCCACTTTGTCTTGGAAATATGATATATATTATCGAAAAAAAGTATCCTATATTGGGATCAGCATACTTAGGTACCTCCTCACAAAATTTTTAAAAATCCAACCAGTAGTTTTTACGTGATGCGAACTCAAAAGAAAACAGACAGACGGAAAAGAGTTACTCTTTAATTATATGTATAGATTATATTTGAAATACAATCAATTACATAAACATATCGCACCGTAAATCAAAAACAGTCACAACCAAAACCCATTCACACAACAATTTTCTAATGATGTTAAAAATACTTTTCTATTATAGTTTTCTTTAGGTGGGTCGCTTTTATAGAATCAGCTAAAGATCTCTATTTTTTATTGTGACACCACAAAGTGCTTCTAAGAGCAACTGACTAGTTTTGTTTCGTCTTAACAGTTGTACTTCTATATGTGTTGATGTAAAGGTGTTGTCATTTTGTGTTTCATTTATTAGTGTTTTTTGATTATATCTTTATAAACGTCTATATTTGGAATACCTCTGGTGGTTTCCACTTTCTTGTTAAAAATGTCGTACCCAAATATTAAAGATTATTTATCTAATATTTGTATCACACCCATAAGTATTATTTCCGCAATTGCAGCACAAAATTAAAAAAATAGTTAAGCTTTCTTCTATTAAGGTTTATTTTGCTGTGAAACTAAAATTGATTATAAAACAATGAAAAATACATGTATGTATGTATGTATTTGTTAAAACAGCTTTTGCCTATCCTGAACACTTTAACTTTTGAGTCGTACAATATCTTTAAATTGAATGAAATAAAAATAAAATTATTCTTTTCATTTTAAGTCTTTAAAATACTATTATATTTTGTAAATTTCGTTTTAAATTATGTATAAACTTAAATATTTCTATCTAAAAAATATTTAATCTCTTTTATTTTCAAATAATAGACAAAACAGTACAGTAAATCCTCCTACATAATAGGCTTAAGATATAAAAAGCTTATTGAGTTACATAAATTCCAATTTATACAAATCTTCTTTTAAATATTTTTTTATATAAATAGCATTGGACAAAGTCTTTTCTCTTTTGCTGATTTTAATCTTAGAATTTTTAAGCCACATTAAGTATTATAAATTGCATAACGAAAAAAAACTTAATTTTTATTCAAATCTATATACGATTTATTCATATAAACTAATTCTTTTCAAATTTGATAAATTTTATTTTGGTTTAATTAAACTGTATTTAAATACAATAATTCTTGCAAAAAAAACCGACTTCAAAACAGACAAACTTAAAATCTTGTTTCTTTAAGACGGTAACTATTGCGACACCTTGTAATTTCCGAATTCAAATTTTATACTAGTTATAGCGGTCGTAGCAATACAGCTTCATTGTAAATTTCAACCGTCTGTATGTAACGGTTTAAAAGTTTGGTCATATACATCAAATTTCATAAACTATTGCGACACCCTGTAATTTATAATTTTAAATATTTATACTTATTATAACAGATATAGTAATGGACATTCTGTTTAATTGTTAAGTGTTTTTCAATAACTGTTTAAAAGATAGGGTCGTATATATCAAATGACGTCACCTATTGGGACACCCTTTAAATTCAAATTTTAATATAAATACTTTTTAAAGAGGACTTTGTCATACAGATTCTTTTTAAATTTCAACTTTGTGTCCATATATATCAAATTACATCAACTATTGGGACACCCTTTAATTTCCAATTTTAAATATTTATACTTGTTGTTATACCAGACATAGTAGTGAACATTCTGTCTATTTTTCAAGTGTTGGTCTATATCGGTTCCAAAGATGAGGACATAATGGTCAAATTGCATCAATAATGGGGACACCCTTTAATTTATAGATCCAAATTGTATACTTGTTGTAATAGCGGACTAAGCAATATAGGTTCTTTGTAAATTTCAACTGTCTATCTATAACAGTTGAAAAGTTTGGCCATATATATTACTTTTACATTAACTATTGGGACACCCTTTAATTTCCAAATTCATATTTTATTTTATTTGTTATTTTAGCGAACTTAGCAATATAAGTTCTTTGTAAATTTCAACTATCTGTCTATAGCGGTTCAAAAGTTTGGCCATATATATATCAAAATAAACCAACTAATGGGACACCCTTTAATTTCTAAATTTAAGTATTTATGCTTATTATAACAGACATAGTAACGAACATTCTGTGCAACTTTCAAGTGTTTGCCTATAACGGTTCAAAAGATAGGAGAATAAAGGTGAAATTAAGTCACCTATGGGGTTAGCCTTTAATTTTTAATTTTATTTGTTAATTACTTTTTGTTATTGGGAGCTACAGTCATACGCACTTTTGTTTAATTTTAAATTGGTGACCTATAAAGTTCATAATACACGTAAAACACATGTATGTTGTATGGGGACACCCTTTATTTTTTATATTTTGAACTTCTTTTAAAATGGGACCAATCTGTAGCCATAACTTTTCTAATAGTGCAAAAATTTTTAAAATCGGTTCAGAAATGACCGAGTTCTGAAGGTCAAAAAAAGCAATACACAGACGAATTGATAACCTCCTTCTTTTTTTGAAGTCGGTTAAAAAGGAATAAGAACTAATTTAATGTTTACGTTACGAAGTACACAATGAGAATGCGTATGCGGAAGGCAATACGCCATAATTTAAATAATATAACAGCATACATGTTGTACAAGAGTTGCCATATATTTCATCAAAATTAACAGAATTTCTTTTGTTAAAAACATATTTCAATAAAACTTGAAAAAATTTAAATAAAATTCTGTTAAATTAACAAAAATTCAGTTAAAATAGTAGTAAAACATTCTAAGAAAACCAACCCATAAAATTAGTTGAATTTATATCCCTAAAAGAATTTAATGTAAATAATTTATCCGTTGATTTTCGTTTATTTTACTTAAGCTGATTTCTTTGAAAGTGCCTTAAGTCCATTTAGACAAAAAGTTAGTTAATGATATGAACTTGTTATTTATAAATTTGCAAAAAAATCTGTTAAAATGTTCGTTATTTTTATCATTACAAATTTTAGTAGTTAATGAAGTTACAAATATAATTCCTTTAAAAATGGTGTATGACTTTCCTAAAAGACATACTGCTATTTAGTTCAAAATTGTACTACATGATTTCTTTAGTGCTCAATGGCGAAGAAGTCAATTGGTTGAATATATGTTGGATAAGGTTTTTAAAAAGCAAACCATATAGGAGGCACAATGAGCTAATTTAGTGAGAATTAGGATTTTAAATCACTAAATTTATTGCCCTTAAGGGAATGACCACAAAACATTGGAAATAACTAACAAGTTTATATCATCGTTCCAGAGACAACACATTCGAAAAAATTACAGATATGATATGATATATCCCAATATCCATTTATTACCATATATCCCAATATCCAATACATCATGACTATTTTGAAAAATTTGATCATAATGAAAAAAGTTATTATTGTTGAGTATTTAATAATGAAAATTTCATAAAATGAAATCAAATTATTTAAATGCAAAACTTTAAATATCTTAATATTAAATAAAATACACTTACACCACTTTCAAAGAAAACGGCTTATATATAAGTGAAAAAAAAGTGCAGGGCAGTCGTTGGGACTGCCAATAGAATTGAAAACAAACTTGTGGTTACTTTTTCCCACGATTTTTTATGAAATACAAAGCAAAAGGATCATTTATGTTTTCACAGAATAATTAAATACAAATATTGATAATATTTTTTTTATTATTGCAGTTAACAGTTTAACTACAGTTTTCGGCTCTATAAGTTTTGTTTCATTTTTAAATGTCTGATAATTACAAACTTTTTCTGAAAATATACATATACATTAGACCACCCATATATACAAATGTGTTATTTTTTTCGCTGCTTCAGTAAGACCATCAGATCGTCACATGACAAAAAGGATGGCATATATAGGACCTACGCGCAACAATAATATCCCGCTTTGCTCATACATGACAAAAAAGAAAAAAATTGTGGTTCTTATTTTGAACGAACATTACAATTCCGACGTCGTCTCATCAAAGCCACCGCAAAATCCATTTTAAATTTTAGATTATAATAAGTTTAAATCTGTAGTCTGTGGATCAGATGCTTGGTAATTATACGTGCAAAAGGGGCACAAACCGATGGACGTTAGCTCTGTTCTATGACATGCTACACTTGTCGGGCTTGGCTGCAGTTGTTATTCATTACAAATTGGCTCATGTCAACAGGAACAATCGAAAACGTGTCTTACTTATGGAATTGACATAACAGCTATTGGTCCATTGTACGAAGCATTCAACACTACAAAATCACAATGATATTTTTCGGTGTAGAGGCATTTCATTTATAGCGACAGCCCACCGATAGTTGACTGGCTTCATGCCATTTCCTCTGCCACTCGACTATCGTGCTCGCTGTGCTAGAGGTCTGATAGAAAGCTGCGAAAAAACTCGGTTCTTTTGCATTTATTGAAATAAACCGGTATGTACAACATTCACATACCAAATACGCCTAACTTTTATTTGATTAGCTATGATAAATAAAACATAATACATTGTTACCCAAAATATACATATGTATAAATATATATTTTTATGTTTAATTCATATTATTTTCTACCATTAAACAAATTTAATTCACTTTTGATACAACTGCCTATATATAAATATATAAATTCTATGTAGGTCTGCGCAGACCTAGTTGAACCAATTAGCGTCCAAAAACCCTTGAACCTCGTAGGGTTAAGTAAGCTCTACTTCTTTTATATTATACTACTAAGCAAACATTTTTCTTTATATATATATATAGAATACAGAGAATAAAATTAAGAAAAATGTTTGCTTGGTAGTATAATATAAGAAGAAATAGTGCTTACAAGTGTAAAACAATTTCAAAAAAGCTCTATCTCCTATGAAATATAATGTAAAATTAAAAATTTCTCATATTCTATTTCTTTGATAAGTTTGTTTAAATAGAAAATTAATAACAATTGAAACTACCGGGTAGATCGATAAGAAGAGTACTGATGACGGACGTAGCATTCTGCTTTGCTGATATCTAATTTTTCTTTATCTCTTTATAATTAAGAACTTAAGCCTAAATAATTAATTTATATATATTATATTACATAACTTTATTATTAATATCACCTATGAGGTGTCGATATAAATCTTCGAACATTAAGATACTAACATTGACATTCCATATGACTTGTACACTCAATGTAAACAAATCTTTACTGTTTCATAAAATATCACACCCTTGCAAACACAAAAATCTAACGAGTGATTTTTTAAGAGCTTGAGAACTTTTTTTTTTAAAAAACGCATTAAATTTGCAAAATCTCATCGGTTCTTTATTTGAAACGTTAGATTGGTCCATGACATTTACTTTTCGAAGATAATTTCATTTAAATGTTGACCGCGGCTGCGTCTTAGGTGGTCCATTCGGAAAGTCCAATTTTGGGCAACTTTTTCGAGCATTTCGGCCGGAATAGCCCGAATTTCTTCGGAAATGTTGTCTTCCAAAGCTGGAATAGTTGCTGGCTTATTTCTGTAGACTTTAGACTTGACGTAGCCCCACAAAAAATAGTCTAAAGGCGTCAAATCGCATGATCTTGGTGGCCAACTTACCGGTCCATTTCTTGAGATGAATTGTTCTCCGAAGTTTTCCCTCAAAATGGCCATAGAATCGCGAGCTGTGTGGCATGTAGCGCCATCTTGTTGAAACCACATGTCAACCAAGTTCAGTTGTTCCATTTTTGGCAACAAAAAGTTTGTTAGCATCGAACGATAGCGATCGCCATTCACCGTAACGTTGCGTCCAACAGCATCTTTGAAAAAATACGGTCCAATGATTCCACCAGCGTACAAACCACACCAAACAGTGCATTTTTCGGGATGCATGGGCAGTTCTTGAACGGCTTCTGGTTGCTCTTCACTCCAAATGCGGCAATTTTGCTTATTTACGTAGCCATTCAACCAGAAATGAGCCTCATCGCTGAACAAAATTTGTCACATTTGAACATTTCGAACCGAACACTGATTTTGGTAATAAAATTCAATGATTTGCAAGCGTTGCTCGTTAGTAAGTCTATTCATGATGAAATGTCAAAGCATACTGAGCATCTTTCTCTTTGGCACCATGTCTGAAATCTCACGTGATCTGTCAAATACTAATGCATGAAAATCCTAACCTCAAAAAAATCACCCATTACTTATAAATCCGTGTAATTAAAAATCTTATTTATTTTTTTACTTCAAGTTTTCTTTTACTTTATTATTTAAATTCTTTATTCGTTATTATTTAAGTTTATCTTTCTCATTTAAACTTTATTAGATCATCTTTTTTTCATCTGGATAATTTTCGAGCTTTTTAGCACAAACTTTTAAAACAATTTACATTTATTGTCGGTTTAAAAAGAAAGGGTAAAAATACACATAAAAACATAAGCACACGCAGTTGTAATTCTATGCACCAGTTTATTTGTTTTGCGATTTGAAATTGTCATGCTTTGGCATTGAAAATTAATTTTACTCTTGTATAGAGAGAGACGAAAAAAATCTAAAAAATCTGTTAAAAATCTAACCTGTGGGTTGCTTGATTTTTAAACGAAACGTAAGCAGTGATAAAAGCACGTCCAGTGTTTTCGAAAATGACGTTTGAGCAAACACATAGGAAAACACATGCAGTGGTTTATAGCGTGCTGTAACGTAGTATTATAGCTTCGCTTGTAGCGCTCACTCTGACATCAGCCTAAGTTATAAAGCTTACGCGCTACAAATTGAAGCACCAACACCCCAAAAATAAATTGAGTAATTCGTACTCAAATAAATCCGTAGCGGTGTCAAAAGTACAGTAAGTACGGATTTTCTTAAATTAAGTACAAAACGCTTGACTCAAGCACGAATTCATCAAGCGCTGAATTCCTTATTCTAGATCTTTTTAAGCCTTTCCGGTCTTGATTTTAAAGCGATAACGTCTTGTTTTAGGAATTCTCAGCTTAAGTATGAATCCGAGTTTGGTGTGAGTCTACGAAAAGTTTAATCCAAGCATATTTAGAATATAATTTATTTTATTTATTCATGCAAAGAAAAAATATGGTTGATGAGAGCAACATATTATGGTTAAATTATATGGTTGTTGTCAAATTATATTATTATTATTATTAAAAATTATATTGTGGGTTAATAAAACGATTATAGTATGGTTTTGAACTATAAAATGTAATTTTTTATTTTATTTTGAGGGATACATATACATATATGTGTGTGGAGGACAATATATGTATGTATATGTAAATGGAATGAAACACAAGTTTCTTACGATGTTAAACGATCCTCCTTTTTCCTACACAATGCCAATAACGAAGCGTTAGCAAATTTAACCACCCTAAAACACACCCTGGAAACATCACCGACCAGCAACTTATAATTCATCGGTTTCTTCGGTATAGGTCAAGCACCATCACAAAGTGCCGCGGTTATTACCATTCTTCATTTCAGGTATTTACCGATAGCAGAATTAGTCTTCAACACCAACTTTTTGAAGTACAACTTCCTTGGCATGGGAATCACTAGAAGGACATCCTTACATCTTGCATCTTTCTATAGTCTTTATCAGTTCAACGTAGATCAGTCGTGCCTTCTAGCAGTACGGAGACTGCTTATCTAAAATTTTTTGTATTATTATTATCACAACGATTTCAGTTTTGCTAATTTATGTATCAATGAAATCGTCATGAAGATTTCATTGATACATCACATTTCATTGATACTAATAACAATTATAGATGTACATACAATGAAATTTATAGTCAAGCTTAAGTTCGTTTTTATTCTCTCTAAGAAAGAATTAATTAAATTACAAATTAGATGATAATATTAGAGAAAAATTGGGAAAATTTAATTTTTAGACACCAGCACGAGCGGAATGCACATTTTCTAGACAGCCACGTCCGTCATCAGCACTCTTGTATCTAATCTACTTAGGGTAGTGTTTAGTTGTAAGCATCATCTATTTAACCAATAATAATTAAAATTTTCAAAATTATAGATGTATGAAAATTCACCAAAATATTTGTTAACACATTTTTTACAGTTTTCTTCTAATTTTTTTTTTTGACAAACAAAAATCAATCAAACACGATGAATAAAATCACATGAATTTTGAATATTTTGAAGTTTAACTAAAAATGTAGAATATATGTATGTACATACATATGTAATTCTTCTTTTAATCAATTTCTGTTAGATTTAGGAATTTTTTACTGTTAATCGGACTTTAATTTTTAAGAACGATTATATACAAAAATAAGAAGAATTTACCTAAATTTAGAATGCGTTTTTTCTTTCTGTGCAGGATTTAAAACATATACAAAGCAATACAAACAAATTTCAATTATCGTTTTCATATAAATTATACATATCGACCACTAAATCATAAATAGTCATACCTATTTTTTTGTTTTATTTAACTTTTGAAACTTTAACTTGAAATGATGGAATTTGATTTCCTTATAATATAAGAAATAAAACAAGTTATTAAGCGAATGATTTAATGTTAACCCTAGAATACTAACACTATTTTATATTACGTTAATACTAACGCCACGTAATTTTTACGTACTGTGGAAATTTTTCAATTATTGTGGTTATTTTTTCAATTTTTTCAACTTTAATAGAGGTAATTTGTTAAATAATAGAAATTAACTAATAATTCATATTAAAGTAAAGAAAAACAATTTTAATGGCAAAATAAAACTACATGTTTGCGATCAAACCATAGCTGAAATATAATAAATGCTCATATGTATGTATATAGTTATCATCAGTCCTGGTTAATGCAGTCTTTGCCTACTTTTATTTGAGGCTCCCTAAATACTACCACGCATTTACAAATGTGGGTGTTGATTCTTTGAGTGGTGACATAATGTGCTTTCTCTTTTCTCGAGAAAGTTCTTCGAAAGCCGGGTCGATTCGTTCATACTTTCTTTTTATTTTTATTACAAGCTGGAAGTGCTATGTATATTCCAAGCCTCTGCCATTTTTCGATGTAATTTTTATCTGTTGTAGAGGACACCAATTCTTATCAGCGAAACTGTAGTGGCTCTCAAAATCCTTCTTCTCCTCTTTAACACTAATGTAGCTGATGTCGTTAAAGTCGCTGGAATTTTTAGGTTTTTTTCTTGCCTTTATTATTCGTTATATAAAATACTTCTACAAATTTATACTCTTATTACTAACGCCACGTATTATTGACGTACGCAAATTATACACTTACCACTAACACCGCGTAAATTTTACCTATAGCCTTTCAATGATCACGTTCTTAGGGCATTTAAATTACTAAATATGCTTTGCATTTGTTCAAAAACTATTGAAAAAAGCACTTGTGGAATTTGGTACCGTTAGGCCATTGGATGCTTGTGTAGTAACAATAATAAAAAAAAACTACACGTAAAATTTACGTAGGTTAATATTCTAGGGTTAATAATAATCAAAAAATTATATTTGGAATCGGTTATATACATTATTTATTTTTATTCACGCATGATTCCTTTTGAAAATTTATTTAAATAAATATTTTATAAGTATAAAACATTTATTTTCAAAATATATACTAATCGAAATTGATTACTATGGGGAAAGCATATCCAGATAGCTATTTCGCTAGTGCTCAACTAGCTCATCAGTGGATTTTTCCCAATTTTTGTGAATAAAAACTCAGATTCTTATGCCTGAAACTTAATAGACTAAATGAGAAGTTCAACCAGTCTAGAAAGAAAGCCAAATCAAAAAATCAATTTTTTAAAAATAAGGAGAAGAGAACGGACGTGTTTCTGCCGCTGTCCATAAAAAAATTTATAAACAAACTTTTAAGACATTATTTAAAATCGAAAAATACACTTATATATCTAAATAATAAGCCTATGTTTGCTTCAAATACAAGTGTTTAATTTCTGCAAATGCAAGCTGAAAATTTTTATTAATTTTAAAATAAAAATCACAAACACTTTAAAAACAATCAAGAAATACCTATTAAAGAAAAATATCAACAATAAGAATATCAACAATAACAACAACAATAATACTAGAAATAATCTTATGCTAATTTCTCTTGTGCTCATATTTTATTTTAAACAACTCTTAAATTGTAACTTTGGAAATAATTTTAAATACAAACTCTAAATTTTTGTGTGTTTGCTTATAAAAAGAAATAACAAAAATATGAATACACGAAGTGAATCGTCTGCCAAGAGGTTGAGAGAGTCAAAAACAAAGAATGTTGCGCGGGAAACAGTAGAGAGTGATGTATCGGTAAATTCTGAGATATCTGAACTCTTATTTTCAAACTCGAACGATGCAACTATACGCACACGATTATGGAACTGGCTGGATACAAAGTTTACTAAACAAAATGAGTATATTAAAGAGCAATCAGATTTAATAAAAACAACTATTGAAAACAATAAGAGTTCCCTAATACAAGAAATTGAAAAAAAGTTTAGTGATCTTAAAAATGAGATAGGTGACTTGAAAAATGAATTTAATCAAATTAATGAAAGAGTAAACAAGTTAGAGGTTGCCAACAATGAAATTGACAAATTAAAAGATGATGTGCATAAACTCAATTTAAAAATTCTAACACAAGATAATTCGGTTGTTGCATCTGACATCAGGATAACTGGTATACCATTTTATAAGAATGAGGATTTGTCTAACATGTTTGAGAATATTTGTGGTACGTTAAGTATAAGAGTACCCCCTCACAAAGCTATTTTTAGGGTAAAACATTTTAAACATATTCGTGACGTGAGTGACCCACCAATTATAATTAGAATGAACTCGCCCTTAGAGAAAAACTTGTTCTTGAAAAATGCTGCTGGTTATCGGCGTAAATGCAAATCTGCACTTTGCTTAAACAATGCAGGTTTCAATAGTAATAAGCCATTTTACATCAACGAGAACTTAACTCCGCATAACCATGTTATTTTTAAAACAGCACTGGCTTTAAAAAAAGATAATTGTTTGAATGCTGCTTTCACTCAACGTGGAATTGTATATGTAAAAAAATTCGACAAAAATGATCCTATTAGAATTGATTTTCCTGATCAATTGGACCAATTTTTTCGGACTTGAAGGCAATTTCACGGCGTTAGCTTTATATATTTTATTTATAACTAGCATTATCTATGTACTATTTGAATCTTTAACAATTTTTGACTATTTATTAATTTTATTTCAATTTATACTTATATTTCTTTGTCTCTTATCACAATGTCAAACTTACTGCATTATAAAAATATTTATTTCTTACGTTGCTATTAGAGGTTTTTATTTCACCGTTAAGTATGGTATTGGATAATATTTCTACCGCAGGAAACAATTCCAAAGTCATAACGATGAACATGGTTAGGATTTTAGCCAAGCACAAGAAAGGTCTTAAAATAATACATATAAATGCCCAAAGTCTAAACAATAAAGTTGATGAGTTTAGGTATGTTTTTGAAAATTCAAACATCGACATCGTATGCATATCCGAAACATGGCTCTCTCCTGCGACCCCAGATAGTTTTTTTCCCTGAGTGGGTATAAAGTATTTAGAGAAGATAGAAATGGTAATGCTGGCGGGGTAGCTATTTTTGTAAAAGATAATATATCTTGCAAAGTTCGTGTAAAATCTTCTAGTAATAATTCAATAAATGAAGAAAATGTTGAGTTTATATTCATTGAAGTAATCTCTGATGGCAAGAAAATGTTAGTAGGATGCGTTTATAGGCCAAATAAAAGGATTTGCTTATAAAATTTCTTCACAACCCTGGAATCACTGACCCCTGGTTATAATGATGTTATTATATCAGGTGATTTTAACTCGAATTTGCTTATAGAATCAAACTTAACTGACAATATGTTGTCTCTTGGATTAACTCCCACTAATACAGTTAACCCAACACACCATACAGAAACCAATAGAACCTTGCTTGATATTTTATTTGTTGCAGATATGTCAAACGTAATATTATATGACCAAATATCTGCTCCGTGTTTTTCAAAACATGATTTAATTTTTTTAACATATCACTTTAACGTTCCTACGTCACAATCTACAATTTACTATCGTGATTTCAAAAATGTTAACTACAACGTCCTTGAAGAGAGAATTTCACTTATAGATTTGACTCCTCTGTACTACATGCCTAATGTTGATGAGCAAGTTTCTTTTTTTGAAAATAAAATACAAGGTCTGTATGATGACATTATTCCAATTAAATCTAAAATAATAAGCCCTAGAACAAAACCTTGGTTTTCTGCTCGAATTAAGCTCCTAATTTATAAAAGAGATATTGCCTATTCGAGGTGGAAACGTTTTAGAACACCGGAGTTGAAGGCTGAATTTAAAGCTGCGAGAAGAGATGTCAATACTGGCATCAGAATTGCAAAAACTGAGTACTACTCTAGACGTTTTGGTTCAGCGGTAGACTCTAGGCAAACATGGAAATATATTAGAGAAATCGGGGTTGGTAGAATAGAGAGTGTAAACAATTGCCAATTAGATGTTGAAGAACTTAACAGAGCATTTACAAATATACCTCTAATACCAACTGATAGCAGTTTTTATAGCCTTTCAGGTCTTAGTTCTAATAATCCTGAATCCCTGAATCTTTTTGAATTCTCTTGTGTGAGTCAATCAGAAGTCCTTTTATGTTTTAATTTAATTAAGTCTAATGCTGTAGGCTGTGACAACATTCACCCAAGATTTATAAAAATGTTGCTACCTGTACTTTTGCCTTATATAACTCATATATTTAACAGTATTATAATGACTAGCACCTTTCCGTCGAAATGGAAATATGCAAAAATAGTGCCGATACCGAAAATTGATTCTGAATTTAGGCCAATAGCTATTCTGTGTTACCTGTCTAAAGTTCTGGAAAAAATACTTCATTTTCAAATCTCATCATATATTAGGGAAAATAATTTATTGAATGATAAACAATCAGGCTTTCGTAGAAATCATAGCTGTGTTTCTGCGCTATTGGATGTATCTGAAAATGTACGACGCGAACTAGATGACGGTAAAGTAAACTTTTTGGTCCTTCTTGATCATTCAAAAGCTTTTGACATGGTTGATCACAGCATGCTTACCATGAAGCTTAGGCGTTTTTTTAATTTTTCTGAAACTTCAACACGGCTTTTATCATCTTACCTTTTAAATCGTTCACAATTTGTTCAATCGAAAAATGCCCAATCAGCTGCATTAGGTTTATCTAGAGGTGTACCTCAAGGGTCAATTCTTGGACCACTCCTTTTTACAATTTATATAAATGATTTGCCAAACCAACTCTTGCACAGTAAAATTCATATGTACGCCGATGATGTGCAGTTATACTTAAGTAGTCCAGTAAAATCTGTCACTGAAAATATTGTGAGGCTCAACGATGAATCAAATAAAATTTACCTATGGGCAACGGCTAATGGACTTTGTTTAAACCCTCATAAGTCAAAGTGCTTAGTAATTCGGAATAGAACACTAGACTCTAATATCAGTCTAGACATTTTAATAAATGGAGAAAAGATCAATATTGTGAATGCTGCCAAAAACCTAGGGCTTATTTTCAATAATAGCCTAACTTGGAAAAATCATATTAATACACTTGTAGGCCAAACGTATATAAAGCTGAGGTGTCTTTGGTCGACACAATATTATACTCCTTTAAATATAAGGCAAGTGATTGCAAAATCATATCTTCTCCCAGGTATAATGTACGGTTGTGAACTCTTTGCAAATTGCGATTCTACTAGCAAAAGAAAGCTGAATATTATATATAATAATATTGTAAGATATACATATGGCTTGGGAAGATATGATCATGTGTCCCTTTTTTCCTCCAAGCTTTACGGTGTTTCATTCAACAATCTTCTTAATATTCGTGTACTCTTACTGTTACATAAAATTATTTATTCTGAGGTTCCACGATATCTTAGTGATAAAATTAGGTTTGCTAGATCACTTAGAGGTAAAAAGATTATAATTCCCTTACACAGGTTTCTTGTATCAGAAAGGCACTTCTTCATTCATGCGGTACGCCTTTGGAATTGTCTTCCTGATAGTCAGCAAATTAATAGCAACGTATGTAGTTTTAAGAAATTTTTGTTTAATTATTTTGCACGACAGTAAATCATTATTCTCAAAAATAAATAATTTTTAATTTAATTTACTTTTATCTTTACAAATCTGTATCTAATTGTCTTTACATATGTCTAACTAACGATTCATGCTTTCCTGTACTTTAAATATAAGATTAAATCTTGTTGTATAGGAATTGAATAAATGAATAAATAAATAAATAAATAAATAAATAAATTTTTAAACAAAATAAAAAACCATAGTAACCATTTCGATTTCAAAAAGTTTATTTTATTCTTCTTTCCCCATAGAAATCAATTTCGATTATTATATATTTTGAAAATAAATATTTTATACTCATAAAATATTTATTTAAATAAATTTTCAAAAGGAATCATGCGTGAATAAAAATAAATAATGTTAATAATAATCTTTATTTTGCAATTTGCTTCTATGTAATTCTGATTTATTAAAAAATTGCAACTCTTATTAAACCATGAAAGGATATTTATTCTGTTTTATTTTATTTTATTTACTTTATTTCATTTTTTCACCCAGCGAAAAATAAATAAGCAAGGGAAGTAGTAAATGGAATTATTTAGGTAATTTAATTCTAAAAAGTGCTACAACCTTTCACTAATCAAAATTAAATCTTTTTAAAAATAAAGAAAAAGGCTTACATTCTAGCAGTGCCCGCCACGTCGTTGGCGTCCTGATAATATTTTGCTCAATTTTGTTTTGAAAGTATTCCACATCTATTGTAAGACCTATATATAGTAGCACCTATAAGAGAAACATGCAACTAAACTAAGAAGAAAGTAACAATAACAGAAGTTTATAACCGCACTCAAGTCGTAGTATTCTTACCAAATTATAGAAATTAACGCTGAATAACAAAAATAATGCAATTACATAATTACCTAAGTATGTATGTATGTATTTCACAAAATAACCAAATTAACCAACACACGCGACCTCAAACAAATACAAATTTTATTCAATTGGCTGTGTGTCAGTAAATAATTTATATTTTGTCAGCGCCATCTCTGTATAAATATCAAAAATTAAAAGTGCCGTGCCGTACTAAGCAGTACTTTTATACCGTAAGCGTACTTTCCCCCACTTTCTCTTGGAAAGAAGATATTTTTGAGAAAAAAAAGTATCCTGTATTGGGACCAGGATACTCCTCACTCCTCACAAAATTGTAATTGTAAAAATCCATCCTGTAGTTTTTACGTGATGAAAACGTAAATGAAAAGCAGACAGACAGACGGAAATGAGTTACTATTTTATTATATGTATATATAATATAATATACACGTATTATAAATAGATAATAACTTTTAATAACTATCTTCGCACAACACACACATACATATTTACAACATCGTTACATTTACACAAATTGAACTTTGAATTTAATCTTAATAATTCTTGCAAAAAAAACCGACTACAAAACAAATATATGTATCAATTCTAAACTAAAAACTTAAAAGGAAGTAATCTGTAAGAAATAGTTCTCAAATCAAATACTTTTATACTTGTTGCTCTAACGAACATAGTAATTTACGTTCTGTACATTCAAATGTCTATCCGTAACGGTTAAGCAGATAAAGCCATTTACGACAAATTACGTCAGATATGAGGACACCCTGTATTTTTTTACACTTATTATTACTGACACAGTAATAAAAAGTAACGGTTCCAAAGATATGGCCATATAGCTTAAACAATATCACCTAAGGGACACCCTTTAATGTGCAATTTTAAATTAAACACTTATTTTAAAGGACAGATTCTTTTTAAATTAAAAATGTCTGTCTAAAACGGTTCAAAAGTTTGGCCATATGCATCAATTTACATAAACTATTGAGACACCCTTTAAAATTTTAAATATTGATAAATGTTATTATACGGGGCATAGTAGTCGAGATTCTGTCTAATTTTCAAGTGTTTGTCTATAACGGTTCAAAAGATAGGGCTAGATAGGTAAAATTATATCAATTATGAGGACACCCTTTAGTTTCCAAATTTAAATTATATACTTGATGTTATAAAGGACTTAGATATATAGGTTCTTTGTAAATTTCAACCGTCTCTCGGTTACGGTTCTAAAGTTTGCCAATATACATCAAATAACATCAACTATTGGGACACCCTTTAACTTCTAATTACAAATATTTATTTTCTGATTATAAATATTGGACATTAATCCCATTTTCAAGTGATTGTCTACAATGGTTCAAATGGTTCCTATATTTAAATTGACGTCACATATGGGGACAGCCTTTAATTTTTAAGTTTATTTTTTTATTAATTTCTGTTATTGGCAGCTATAGTAATAAGCAGTTTTTTAAAATTTTAAAAGGGTGCCCTTTACGGTTCATAATACACGTAAAAAACACGTATGTTGTATGGGGACACCCTTTAATTTTCAAAATTCTGAACTTCTTTTAAAATGGGACCAATCTGTAAGCATTTCCATTCTAATAAAGAAAAAATTTTTAAAATCGGTTAAGAAATGACTGAGTTATGCGGGCACAAACATAAAAAAGCAACATTCAGACGAATTGATAACCTCCTTCTTTTTTTGAAGTCGGTTAAAAATTAATGTATCTTGCAATTGTGCTCACAAATTTGTTTACAAATTTCGACCTAAGTCGAACTAGGTTTTTTGTTTCTGCAAATTCTGTATTTTGTTTTATCTTCCACAACAGTCAGCAATGTAATATGATGGTTATAGTCCTATGCCTTTTATGTGCGCTGAAGATTAATATTTCAATAATGACGCTACTATTTTAAGCTTAGGCTTTAGGTAAAATATTATTTTAAACTATGTAGAATAACATATAAATTAAATTTTTATTTAAACTATTTTTTAAATTTTATTTTTCGCAATTTTTATTTATTGTATCTTCAATATACTTGAACTATCAATACTTGTTAAGTCTAACCAGTGCTGGACAAAAAAAAATTTTGTTTTGTTTTCTCCCCAAAATTGAATGCCATAACACCAAATTGGTTTTAAAATTGACTATACAATAAACGTTTGGAATATCAAGCGAGAGTAGAATTTCTGCCTGTTTAGTTGGACGGCTTTCAGCTTCATTTGTGTTAACTTGGATTCTATGTGGCTTTTCCAAGTAACGCGCCGCACTGTGGTCAATAATTTGAGATAGCGGCCAAAACTCATTTTGGTTTTTGTTCTCCGATTTTAAAGTTATTAGACTCATATGAAAGTAGACAGTAGTAAACCTCGGAAGCCAAAAAATTAGAACTCTATTTCAATTATTTCACTGAGAACAGGGTGGTCCAAAATGGGTTTTTTCAGAATTAATAAATTTATGATATTTTTAGTTAATTTTTAAAGTTTAAATGATCATAACTTTTTTGTTTTTCAAGATTTTTGGACGAAATAAATTTTGTGTTATAACTTAACTTATTTCCTATTACTGGTAAAAAAAATTGAAGCTCTACTGTTTTCAGAACAATTTAAATATTTTTTTAAAAAAGGTAAAATTTCTCGGAAATTTCCTACTTCATAGAGCACAACTCCTGTGAGTCAAGCTGAGTCAAAACACAAATTTACTATTTTGTAGTCCTAACTCTCTCCTACATTCCTATATGTGCATGTGCATGCATCGGGACTGCACTTTTTGAGCTACAGCAATTTTTCTGACCCAAGGTAAGATATTCGGTACAAATGCACGTCATATTTTTTGAGAAGTTATTTGTATGTGAAAGTGGCTATTATGCATATATTTTGATGAAATTTTGTACAAGAGTTCTTATTGACGCAGAAAATAATTCTGTTGAAATTAGGAGAAGTTGGCCCATATTTGGACCTAGTCCACATAGAAGGGTGTATCAAAATTTTGACAAAAAAAACCAATAGAACTCTCAAATTATGTGGTATCTGGCAATTCATTTGGAAAAGGTAAAAAATGATTTTATTGCCATCTAATATTACACAACTTAAGTACCCGAAAATTGCAAATAAATTTAAAACCAATGGAAATAACTGGTAAAACCAAGTACCTGTTATATTATGCTTCAAAGAGGTAAAAAAGATCATGTTGAAACTTCGAGCAATAGTATATTAAATCCATGCATTCATTTTTTTCTTCATTATTGTTTAAACAATGGCTAAATTCAGTTATAGTGTTCTATCTGATATATATTTTGAACGGAAAGATGAAAACGACATTGTTTTACATATAATGAATAATCCATTCTTCAAAATATGCTACAAACAAGAAAATAAAATTCATAACTTAAAATTAAAAAAACTTTTTAAATTATTTACGAAAACGGTACAATCAATGTTCCAGAAACAAGAAATTGTTTTCTCACGCAACTAAGAATGGCTAAGAAATAAACTTATTTTTAAAAAGCCATCAGTAACTACCACGGAAACTGGAAAAGGTGGTCGACCAGCAAAGCCAATTGATAATTGTAGTGAATGATCACGAAGACGCAAGCTTAAACATATCAATGAAGAAGTTTCTTGTAGCATCATAAAGGATTCATTTCTGCATCAAATTCAACCATCGAAAACTAAAAAGAGTAAAATTGCTATCATTGAAAAAATAGTGGAAGCAAGCCCTAGACGCACAAAAAGGATTTTAGAAAGTATGCCGACACCAACTGAAGAAAATAAATTTACTCCAGAAGAAGCATTTGCACTATTTTTGGATTTGAAAATTACTAAAAACCAATATACAGAAATGCGGAAGCGAACCAATGAAAAAAATTGTGGAATTTTTCCATCATATCGAGATATAGTTTCTGCCAAAAAAGATTGCTTACCTTCACCAACTGCTATTAGTTTAACTTTAAGATCAGCAGAAATAAAATTGCAGGATCTTCGTGAACACACTGCAGAACGATTATTAAAACATTTGATGCTGACTATTTAAAGAAGTTTAAAAATTGCAGCATGACTTTAATTTCTAAATGGGGATGTGATGAGTCCTCTGGCCAGAAACAATAAAAAATTTTGTAGACCAATAAAGTTTGCTTACAAAAAAGAAACTAAATATGTCATAACTGAAGAAGTTGGCAAAATAAGAGATGAAATTAAAGAACTTCAACCAGTGATATTTGAATTTAATGACCAATGCATCGAAGTTAACTTTAAAATGTCACTTACAATGATCGATGGAAAAGTTGCACAAGCTTTAACCGAAACAAAGTCTTCGTCAAGCTGCACCATATGCCAAAAAACATCAAGTCAATTGAGCCAACCACCAACACAAGACGATAGTTTTAATGAAGCATATGAATTTGGAATGTCACCTCTTCATGCTAGAATTCGTTTTATGGAGCATATTCTTAAATTGGGATACGATTTGGAATTTGACCCGTTAGGCGAAACAGTGAGAAACAACAAAGAAAATTTGGAAAAAAGAAAGCAAAAAAAAAAGATATTCAAGAAAAATACCGTTTGATATGCCTTATAATTGACCAGCCAAAGCAAGAAGGAAATTCGAATGATGGAAACACAGCAAGGAGATTTTTTTCCGATCCAGAAACTGCAGCTTCTATAACTGGAGTAGATTATGATTTAATACGACGATTCCAAATCATATTAGAAGTTATAGCATGTAGCAAAAAGATAGATGCAAAAAAATTTGGTCAGTACGCTAATGAGAACAGTAGTATAGATGTGGGGATACTAATCCAAGGTATTTTGTATGGGATACTGTCCCAAGGTATTTTCTATGGGATACTACTCCAAGGTATTTGGTATGGGATACTGTCCCAAGGTATTTTGTATGGGATACTAATAAGCGGCATTAAAGATCAATAAATTAGTGTTGGTGTAATAAAAGTCAAGGTCAAAAAGGTCATTAAAGTAATAAATTAGTGTGAGTGTAATAAAAGTCAAAGATAATGATCATTAAAAAGTCATAAAAAAAGGGATTGACAAGTTGAGTAAGAATTTATGAGTGTAATGATCTTATGTGTGTGGAAAGAAATGTAGGTCATTTGGTTTTAAAATCATAATCACTATTTGTAATAATGCACTGTGTAGATAGAGACTAAGAAGTGGACGGATATATGTGTGTGAGATGAAATTTTTTTAAGGGTAATAAATTTTTGAAGTGTGGAGATCGGTTGTGTTTTTAAGCATGTGGTAATATTCTTAATTATGAAAATTAAAATGTGAAGTGTTAGTTGATATGGGTTGACATATTGATGAGCGTGATATTCAGATTAAGGTTTAGTGCAATGTACAAGCTCATGTAGATATATGAAAGAAATAGACAAGCTGAAAACAGCAGACACACATATTGATAAATGTTAAAACATGCTAACAAGTGGAGTTACGGATAGAAATATAAATATTTGATACATTAGGAAAAATAAACAATCTAGGAGAAGATCATTAAATTTAGATTTTTAGTTTTTGTTAAAAAGAAGCGATATGTGATAAGAATGCTAAAGAAGAATTTTGGTTTTTATTTTTATTTAATACTTTTGCAATGTATTTTTTCCATAAGGAGTATTTTTTTGTTCCCAATGTATTTTTGTGATAAGAAATTTTTTTACTCCCAATGAATTTTTTCTGTTATAGAGACGTTTTTTTTCTTTTTTTAAATTGTAGTTTAAGCGGCATTACAGAGCGATAAAATTTGTAAATCAATTAAAAGAAGAAAGTGTTAGAAAAGAGGGTTGACATAGATAGTCTTTATTTTTCTATGTTTTTTGTTATAGTTTTATGCGATTTAAATGATCTTGTATATTTTAAAAAGGGTGAATAATCATATTGGATTATTTATTACATAGATTATCTATTACATAGATAGTTTTATTTTGGTAAATTCTAGTGTTCGAAAATTTTCTTTTTTATAAAAAATTTATATGTAATTAGTCTTTATATTGATGCTGAAGGAAAAACTTTAAAATTTTTAACATACAAAATTTAAAAAATACTCCTATATACAAAAAACAAAAAAATGGAAAGTATGATCAGCAAATTAACTTCATGTCCAATTTTGAGTCCCTTGGAAGATGCAGAAGAAGAAGCGCCAATAAGCCCCTTCTCCTTCGAAGTTGAGGAAGGCGATATATATATATCGATGGGCACACTATTAAGCTTTAATACTGATAGCAGTGAGGTTAATATAGATATTCCCAACAATCAGCTGGGATATCATTTAAACTACTTTGACGATGAAGTTTTTGAATTTCTTTATGATGAAGAAGGGGATGCTATTATGCTTGGTGTGAAAAACGACTGGTTTGATGAAGAAGGAGATACAATTTTGAGGGATATAAATTGTTAATAAAAGAAAAAATAAATTTAAGTTAAATTTAAGTTAAGTTAATTTAAGTATTTATATTTTTTATATTTAAAAAATATAAATAATGGAATTATGAATCTCATATGGTTATAAAAAATAAATAAAAATAAAATGAAAAAAAGTTTGTCTTTTCTTACTTTAGTTGGGTCATAATGGTTTTCCTTGGATTTTGTTTTTATATTAAAATATTACTTATTAGTATTGAAAAATTATCACGTTGTTGTTTTGTAGATTATTTAGTTATTAATTTTTTGATATTTATTACGCAAATTTTGTATAAATTCTGAATAAATTCAATAAAGTTCTATAGTTTATTGTAAATTTTACAACGATGAACAGCAACGCGGAACTAATTGCATCTTTTAACAAGTTAAATGTAAGGCAAAGGCTAAGCATCAAGGATATGATGGAATTAGAAGACTATCATATAACTGGAGCAGAGCGTATAACAACAAAATATGGAGAATCCGTTGTGCTAGAGTTGGGAACGAATATACTTTACCTTCCTAAGAGGTTTAATTCGCTGAGCAATAAGGATGTAGAAATCTTATCTACGGGCGCATATATGATAACAAAATTTCCCTTGAATGATGATAAGGATAGCTCATTCTGCAGGTTGGAGTTAAAGCCAGTTCCTCCAATGAGAGACTATTATCCTTATAATACATTTAAATAAAAAAATTAAATAAAGGAAATTAAAATGAAATCAAAAAGTATTGTTTTTTATTTACAATTTGAATTAAATTCTAACTATAAGAGTTGACTATGATTAATCTATTTATTCAGTATTAAATGAAATTTTAAACTACAAGGATGAATACTATTGAAGAGTTTTTGCAAAAATTTGGAAATGAAATTTTCGAAGAACATTTACAAGAAATAGAAGAGTTTAAAAATAAATATGTAGATTTTAGTAATTACATTATACCTTGTGACCATGATAATTCAAATGGAGATGTAGTTGGAATGTGTGGATGTTATTTCTTTCATAAGAACAAACTAAAAGTGATGAAAATTATTGAGCAGTATAAAAAATTATTTAACCTATTGACATCAACATCCGAAAATCATAAAGAATAATAAAGATGAAGTTACTATATTTTAGAATTTTATAGTTAATAAAACAACATTCTTATATACTTAAAAAAAAAATATTTATTGCATTATTTTTATTTATTAATACGAGTACATAAATACATACATACGATTATTCTATTTTGATAAGTTTAGTTCTTATATACTTATTAACAAGGGTTCTAAATCTACTTTAAAAGACGACTTTCGAACTGAAAAATCAATAGTCAACAATTGAGCTTCATAGAGAATGAATAAAATAATAAAAAATACTCTGCAATTTACTCAAGAACGTCAGCCTAAAATATATGACGTGGTTTTTGAGATGGAATATTTTATAAATCTAAAATTAAAAGTTGTTTGCGGGTTTTCAACTATTCATGGATTTCAGCCGATGATATGGCTTCACTACAATGATAAACATTTTATCGGATTCAGCCGAGAAGATTGGCTCCACCTAATGAGCTATAAGGACTACATCACCAACACGCTTTCTCAGCGAGAATTTTTACATTCAATTAACTTAATTGAAAATACAAGCGAAGAAGCTACGCAGTACACCTTCAAATATAAAAAGGGTGTATGCTATTTAATAGTCCGGCAAGGACAATTCAGAATAAAAATTGATCCTTAAACGTGGAAATCAATAATCCGGATAGGAGTATTTTTAACATCAATACTATGTTGGAATGGAATTCTAAGGAAACAGTTATTACATTTTTATTACAATTACTTCATACCAACATGCTCCACAATGAGAAAGACTGAAATCCTATTGGGTGACATTAAAGGAATCCATGAAAGCGATATAGCAATAGATTTAACCCGCCTCTGTTATGAGATCGGAAAAAAAATGCAGAGAAAAATAATTACTGATATAAAAATTCATAGATTATATTTAAGAATGGAAAATAAATGAGAAAAAATTATTTAAAAAAAATTTGATTTTTTATTTTTATCATTTCTTTATTTCAAAATTTATTAGAAACTGCAAACATAAGTGTCCACAAATAAAAGAATTACTTTTCTGATATCTTTTATAGTTGTATTTTATATTATATCCTAAATATCTTAATACTTCTAGAGGTGGTTGAAGATTTCCAAAACTATCAAAATATTCCACATAATCATTATTTTTGTAGTAGGCTACCCAATGTGTACCATCTCCTCTATGAGAGTCTAAATTGATTATTCCACATTCAGTTTTGCGTGGAGTTTTAGGAAGTGTATCTCTCATATAAACTCCTCTAAAACAAGGAATATGCTTCTTTCCAAACGTTTTCAAATCCACATCGGTGAGAGGTCTATTGGGTAGCTGCTGTATTAGTTTTTTGATGCTTTCGTTTTATTATAAAATATTCCATATCCCTTCTTATAAGGTTTGAGATAGAGACCTTTACCCATAGCTATTGCCTCTAATGTTCTATTATGACGCTTATTCTCATCGAGCTGCTGCTTACCGTTTTTAGCTGTAGTAATAAGCTTAGCAATTGACGAGCCACCTGAAGCTAAAGCACCTAATGCTCCAAGTGCTGTAAATATAGGCACAAGGGGTAGAATACCTCCAATCTTAGGAACGGTAATAACTCTTGGAATTTTAACTTCTGATTTTTTCCCAAGAAATGATTCATCAATAACTTTTTTTGCAGTTTTTATTGCCTTTTTAACATTTAATGGTTTTTCCTTTTTTAAGATCATAGTTGCTGATTTAATTGCATTGCGAAAAAGGTTTCGCTTGCAAGTTTTTTTAAGATTATTCATTTTAACACCTAAACCAAATTTTACTTTAGACTTCATTGCGTTAGTAACAAAATAAGCATTTATTTTTTCTCCAAGTGTGCTATCTTTAGCTTTTACTCGTTTCCAAGCCCTCTCGGCTAGTTCTCTATCCGCTTGATGTCGCTTACTAATGTCAGTGTTTTTTGAATAGGTAATATCATGAATTTTACAAGCAGCATCTAAAGGATTGATTCCTTTATCTCCCCGTTGGATACGTTTATCCAGTTTCGTTCCAGGTCCACAAAATTGATAACCGGGTAGATGAACCTCAATTGGCAGCGAATTAATAAGCTTATTTACTAGTCCTTCTCCATTAACTACCTGTTTACCAATAACATTTTTCTTTGTATACACCTTCATTTATAACAATTTATATCTGAAAATATGTAAGTTGGCGAATACTAGTTAATGTAAAGATAAAGATGATTATTTTATTTTACAGCTCATTTACAAAGATGCGTTTGATAAAACAACATTCAAACATTTTAGTGAGAAATTTGGATTTTAATGAAAAAAATAATGTAACTAAACATAGCTGTCTTTTGCCAAACTCTATAAGAGCATTAATAGTGGGGCCATCTAGTTGCGGAAAAACTAACGTTATGCTTAGTTTGATTGAAAGCCCTAATGGATTAAAATTCAGAAACATTTACATTTATTCTAAATCACTAAATCAACCTAAATATCAATATCTAAGGAAACTAATTTCATCGGTAAAGGGTATGGGCTTATATACATTTTCGGAAAATGAAGATGTTTTATCACCTGATGATGCTAAAGTAAATTCAGTAATGATATTTGATGATGTTGCATGTGAAAAGCAAAATAATATTAGATCATATTTTTGTATGGGGAGACACAATGATATCGATTCATTTTATTTATGTCAAACATATACACACATTCCAAAACATTTAATACGTGATAATGCAAACTTAATTATAATGTTTAAGCAAGATGAACTAAATCTTAAGCATATATATAAAGATCACGTTGGAAGTGATATGAGCTTCAAAATGTTTCAAAACATATGTAAAGAATGTTGGCAGAATAAATATGGATTTTTGGTAATAAACAAAGATGATGAAATATGTAATGGACGTTATAGAAAAGGCTTCGATGTCTTCATTGAAGCTTAGTCATAATTAATCGTTAAACTACTTCAGACCTATAAAATTAATATTGATGTTTTGCTATACATAGCGACTGTTTAATTGTTTAAATAAGCTGTTTGAAGAAGCTGTTTAGCTGTTTGAAGAATCTGTTTAGCTGTTTGAAGAATCTGTTTAGCTGTTTGAAGAAGCTGTTTAAAGATCTAATAAAATTTTTGATAATTTATTCATATTAATTAAGTCTCTTATACACAAACATGGAAGAAAATGTATTGAAAGAATTGGTAAAATCTAGAAAAATTTTAAAAAAAGAAATTTGAAGCTATTAAACGCGGGGAAGAAGAAACAATCAACAAGTTAGAAAATACATTTAAACCCCTAACAGAACCTTTACAAAAACTAGTTAAATTATCTAGTGAAAGGGTATTGAAACCAATAGAAATTCGAGATGTAAAAAACAAAGATAGTATTGTGGCTAGCACCCCGATGAAAAAAGACCATTTTGATACGTTATCAAAAACAAGTGATGTTAAAGAAGAAGATGTTGATTTAGATAATGAATCCTTTTATTCACAATCCGATGATTGGCAATTTGATTTAACAGACTTATATGAAAATAAGAAGCTTGATACTATATTTGGACCTCATAAAAATCAAAATGGTGACTGGAAATTCGGAAATTCAGATTTGAAGCTAAGTAATGAAAAAATAACGATTGGAAATAAATCTTGGGCGTTAACTCCTGGTCTATACTCATTGCTCTTTCATAAAAGGCCAGAGCAGTATGACTCATCAGAATTAGATATATATAAACGAATTTTGATTGATACAAATGCACACAGAAGAAACTTTGATCCTAATAATCAACTAAAAGGAAATAGAGGTTATAAATATAAGGAAATAATTAATAAGCTATTTGCTACTACTCACATTGGTAAAGGTTTAATGAGAGTAAACCTTAGTAAACCCAACTATATATACTGGGATGATCCCAATGAAATAGTAGACCGGTTAAAGCTCTTGATGGCATCACAACAAGCTGGTAACAAAAACCATACTAATGAAATAATTTCAATAATTGAGGAACTGAAGGAATCAAATATAATTGAGTAGTTGAAGTAATAATAATGACTGTTGATAAATTTGGACACTACTTTCAAAAGCAAAGTAATGAGTTAAAAACTAAAACGCTTTTAAAAAAATTTGGTTTCATTCTGGATGGAAACAATATAAACGTAGAAAATAGAAGAATTATAAATATAGGCTCACCGTTGGACGAATTTGATGCTGTTAATAAAACATACATGAATTTAGAAATCAAACATATACAAGAAGATCTAAAAAACTATATAAGCGAAGAGATTGAAGAAAGAATTGATAAAATTGAACAATATATTTCCAAAAATATTGAAATAGAAAAATTTAAAATTGAATATGAGTATCAATTAAATATAATTAAAAGTAATATAAAATTATTGCAAGATTCGTTTAAAAAGGATGTTGATAAAGATGCTAAAATTATTGAAGCAGCTGTGAAGGATCAGTTATATAGTACAAATAAAGTTTTTATAAACAGTATCGAAGAAAGATTTAATAAGATTGAGGACTATATTTTCACGTGGATGGCTAACAGCACTAAAGTGGATGTTATAAAAAAACAGAAGCTAGAACCACCACCTCCAATTAAGTTATCATAATATAAGCAACCTAATTTAAAAAATTTCACGTAATCTATAAAGACATGACAACTGACAAGAGAGAAATAGTAAATGAACTTCATTCACGAGCGCGTAAAAAGTTTTTACGCCGTCGAGTTATAATGAAGGGGATTGACGATCTCTTGCAAGCTGATTTGATCGAAATGGGCAATTATTCAACAAGCAATAATGGATATAAATATATGCTAACGGTTATTGATACATTTTCAAAGTATGCGTGGGCCGAATCACTTAAGTCAAAAACTGCGTTAGAAGTTCGTAAAGCATTTGAAAAGATATTTCGTATGGGACGTATACCTAAAAATTTACAGACAGATGATGGCAAAGAATTTTTTAATAAGGAGTTTGGATCATTAATGAGAAAACATTCAATAAATCATTACTCTACATATAGTGTTATGAAAGCTTCAATTGTAGAACGTTTCAATAGGACATTAAAAGAAATGATGTGGAAAGAGTTTAGTAACAATGGATCTTACAGATGGATTAGTATCTATAAAGGTTTGATTAATCAATATAATAAAAAAATACATGGAACTATCAAAATGGCTCCTATCCATGTAACTCATGAACACGAAAAACAATTACTGAATACTGCATACAATCATTTAAAACTATTTAAATCTTCACGGTTTAAAGTTGGAGACTATGTACGCATTAGTAAATACAAGCATGTATTTGAAAAGGGATATACACCAAATTGGACCACAGAAATATTTAAAATAAGGTCGATACAAAATAATTATCCAATCACTTTTATACTAGAAGACTATAAAGGAAATGAAATAAAAGGTGGATTTTACAAGGAGGAGTTGTTACGCACCCGTTTTCCTAATACATTCTTGGTTGAAAAAATATTAAAAACCAAGTCAGCACAGTTCTTGGATAAACAAAACTGAAATATTGTAATAAGTAGTAATATGTAATTTAATTATTAAAATAAATATGTTAAATAAAAAAACTACACATTGCATTTTTGTTTTATTTACATTCCATCATTCGCTATGTCAATAACATTAGCACTAAGCGGAAAATCTTCAATTTTAACGGCAAATTTCTTTCCACCAATAGAATTGGCATCGGAATATGAATGTTCTCTAATTGATTTTCATTCATACAATTCCATTCCCAACGTAGACTATGATAACAATCTTTTTCATATTGGAGATAAAGTAATTGAAATTCCTATAGGTTCTTATGAGTTGCAAGATATAGCTGATTATATAATCACACAATATAATGAAAAAAATGTTAAAAAATCAATAGTGATTGAAGCCAATAATAACACTCTACAAATTGAAATAACATCCTCGCATGATACAATTTTCTTTGATCGTAAAAGATCTATCGGTAGATTACTTGGTTTTAATGGTGGTTCTTTAAATCCTAGTATAAAACATTTATCGAATCAACCAGTAAATATTTTAAAAGTTAATGCCATACAAGTTAAATGTAATATAATAAGGGGAGCATATATGAATAGTTTTCCAGCACATATACTTCATGAGTTTGCAGTGGACGTTCCTCCAGTTTATAAATTAGATGTTATCCCCAATAATCTAATCTATTTACCAGTGAATGTGAAAGAAATAACATATATCAAAGTTTGGATTGTTGATCAAGAGGATCGTTTAATAAACTTTAGAGGTGAAGAAATAACACTTAGATTACATTTGAGACCAAGGGAAATATGATAATTTACAATAAAACCGAACTACAAAACGTTAACGAAAACATTCCTTTGGAAACTGTTAAAGCTAAAAGACCTAAATTAACAGAAGAAAATAAAGCATTTTTAAGATTACTTCAGTTAAAAGTAAAGAAAAATGTCTGATATACTAAATGTTATGGAAACCCCTATTACAGATGAGAATATAATAAAAAAGGATTATCATAGTTATGTACCCTACATTCAATCATTTAAAAATAATGATGAGATTCGAATTACTCTACAAAATCAAGACTTATATGTTCTTCCTAGTGAAAGCTATTTATATTTGGAGGGAAATATAAAAAATACTAAAGGTGAAAGCTCTCCAAATATCAGAGTAAGGAATAACTGCGTTGCCTACTTATTTGATGAAATACGTTATGAAATTAATGGTGTTGAAATTGATCGTACCCGATACTTGGGGATGTCTAGCACTATTAAAAACTATTGTTCACTTAATGAATTTGAAAGCAATATGATGAGAAATGCCGGTTGGAATGTTTCTGGAGATTTAACTATGCAAGCATTTAATTTTTGTTTACCCCTAAAATCACTGTTGGGATTTGCCGAGGACTTCAATAAAATAATATTAAATAGTAAACATGAACTCATTCTTTTACGGAGTTCAAATGATGAGAACGTGTATTACTCAACAGATGAAAATGAAAATCTTTCTTTATCAATTACAAATATAACATGGAGAATTCCACACGTACAACTTTCAGACTCTAAGAAACTACAAATAATGAAGATTATTAAAGATGGTACGACTTTACCCATTGCATTTCGGAGTTGGGACTGTTATTTTAATCCTACATTCTCTGGTGGAAGAAACCACATTTGGAATGTAAAGCTATCAGTAAACAGAGAGAGGCCTAGATTTATATTATTTGCTTTAGAAAACAACAAGAAATATATTCATTCTGACTTAAAAAATATAAAAGTACATTTAAATTCAGATTCTTATCCGTACGATGATTTAAACTTGAAGATTGCAGAGAAACGCTATGCTATTTCGTATGATATGTATGCAAAATTTCAACAAAATTACTATATGAAGTCTGCACAACCACTTCTTTCCTGTGAAAAATTTAAGGACAACCCAATTGTCGTTATTGATCTAAGCTATCAAAATGAAATGGTTAAGAGCGGGCCTATTGATGTAAAAATTGAATTTGAGACTACGATTCCGATTCCAGCAAACACAAATGCTTATTGTTTAATTCTTTATGATCGGTTGATGAAGTACACCCCATTAACTGGAATTGTTCAGAAAGTTATTTAATGAATTTTTATATGATTTTATTACTTACATTATTTTTTTTTTCCAATTTAATGTAAAATTAAAGACATAATAAAGTTTTGTTTTAACTTAATTTTTTTCTTCTTTTTTTAACAAAATAAGTTACAAAAATCTTAAAACTAGCATTCTATTTCCATTAAATATACATCATCATCTTTCATAAATTGATCTTTATAATTAAAATCTAGGTTATCAATATTATCGAGATCCATTAAACAATCATCATCATTATTGCTATTAAAAAATTTTTCTTTATAATGACCCCAAGCTAGGGTATTAACGTTGTCCTTACATATAAATCTCTTTTCATCTTTCTAACTTAATGATATTTTATTAGCTAAGGTTGTATATAAAGTATGTAACTTAGACCTAAACATATACATTTTTCCATAATAAATTTTTCTATTATATAAACAATATTTATAATCTGATAAACTTAGCTTTCTACAAATATTACTTTTTACTCCTTTTGCTTTTTTTATTTCTTCCATATTTTCATTAATGAAGGAGTACATCTTAGATCTCAAACCAATGAATTCTCTCATTATAACACCATTGTTCTCATCTTTCATCATTCCCAAAATTTTTTTATTTTTTTGAGGAATATTAAATTTGTTATTTAAATTATATTCAGATGTATCAAACCTATCATCAATATCGTTAAGGATATCTTTATAAAAGTCATCAGTGTGAATTGTATAAATGTAGGAATCCGTATCCATATAATTAAGTTCTAAGTTGGATTTATATTTTGGAAGCATGTAATCATAGTGAAAATCATACATTTTCCACTTTGAAAGCTCTAAAATGCAAAGTCCAAGATATATAGGTTTAGTATAAACCGAATAGGTTCTATTTAACTCAACTGCAATCATGTTTTCATCAAATATGCTTACTGAGTTAAATTCTGGTTTGGCAATAAGAGCGCGAGCGCCTAATTTTTTACCAATATTTTCCCAAGAGTTAGCAATTTTTATATTCTTTCGTTTGTCAACATTTTCCATAGTTTTGCCATAAACAGCATTGTTTAAAAGTTTAAAGAAATTTTTTTCAAAACAATTTTTTGCGTTGGTTCTATGTGAATTATTTAGAGAAATGTATTTTTTTAACCAATCCGATTGCTTAAATTTCAATATTCTATGAATTTTTGTTAGCTTTAAACCATGCTTTATACACTGCTGTAAATTTTTATAATAAATAATATATTTGGTTTTGTCAGTTAAATCAACAATAAGCTTTTTATCTTTAGCATTCGGAGGGACTTTGTTTTCACAACAAAATGGCAAATCATTATGAGAGTCATGAATTGCTTCCGGATATGTTAAATCAACCTCAAGAATATAACCATTACTTGAATCATCAGAAATAGAGTTTAGGGAAAAATTATTAATATCCGTCACCCATTCAAATCCACTTTCGGGAAGATATTGCGACATTGCCCAACCATATAAATTGTTTGCATCTAGATACATTAAATATTTAGATGGTACTTGATTATTATAATCTGACATATATTTATTATTTGCTACTGAATGCCTTTTGGAACATTGGACAATTCCCCCTCTTATACCTTTTTGAATAAACATAATCATGTTAATGTCCGTCAGAAGTTCCAATTCAATGTTTGTTATCTTCAGCATAGCATCCCATGAAAGCCCTGGGGCAGTATAATAATGACATGGATCTAAGTTGTATATATTTTTACATAGCAATCTGAAGTTTTCAAAAACATCAGTTAGAATAAGAACATCTGATTTAAGGTAAAGCATTAAGTAATCTTCTAATGTTTTACAACCGAATACGTTCCATACTTCTTTAGCATGATTATAATCATCATCAGAGCATTCAGACTCAGTCAGTATATTAAAAAAATCCTCTTTCTTGGGTAAATGGCATTCTTTAAGCTTTTCAAATGAATCCAAGTAATTATATGGAAAGACTCCTTTTCTTATGAGCAGTGAAAAATCTTTCTCATTTTTAAAAATTGAATTTACTGTTTTAAAATCGTTTTTAGATAAATTATTTGCTAGTGAGTCTAGACTTGATGACATAAATCTAAAGGAATCTAAGAATCGAATTTCTACATTTTCATCCTCCACTCTAATAACCTTTGATAAAGATATATAGAGCTCTTTGTTTAGTGGGATAATATTTATGGGACCATTATCAATATAATTTAGTTCTTTAATAAACAAATGGCAATCATACGAGGAAAAGTTATGAAATATTACTGGAAAAAAGTGAGGAATTTTAAAATTTAAATTACATCTATTGTGCGCAGGTCCTCTATATTTTCCACTTAAATGACAGTGATCCTTTACCTTAACTTCACCAATGATAGGTTTTCCACAAATATGGCATTCATTAGTTCTATTAAACTGGTTAAATTCCTCATCATTTAATGGAATCATTGGTTTGATTTCTTTTATATAATGCTTATAAAAATATATTATGTCATCTACTAGTCTATTTTAAATTTATCTAAACTACTATCAAAACTAGACTTAATATAATATGAAAAAGCATAAGGTATATGTTTGTTTATCAACGTTGTTGATGATTTATTAGGATCTGGAATGCATGTCTCGATATTTTGAAATATGCATTCTGTGTCCGCATAAATCACAAACGGTATATCTAATGCTCTTTCATGTTTTGTAAATTTTAAAATATTTTTTTCCTTACTTGGTATATATGTTACACTCTTACTGCATGCTGGTATGTGGTCCTTGAGTTTAGCCTCACAAGTAAAGTGAAGCAAGCAATAGTTGCAAATATAATTTTTACCCTTATGTTTGCTGGTTTGTCTTCTTATTAATCTAAAAATAAAAAAATTATTTTTTAAATATTTTTTAAAATTCCAATTATCTTACCTTGATATATTTTTTATCCATATATAATGAGCAGTGGTCGTGGTGTGAATTTGTTTTTGAAGAAACAT
Organism: Phasia obesa; assembly: GCA_949628195.1. Lineage (NCBI taxonomy): Eukaryota > Metazoa > Arthropoda > Insecta > Diptera > Tachinidae > Phasia > Phasia obesa. The sequence continues at coordinate 166,593,321 of OX451215.1, read as the reverse complement.
CAAGTTAATGTGACAATCCTTAACTTCTTTGGTCTTGTAATATGGACCAATAGCAATGTTTTGATCCTCGTCGTATCCAAAGACATTTATGCTAACCCATGCATTGTGTTTTTCAAATATCTCAATGTCTCTTATTTGCATTGGGAAGCATAAGTCTTTGAAGTTTAAAATTCTGTTATTAACGACTATTTCTGTGGATCTAATGTCTACACGGTAGGATGATGTTCGCTCACCATGTGTCTTCAAATTAGAAACAGCAGAAACCACTGCCCATTTGAAACAAAACTCATCCGTGTTTCTCACGTTTATGCATGCTTTTCTTACCGCTAACTTTTTTGGTGTAGGAATATAGGTTGAACCCTTTAGCGGCTGGTATTTATTTAAATTTATATTAACCCTTAATAATTGTATTAGGGTCCAACCACTATCTCTTTCCTGAAACTCCTCCATTTTTTTAATTATATCTTTTGCTTTGAGAGGGAAGGCATGAGCGAAGTCGTCATCATTAAAAATGATTTCCATTTTCGTCTGAAACATCTTCACCTCTAAAGGAGTATTTTCCAAATCTTCTGTGTTCAGCTTGGCATACAATGCAAAAAGTTCCATATTGAACTTCATTGCATTATATTCAGCAATCCATATGCTGACTTCATTTTTTAATGCGAACCAAGCTCGATTTATAAATTCCTCAGGAAATAAGCAAGCTTCATCCTTATTTTCCACTGAAATCGTTTGCATGCGCCTTTTGAACGCTGAGTTACTTTTCGTTACCTCAATATTTCCATTGACTGCGGGATTAACCATCACATTTGATGTGCTTGCATGCGAGCTTTCATGAGCAGCCAAATCTTCTTGATTTCCGAATTTGTTTCCGCATTCTACACAGATGAATAAGTTTTCCATTTTTGTTTAATATTTTTTAAGTTAACAGCGAACCGAACACGATATACTAATTTTAGATTCTTAGCACACATACTTTATATAATGTTTAGGACTATCCATGTTTGTGTTCGCGTGTGTATGCTTCAACGTATAATTAGAATTACAAATAAAGATTATCTATGTAATAAATAATCCGATATGATTACTCACCCTTTTTTTCAAATATACAAGATCATTTAAATCACATGAAACTATAACAAAAAACATAGAAAAATAAAGACTATCTATGTCAACCCTCTTTTCTAACACTTTCTTCTTTTAATTGATTTACAAATTTTATCGCTCTGTAATGCCGCTTAAACTACAATTTAAAAAAAGAAAAAAAAAAAACGTCTCTATAACAGAAAAAATTCATTGGGAGTAAAAAAATTTCTTATCACAAAAATACATTGGGAACAAAAAAAATACTCCTTATGTAAAAAATACATTGCAAAAGTATTAAATAAAAATAAAAACCAAAATTCTTCTTTAGCATTCTTATCACATATCGCTTCTTTTTAACAAAAACTAAAAATCTAAATTTAATGATCTTCTCCTAGATTGTTTATTTTTCCTAATGTATCAAATATTTATATTTCTATCCGTAACTCCACTTGTTAGCATGTTTTAACATTTATCAATATGTGTGTCTGCTGTTTTCAGCTTGTCTATTTCTTTCATATATCTACATGAGCTTGTACATTGCACTAAACCTTAATCTGAATATCACGCTCATCAATATGTCAACCCATATCAACTAACACTTCACATTTAAGCAATTAGTTGCAAGAATTTGTTACCCTTAAAAATTCCTTATCTCACACAAATACTTTTTTAGTTTTTTTTCCACTAAATTTAAAAATTTTCTTTAATTTTCATAATTAAGAATATTACCACATGCTTAAAAACACAACCGATCTCCACACTTCAAAAATTTATTACCCTTAAAAAAATTAATAAAAAAATAGTATTTTTTTCTTCAAAAGTGTTTTTAATTACATTTACCAATTTGTGCGTTTGGTGGATCGTGCTATGTTGTTTTCTGAAGCCAAATTTATGGTTTGAAATACATTCCTTTGGGCTAAGAATTGGATTCAGTTATTAATACTCTTTCAAACGGCTTTGATATGTCTGATAAAAGGTTTATAGGAGTGAAAGCCAAAAATCGAGACCCCGCATGTCCTCTGTAACTGCAAGTAGAAAAGTTAGAAGGTGTCCCTATAAAACACCCTTTTTTAAACTTAACCCATTCCCAGCCTGATTGAGTACAGAAAAAAGACAATATTTAAATGAGCATACATTTTATGGGAAGAGGAATTAGACGTTGCTCCTTTGGTTTTGCATTCAATGTGCTTATAAAACACTAATAAACAAAATGTAACAAAAATGTGCCGTTACTTTATATTTTTTAAAGTTTTTATAGTTCTGCAGCTGTTTTGCGAGTATTCGCTAGGTCAGTAATAATACAACTGCGTAGAATAAAACCTACTTTATTATAATAAGTGGTTTTGATAAATTTGCAAACTGAAGAAATCATATGTTAATTGTTTAAAAAGTTACAAGAAAAAACTAAATTTGGAGAACTTGAGGGAAGCCAATTTGACTGTACCCAATTGAGTACAATGGCTTATAAAGTATGCATTTTCTAAATTTTTCATCAAAATGAAATGGAATTTTAAGTTATCAAAGGTATAACTTTTTGCAACAAACGTTTTAAATTTTTGGAAAGAGACCACTACATATTAAACATTACGATTATTTCAGCAGCTCTAGATTGTAATACGGATGAGGAGAAAGGTGTTGCCAATTCTTTGACATTGACCGAATTCCCCATGACTTACAGGTTTCTTTTCATATTTTAGTTATTGTATCTTCAGTATATTTGAACAAACAATAATTACTGATATGTTAAATTTAAAATAAAAATAAATATACTTGTTAAGTCCAGCCAGTGTTAGACAAAAAAATTTCACGGTTGCTGCTATCATTTGCGGGTCATCCCTCTGACGTTCGGCCGAGAGAAGAAATGTTCCTCCTTTTTAGACGAATGTACCCACGTTAAATGTACCAGGTGTGGTAGAAATATTTTGTGGCAGTAATAGCGAAGACGACATACAACTTATGCCAACCGAAGTTGATTGCGGAATATAATTAGGGGATGGGTGGTGGTGGGTTGAAAGCCTGATTGTGTCAATATCTATAGATTGAAATGAAATAAATAGTGGCCACCTTTATTTGCGAGGAAAGAAATAACGTTGACAACTATTTACTGCAATATTATGGTTAGTACATGGAAGCTGTATAAAACAGCGAACAGAGTTTGCCTATGAATTTATACTCAGAAGTTGTTTATTTCCCAACGCTTTATGTGTAGGAACTACTGCTGGAAAACACTTTCCCAAAGCGATAAAAAACTCACACGATGCCATGAATGCCATAACAGAATAAGTCGGATGTGTGAACAATGTGGTGTAGCCCTCTGTGTAGAAAAATAGTGATATAAAAATGTTGATACACTAAAAAAATAAGCATACTCATTATGCCATACCCGTTTGGGTACAGGTCGAAAAGCATAGTTCCTGAATATTTTTTTAATTTTTTTATATTTTTCTTGTTCTTTGTGTATATTTTAGTTAAGCTAAATAAACGAAATCAAAAATTTTTAGTTAATAATAGTCTTGGTTTTAATGGGTTAATAGTCAGACGCTTACACAGAGACTGTTCATTTATTTTCGCTAAAGGGTGACCAATTCCAAATACGGTGTTTATTTTTTATTTTGTATCTTTTATTATTTTTTTTTTTTTAATTTAGAAGAATTATTAAATTCAATTTAATTCTTCTGTGGTAAAAATTAATTTAATATTTTATTATCAGTATATTTATGCTAATAAAATTACACAGTGCAACACGGAAAAAAATAACCATATACAGACACCACTACGTGATAAAAGACCAAAAAAAAGACCCCTGTCTCCCAGTTTTGCCCAAAGTCCTCAAGTTTTTTTTATGGGCCCTCAAAGATGTGGGGCCTCGATGTTATTTTTGCAAAAAAATTATCATTTACTCAAGCTCATATTTTGCAAACCGTTTGAAATTTTTATATACTCTCTATATACCGTTCAAAATTCAAGGAAACAATCAACTACAAAAATGAACCTAAGATCTCAATAAACAACTTTCTAGAACATATGAACTTCCTAGGAATGATTCTTCATATGTTCTAGAAAGTTGTTTACTGAGATCTAAGGTTCATTTTTGTAGTTGATTGTTTCCTTGAATTTTGAACGGTTTGCTACCTATGGACCTGAACAGGGGAAAAAAGGTAAAAAAAATTTAATTTTTTTAAATTTTTTGCGATTTTGACCTTGAAGATGAAGTTTTTTTGATTTTATATGTTAACAATTTTTGTTCTTTATGACAAGAGCTACAACTTTGCCTCAGAGAGTATATCAAAATTTCAAACGGTTTGCAAAATATGAGCTTGAGGAAATGATAATTTTTTTGCAAAAATGACATCGAGGCCCCACATCTTTGAGGGCCCATAAAAAAAACTTGAGGACTTTGGGCAAAACTGGGAGACAGGGGTATTTTTTTTGGTCTTTTATGACGTAGTGGTGTCCGTATATGGTTATTTTGCCATGACTTAACAAATTACACAGTGTGTTAATTTAGATTTTCAGTTCCAATTATCGAACTTAGATGGGCCACTACTTTACACGAACCGTTCTTTACGTTCTTGTTTTATTGTTATGTTTACCAGATAGGAATTTATAAAAAGCTTGCTATAAAAATATATGTAGATACCCAGCTTATTATACATACATATTTTTAGGTGACATTAACATGTCTTTAGCAAAAATGTTATTAGGATATTATTAAAGTTTATATTCAGAATAAATAATAACACGAATACGTATAAATTAAAATAATATATAAACATATTCCTCTTATAAGATATTCACAAATAATGAGCTGAATGTTTATTTTTATTCTAGTTTCAAAAACCATAAAAGCCTACTAATATTGATGGGGGCAATATATACCTGAAATAAAAATAAGCCATAGCATATCTAATATCAAACTCAACATTTATTCAAATTTGCCAAAAGTATTTTCCTATTTCAATTTATTAAAATGTTTTTTTTTTTTGCAAAACACGCAACTTTTTCATATTAAACAAAATAATTTACCTCCCTTTTTAAATGTTGATTTGAAACAAAATACTCTTGGGTTGGATCACAAAGTACACCCGGAAACTAAATATACATTTACAAAAGTACAAACATTAAAATTATTTTTCTGCTAAAACTCCCATCACATATTCAGATTCTTTATGCTCGCAATATGCAAATTAATTTGTTAAACCTGAATGTTCCATTATAAAATGTGCAAATTCTTCATATATGGGGAAAAAATATTTCAATATGCTCGTTGTTAGTATTTTTTTGTTTTCCGATGAGTATAGAACAGTAATAGCGAGAAGAATTGAAGTTGGAATGTGTATACACAGAGCCAAAAATGCCTAATAGAATCAAAAAGATTTTCTCTATGAAATGTTTTCTTTTTTTGTCTAAGGAGTATTCAAGCAGAAAGAAGGGAATTTTTTTTTCGAAGAGATTCATAATTATTTTCATGTGGTAAATCTTTTTAATTTTATCAAGAAGGAAATCCCATTAAATCAATAAGAAAACTTGTTACTCACAATTTTTTTTACAAATTTTTAACACAAAAAAAAAAAACAATTTATAGAGAAAAACTTTTTGATTCTATTAGGATTTCTTCTGATTTGTATAAAAAAGAGATTTCTTATTTATTTCATTAGGTTACCAAATTTTTACCATAAAGGTTTTCTGATTGATTTCATTAGGTTCCTATATGATGATGTGTAAATCATCTTTTTGTCTTCTTGACTATATTAGCTTTCTTGTTATTTCGTTTATATATGTAAATCAATATAAAATATACATTTGGTGTAGTGGTTAAGTGCGTGCCTACAATACTAAGCACACCAGGTTAGCGATCCCTGGTAGAGGACGAAAACATTTTCACCATGCTTTTTCGGGTTTTAAAAATTAAGTGGCTTCAACCCCCTCTAGACAATCCATCAGAAGAAGTTTTTTATTTCGAACATTTTGTGTAAATTTTTTTGTTTTTATAAAAAATAAAACTGGAGTGGAATACACTCAACTTTACCATACCCAATGGAAACAGATATTTTTATGGATATATTTCATAAAGAATAAAAGTTCAAAATATATTCGAATCGAAAAATTAATTATTTTCGGTTTGCGGTGTTAAGTAAACTACCCCTTTCCCCTTCGCGATTATGCCCAAAATTTATACAGCTCTTCATCGCCATAAACCAAAGGCGCATACTGAATTTCATTTTGATATGTCATACGGTATGACCTGTAGAGCGTTTACTAAATTTGGGAGAGTAAACTACTCCTTGCCCCTTCCAGATTATGCCCAAAATTTACTCAACTCTTCACCTCCATATACTAAAGGCACATGCTATTAATATGTCATACGGTATGACTTGTAGACCAATCACAAAATTTGGAGCTAAGGAAACTACCCCTTGCCCCCTCCCGATTATGCTCGAAAACTCAACACCTCTTCCTCTCCATCTACCAAAAACACATACTAAATTTTATTTTTAGATGTCATATGGTATGACCTGTACAAAATCCACAAAAATAGTAGCACCCACAGACACCATCGCGAAAATAGCCAAAGTGGACTCAAGAGATCTCAAACCGTATAAGTCCGTCGAAATCCCGACCTCTATTTGTTTATGATTACTATACTTTGCCTTATACTACGTATGTTAAAGAAAAAAACAAGATAGCCTAATAATATCAAGAAGAAGAATACCTAAAAAGTTTTCTTCTTGATTTTTTTCAAAAACATTTTCCTTATTAAAATAATAAGACTTTCTTCTTAAAAAAAAAATCCATAAAGATATCTTATAAATTTTGTTCTATTAGGTATTTAGACACTGTTATTTCTGTGTGTAGTTACGAATACAATACAAATGGCAGCAAATATAAATACGTATTTTTACTTAATAGATTGCATTCAATATTCTAATGATACTTTAATGCGGCCTAATGAATGTTTAGCAAATTTTCTGCTCGAATAGAGAACACGTTTATATATTCAGGGTTGCCAGTATAAACATTTTAATATAAATTTAATTATTTTTTAACACATTCCCATTGTGTAACATGGGGTGTTTTTTCTTAAAGGTCTATTTTAACAGCCCGCAAAAAAATACTGCCACAACGCTTTCTTATTTAGGATGTGTAATTCTGTTGAAAATTAAAGAAGACTGTTTCCTTTAGTTTTTAAGCTGGAGATTGAAGAAAATCACTTTAGAAAGTCAGTGGCAAACATTCTTGAGAAGTACACTGTAGCTTAGGCAAATTATTGTAAGTCGTTTAGACTCTATGAAAAATCGTCCGAAATTCTTCATCTATCTGTTTTGATGTCGGTTTTTTTGCAAGAATTATATATTATTACAGTCCACTAAAGATTTAGTAAGATTTTTATACACCATGGCACATATTCATAGTCAAATTTAGTTTTAACTTAAGTCTAATCTATTTATAGCTGTTGCTAAAATTATTCATAGTTATATTAGTTTCGAGTTATCTGCTTAGTTGCAACTAAAAAGTTAGTTTCAGGTAAAGATCAAACTAAGTTGAAACTTTTGTGTTTTTTGAGTAAGCAAATTAAAAAAAAATATTTATTTATTTATTAATTTGTTTAATCTTATGCATAAATTCTAAGACTAATATAAAGCTTAAGGAGCATAGCTGTCATGGCTATCAGCTCTGTATACAATAATAAATGATTTGAATATACAAAGTCTAGTATAATTTCCTACGGTGTTCAATTAAGCTTATATTATCACTTTTGCTTCCTTTATAAAGTTATATATACAGTTGATGTTTGTATTTGATGGATCTTGGAGAATTATATTGCCTGGGATGTTGTTGAAATATTTAATCCTTATATTGCGTAGTGAAGTGCGTTGATTGAGCACATGGTTTATTGTTAGATAGCTGTTACATGTAGCACATACGGGTCTGATGTTGTTATTTTTAATGATGTGATTATGAGAAAATATTGCATGGCCGAGTCGAAGTCTGGAGAATATTTTTATTTTAGTTTTGATGACGTCTGTCGGATATACTGGACGCTTAAGATTCGGGTTGATGGTGGCATAGTGAGGATGTTGGATAAGATTATCTTTGATCTTCACTTCTATGAAGTTTGTGATACATATGTCTTCGCAAGTCTATTTTTTCAAGTGTCGTTTAGTATGATGGGAGCATAGGAGGCGTACCGTGCTGCGATGTCTGCTTTTTCGTTGCCTATGATGCCTATATGGCTGGGCACCCAATTAATCCTTACTTTTCCCTCGTTATTTATTAGCGCATCCCTGATTTGGACAACTTAGTTCCATTTATTATTGTAGGGGTTGTGTATTTTTTTATTGCCTTTAGTACTGATAAACTGTCAGTTACAATTATTGTTGTTTTATATTTCCGTTTAACTGCATGTTGGATGGCACTAAAGATTGCACAGGCTTCGACTATAAAGATCGAGGAGTGTTGATACAGTGTATTAAGTACCACGTTATTCCCAACGTCATCGACTACAGCATAGGAGGGGAGAGTGTGTTAAGATTTTGATCCGTCTGTATATAAGAAATTCGAACCTTTGCTTCTATGTTCCATTTTCTTTTTGTAAAAAGTTTTCCTTGGTGATTTCAGTTTTTTTGAGTTTGGATAATGATAAATCTACTAAGTTCTTGTTGAATTTCTATGGTGGCTTATTAATTGTTTTTTTTTTGTAATTATTATAGGAACATTCATCTGCGAGGAACATTCATCTGCGAGTTCTAAAGACAGGGCGATTGCAGATTTGATGCGCTTAGGTATTTTAGCTGCGATGTTTGATGATATGTCGGAATCTATTATTGAGTTTGTGCTAGATAAGCCTTTCGATAATATTCTTCCTTTGACTTCCAAAAATCTGCTTTCTACTGGTGGAAGACCTGCTTCGTTAAGTACGTTGTTGATAGGTGTGGTCCTGTATGCAGCACGTGCCGCTTTATGGTAAGATGATTTAATGATATTTACGTTGATTTGGGACTATTACCGTATAGGAACATGCCATAATCTATTTTGCTAATTATTAGAGTTTTTGTTAAATAAATAAGAGTTTTAATATGTACAGAACTTTTTGATAGATAACGGATTATATTTGCCCTAGCTAATAGAGAGTTTTTTTAAATTAATGCAGTGTTCTTTCCAGTAGTATTTTTGTGAGAATATTACTCCTAAAAAAATATAAAAATAAAAGAAAATAAAAAATAAATATAACTATAACACAAGAAAGAATTATGGAGCAAATTTATCGCGATTTTGAAATATTTGACGATATAGAAATGACAAGAAGAACAAAAATTTATCAGGTGAGAAGTGACCCATTTGAAATGGATGATGACGAATTTTACTCACGATATAAATTTGATAAGCATACAACACAATTTATCATTGATGTGCTAAGTATGGATGCACCGAGAAACAACAGAGGTTCCTTAAGGCTTCAAGTTCTAGGCACCTTGCAGTTTTTAGGGCGAAACGTTCATCAAAGTGACTTTGGTAAGCAGATTTATATGAAAACTCATTTTTATTACTATTAAAAGTACTTCTTGTTTTAGCTGATCTTCATAGCTTGTCGCAGCAAACTGTGAGCAGGACTATAAAAATAATAACAAAAAGAATTGCTTTGCACCTGCCAGATTTTGTAAAATTTCCAAGTGAGGCAGACGTAATCAATGCATTAAAACAGAACTTCTTTAATACAGCTCGCTTCCCATGTGTAATTGGCACAATTGATTGTACCCATATTCGCATCAAAGGCCCAACACGAAATGTTGGTTATCTAATGGAAAACCACTTTAGGAATAGAAAAGGATATTTTTCCTTAAACGTTCAAGTCGTAAAATGGTGGCAATGACCTCAACAAACATTTTTGCTTTTTATATAGTTAGATTGTATGCGATGCCGACTGCAAAATTTTGGATATTGTTGCAAGAACTCGATGTTCATTTCATGATGCCAGAATTTGGAATATCTGTGTCTTAAAAACCACATTAGAAGCAACATAAAATCTACATAAAGGCGTTCTTTTTAGTGATGGGTGGTATCCAGCTTCTTCAATTATGTCGACACCAGTTCGGGATCCGGTAACAGAAAAAGGAGCAAAGGTAAATTATTTAAAATGTTCCTTTGGAAGCTTTTATAATTTTTCGATTATATACATAAGTAGATATAACAGAAGTCACATAAAAACGAAATCTAAAATTGATTGTTGAATGGACAATTAAAATCTAAGTTTCAAACGGTGCTCGAGCGGTTTGTGTTGATCTAAACACAGCCAAGAATATAATCGTTACTGTGGCTGTGCTTCATAACATTGCAAAAGAGAGGAACTTGCCATGTAATTTCATACATCATTATAAAACTCTAATTTAATTTACTCAAAATAATGCATAATATTTTAAAATGTAGGTTTTGAAAACTTATATACCACGTAAAAAAATATCGATATGTTTGAACATAATTTTCGTTATACCTTACCTAGCAGAGTTGTTTTATTTTTAATATACAGCTTAGTCGAAACTAATTAAAAAATTGACTACGAATTGAATTGATTTTTAAGTTGGAATTTAAATTTAAGTTGCAACTTAACTAGTTTGACATTAAAACTTAGACTTCGAATATGTGCCCATGTTTTTAAATTCATGTCTTTTTGAAAGCATTTCAATACCACAAATCTTACACTTTGCTCGTTTTGTTTGCAAAAGATCACATTCATTAAAAATATGATAAACACTTAGCGTATTGCCACATTCACAAAATGGAGGTTGAATATTCTTAATAAATGTTCATGGGAAAATAAACAATGGCCTATTTTAAGCCTGTTAAGTTTAACAAAATCTGATTTAGCTAATATGGTCTTATTAAATTTAAATTTTATATTTTTCTGAATTTTAAGAAGTTTAGTAGTGTTATTACCTTGCCATGAATCATTCCAGAGATCAAATATATAATGTGTGATCCATTTCCATGTACTTTTTCAATATCCTTTTATTGACAGATCACGTGTGATTCGCGTCATGATGTCATGTTCTTTTTGTTTAGTATTGTTTGGCATTTCATAATGGAAAAACTTACGACTGAATGGCTTCGATCTATGGGCTTTTGAAAAGTTCCAAGAAGATCCGACGTTTTCGAGGCAAATTTTGTTTAGGGATGAGGCCCATTTCTGACTCAATGGGTACGTAAACAAACAAAATTATCGCATTTGGGACGAATATCAACCTGAAGAGATTCAAGAGCTGCCACTTCATGTAAAAAAAAAACAACGGTTTGACGTGGTTTGTGGGCCGGTGGAATCATCGGTCCATATTTCTTTTAAAATGATGCCGGTGCGAACGTAACCGTCAATGGCGTCCGTTATGGTGCCATGATAACCGACTATTTGATGCCTGAAATTGAAGCTCGTGATCTCGGTGACATTTGGTTTCAGCAAGACGGCGCCACTTCCATCACATCGCATCAATAACATTTCGGTGAGTACATAATTTCACGTTTTGGGCCGGTGGATTGGCCACCAAGATCGTGTGATATCACACCGTTAGACTCTTTCCTATATGTAAAGTCTAAAGTTTATACGGACAAACCCGCTTCGATTCAGGCCTTGGAGGAAAACATCACGCGTGTCATTCGCCAGTTACCAGTCGAAATGCTCAGACGAGTCATCGAAAATTGGTCTCAACGGATGGACCATCTGCGATGTAGTAACGGCCAACATTTGATAGACAAAATCTTCAAAGAATGTTCTTTCAAATGATAATAAACATTCTCCATTAAATATGAATTTTCTGTGTTTTTTTCTTTAAAAAAGTAGGGAACCTCCAAATGGATCACCCCTTATTTCCGAATCTGTCATTTATAATCTGAATATTGATATTTAAATTCTATATATGAATTCTGTCTTAAAGAATCCTTCGCTAAGATGTCAGCTTACTCATTTCCTAAATCGCTTAAGTTGCTCGGGATCCACAAAAAAAAAAATACCTCTGCATATGGAAGATTCGTAATAGAATCTATTATCTGATTTATTATTAAGTTTTAACTAAAAGCATCCTGTATAGAGAATACATAATAATGCGCTTTTGCTATCTGATATATTGAGAGATTTCTCGATAGTACAATTTAGATTTTCAATACAAGATTTAATTGCAAGTAATTCCCCAGTAAAAAATACTGCTTCGTCGTATGCAGGTTTATAAAGGAAAGACGATTTCTTATCGCTTACGAACCTGCTTACGTATGACATGATATTTGTTCGCGATGTCCTACTTAGTAGCATTTCCTTTTAAGCGCACAATGCAGAGCAGTATAGATGTTCTAAAATCATACGGTATTAAGTTCGTAACTCCTCGTAAGTTCGAAATTTGTTTATCTCTGCCTTACAGGTATGCTTTTTAATATGCACTACTGTAAGGCGAAATGAAAAAAATTCGTTGTTTTTTTGAAAACATAACATTTTATGTAATACAAAATTGCATTTATTCAGGCAAAATATATGTGCTTACTATTAAGAGATTTTGTATGGCAGGAAAAGATTTTTCTGCTTCCAAAAACCCAATTTTTTTTTGCTGGGTCGCTAGGAATAGTTTGCAATTCGTTGTTTATAAACCGCAAACCCTGCTTTTTCGTTTATGCCAGAACCATTTGTGATACATGTAACATGTGTGGTTTTAATATGAGGTGTAAATTAATTCCAAACATTTCTGCGGTATCTCTACAGAAGTCATATCCCGTTTGTTACATATTGCAAGAGAAATATCTATTTTAACTTCTGACAATTTTCTATTCTCAATGATATCGATATCCAGTATATATTTTGAGGTGATTGGAGTCACTTCTTGCATTGCTCTTGCATAGAATGGATAATTACTGGGGTGTTTCCGTTTCATTTCAATTTTTGTCCTTTTGGACAGAAGCGCATATAGACGATGATTTTGCATAGAAAGTATTTTAAATGTATAATTAAGTAAGTATTTTAATCTTCCAAGGCACAAGGGAGGACATGCGGAAATAACTTACTAGTATTTGGACTGGTTTTAAGAGCTCCTATAGAAAGGCGTATTCCAGTATTAAGAATAGGATCTAACATTTTTAAATTTAAATATTCCTGCCACTTTTGTTTAATTTGTTCTGCCAGTAAATAAAATACTACTGTCATAGTACTCGTTTACTATCTAAAACGTTGATTAATTATTATGTCATCGTATCGATAGAGCTCGATAACCATCTTCACCAAAAGGTATGACAACAGAAAAAAATATTTTTATATCTACAAAATAAAGTGAGATTGGTTTTATTTTATTTCATTTTTAGGGTTCCGTACCCAAAGGTTAAAAACGTAACCCTATTGTTTTCGCTATAATGTTGTTCCGTCTGTCACCGCCTTTTATCTCTAGAGGTTGACTCTTGAAATTTTCACAGATGTATAACTGTTGCCGCTATGGCAACAAATACTAAAACTTATAGGGTGTTCTGATAAAGACGGGTTATTCACATATATGTGTTTATTGCTTAAACTGTAGGAGTCATACACATAAAATTTAGAAACAGTAATTTAAACTTAGTTTGCTATATAAACAAATACATAAAAATAAGCTTAAAAATTAAAAGGTGTTCCGATAGTGACATGATTTGCATTTATATCGCCTAAGTTTTAAATCATAATAGGTAGGCTCTTGAAATTTTTACAGAAGGTGTATAACTGTGGCCGCTATATCAATAAATACTAAAACTTATAGGGTGTTCCCAAAGTGACGTATTATTTGCGTTTATCGCTTGAGCTGTAGGAGCAACCACTTAAAATTTGCAGTCAGTAATTGAAACTATGTTCACTTTATAAACCCTCATACAAAAATAAATCTAAAACTTTAAAGGTGTTCTGATAGTGACGTGCATGTATGTATAAGGCCTAAGTTTTGAACGATAATAGGTAGACTTTTAAAATTTTTTACAGGAAATGTATTACTATGGCTTCTATAACAATAAATAGTAAAAATTAAAGGGTGTTCCGACAGTGACGTGATTTGCATAAATATGGCCCAGTTTTTGTGCCATAATAGATAAATTTAAATTTTCACAGATCGTATATTACTACGGCCTAACAAATAGAAAAATTTAAAGGGTTTTCAGAGAGTGGCGTGATATATATCTACATATATAGCCTAATTTTTGAACTGTAATAAGTAGACTCTTGAAATTTTCACAGAAGTTGTATTAAAATGCCTTTATAACTAATAGTAACAATTAAAAGGTAATCGGACACTGACCTTATCTTTTCATCCGTAATAGGTAGACTCTTAAAATTTTAGTAAAAGATGTGTTACCACGGCCGCTATACCAATTATTACAAATTAAAGGGTGTTCCGACAACAACGTGTTTTTCACGAAATATTGCCTTGTTTTTTAATTATAACAGGTAGACTCTTTATATATTGATATTGATAGTCACTATAACAAATAATAGAATTAAATGGTAATCCGAAGGTGACATGATTGGGACATGTATGACCTGAATATAATAATAGATAATAGGTAGACTCTTGAAATATTTACAGAAGATTTGCCACGACCGCTATAATACTAAACGGTTAAACAGTTTAACAGTCAATTTGGCTTTGATCTGAAAATTTAATCGGTGTTCCCTAGATGTCGCGAATTTGCGGCATTTGGCAGGGTATTAAGTACTTGTTATATCAAAATAATTAAAAATTAATTAGTGCCTCATAGGACGTGAAAAAAGTAACAACTTGTAATTTTAAAGTTGCACTGAACATCGTACGGAACCCTACGTATGTAAGTCTGACTTGCACTTGGCTGATTTATTTTGTTTTATTTTAGCGAAACAGATGATACAAATCTTGTTTGTGGCTTTTGATATGTATGTATGTTACTGTAACAGATAGAATTATGCCCCATACTTGCGTTTGTAATTAACTTTTTCAGATGATAAGAAATGAATTTTTGTTCGTTGTAAATTAGTGCGTAGTTTAGTATAAAAATAAAATTTCTAAAATTTGATTCTAGTTTTTGCAAGTCTTGTTGAAATGCTCCTTTAATATAAAGGAAAAATGAGACAAAAGCAATCATTAAAACTAAATTTTCTGTTCAGCATTGGCTGGACTTAATTAAGTATTTTTTTTTTTTTTTTGAAGTGAAAACTTCTTTAGGCACGTTGAGCACTTTTTGGTTGAAGAAAAAATACTGATTTCAAAAACCGTCGTCACTAAAAACCGCCGTCACCAAAAACCGTCGTCGCCATTATTGATTATTTTTGAAGTGACAACTTCTGTAGGTACGTTAAGGATTATTTGGTTGAAGAAAAAATATTCAACTCAAAAACCATCGTCAACATTATGTACGATTTGGTTGAAGGACAATTATTGAACTCGCATCATAGTCACCATGGTCAACATATATAGAGCTGCTGGTTTCTATAGATAGATAGACTGAGTGACTGTGTTATTGATTATCTGACTGACTAACGGTCTGACTGCTTGACGGTCGGACTATTTGATGGTCTGACTGTTTGACGGTCTGACTGTTTGACGGTCTGACTGTTTGTCGGTCTGACTCACTGTCTGACGGTCTGACTGATTGTTTGACGGTCTGACTGTTCAATAAACTGACGGTCCGACGATCTGAGTGTATGACTGCTTGACTGTTTGACGATCTAACGGTCTTACTCACTATCTGTCGGTCTGACTGTCTGACAAACTGACTGTCTGACGGTCTGACGGTCTGACGGTCTGACTATTTGACGGTCTGACTGATTGTTTGGCTGATTGACTGACTGTCTGACGATATGCAGGTCTGATGGTCTCACTGACTCTGGTTTGTCTGACTATCAGCTGGTCCGTCTGACTGTTCTGTCCATCGGTATTCCTGCCATTCAGTTTGCATGTATGCAAACAAATGAAAGCTTTAATTTCATTCATACTATTGGTACACACACACGTATGTATAATATACATATGTATATACATATACTTAAATATATATGTATATTTTCAGAAAAAGTTTGTAATAAGCGGACATTTAAATAAATCAGTCAAGTGCGAGTTAGTCTCACACACGTAGGGTTCCGTACTATGTTTAGTACGACTTTAAAAATTCAAGTTGTTGATTTTTTTTATGTCTTATGGGGCACCCTTTATGTTTAAAATCAAATCAAAATTATATTCGCGAAAATTGCATTGCTATTGGAACACCCTTTAAATTTTAGGAATTGTTGTTATAACGGCCATGTTAATACAATTTCTATGAAAATATCAGGCGCCTACCTATTCCGGTTAAAAAATAAGGTAATGTACATGAAAAACATGTCACTGATGGAACACCCTTTTGTAAATAGTAATTGTTACAGCGGCCGAAGTACAACATATACTGTAAACAATTCAAGAGTCTACCTACTACGGTTCAAAAAATAAGGCTATTTAAGTAAAAATCATGTCTCTGTCGGAACACCCTTTAATTTTGGTATTTGTTATAAGGGCCATGGAAATTCTGTTTCTATGAATATGTCAAGAGTCTACCTATTACGATTAAAAAAATGAGTCACTATACGTGAAAAACATGTCATTGTCGGAACACCCTTTAATTTTTAGTATTTGTTATAGTGGTCGTAGTAATAAACCTCCTGTAAAACTTCAAGAATCTACTTATTATTGTTCAAAACTTAGGCCATATACACGCAAAGCACGTCACTCTCGGAAAACCCTTTAATTTTAAGGTTTAATTTTATATACTTGTTTAGAAAGCGATCATAGGGCTAATTACTGTATAGCTCAAGAAATATAGACATAAAGGCAAATAACACGTCACTTTCGGAACACCCTATAAGTTTTAGTATTTGTTGCTATAGTGGCCACAGTTATACACCTTCGATGAAAATTTCAAGAGACTACCTATTATGGTTCAAAACTTAGGCCTTATACATGCAAATCACACCACTATCGAAAAACCCTTTAATTTTTGGGTTTATTTTTTAGACTTGTTTATAAAGCGAACTAAGTTTTAATTATTGTTTGTAAATTTTTAGTGTATGCCTCCTACAGTTCAAGAAATAAACACATATTCGTGAATAACACGTCTCTAACGTAACACCCTATAAATTTCAATATTTTTTGCTATAGCGGCCACAGATATACATACACCTTCTGTAAAAATTCCATGAGGCTACCTATTATGGTTCAAAAGTTAGGCCTTACACATGCAAATAACACCACTATCGGAACACCCTTTAATTTTTAGGTTTATTTTTTTTAAACTTATTTATAAAGTGAACTAAGTTTTAGTTACAATTTGTTAATTTTTAGTGTATGCCTCCTACAGTTAAAGAAATAAACACATATTCGCGAATAACACCTCTCTATCGGAACACCCTATAAGTTTTAATTTTTTTTTGCTATATTTGCCACCGCATACACCTTCTGTGAAAATTTCAAGAGTCTACCTATTATGGTTCAAAACTTAGTTAGGTCTTATACATGCAAATCACACCACTATCGGAACACCCTTTAAATTTTAGTTTTAGTTTTTTTATACTTGTTTATATAGTGAACTAAGTCCGAATTACTGTTTTTAAATTTCAAGTGTATCCCTCCTACAGTTAAAGAAATAAACACATTTTCGTGAATAAGACCTCTCTATTGGAACACCCTATAAGTTTTAGTATTTGTTGCTATAGCGGCAACAACTATACATCATCTGTGAAAATTTCAAGATTCTACCTATTACGGTTCCAGAGATAAAAGGCGCTGACAGACGGACAGACGAACAGACATTGTAGCGAAAACAATACGTTTTTACACTTTGTGTACGGAACCCTAAAAAGAAACAAAACTTGTTGACCCGAAAACTGTAGTAAAACTGTTAACTGCAATAATAAAAAGATTATTATCAATATTTGTATTTAATTATTCTGTGATAACTTAAATGATCCTTTTGCTTTAAAAAAACGTGGGAAAAAGTAATCACAAGTTACTTAGTTTTCACTTCTATTGGCAGTCCCAACGACTGCCCTGCACTTTCATTTTAGAATTAAGTACTGAATATTTATTGTAAGTTTAGTCATAATTGAGATACAGTAAATAATTCTAAAACAAAATAAAAAATGTTTGCACTTTGTTTTTTTTTTTTTTTCAACTAATTTGAATTAGTTTTTTTCATTGCTGCCAAGTAATCTTCTTTTTTTAATTGCTACACTTTTCATACTTCCACAACTTTAGCATTAAGAAACTTCTTTATCTTTACAAACAATTTTAATGAAATATTATTTGAAGTGTTTGTCATTTCTTTTCATACGACATTAAGATTTGTCAATTGCTAAAGTGTTAAAAGAATTATGACACTTGTGTTTTTGAGAAACAAATTTTTAAATATTTCTTTTTTAACAACTTTGGCAAGTGAACAAATATTATTTTCTTTTTCTTTTGCTTGTGTACGAACACTAACACTATTGACGTCTTTGTTGATATTTTCTTTTAGGATAATATTTTTATAATTTATATCAATACTTGGCTGGGAAAAATTTTTATGAAATGTTGACAAACTATTTGAAATGCAGCCAAAAAAGTAAAGAATGAAAAATAAATTTAACTAGAGTTATTTTACTCAAGTTATGAAAATTTTCTTATAAGTTTATTTGAATTTCATAAAATTATGCAAGAGTCAGCGATTTACACGACTGTTAAGAATAAGTATTTCGATCTAAACAATTAATAGAATAAATTAAAAGGATATACTATATATATATGTATATAGTCATCATTACTTTTTGAAGATAATGACTACTAAATCTTAATCTTTTTAGTGGTCTTTATTCTGTGTACCGTTGGTATGCGGATTTCAATCGGGAACGTTAGTTACTCTAGGATGATTTTATTATTAGACCTATCGTATTATTAGACAACTTTGGGTATTATTTCTCACAGCATAATTTCAATATTGCCCGAACACAACTTAACAAATGCTTGGAGAACTCTTGTAATAATTGGTGTAAAGTAATGTTAAAAACTTCGACCACAATGATTCAAAAGAATTCTATAATATTGCTACAGGTCAAGACACATGGATATATCCATATGAACCCGAAAGCAAAGATTAATTGATAGTATGAATATCTACATGAAATTTAAATCCAATAGAAGTTCTTTTTTGTGGAAGATCGATTGTTTCAGTATAAAGTTCTCTTACACTAGAGTAAAAACAAACGATTAACTTTGAATGGTATACAAATGTTTATAAGTCAAAACTGTTGGCATAAAAAAGAAGAAAACAACCTCAACATGATGACACAGGCTCTCACATATCGTCTGTAAAAGTTACCTTTCAGTGAAGAAATCGAATTACATCCATTTGACACTCACCCTATTATTTTTTTGTATTACAATAATTTGAGTGGTCATCGTTAATTGTTTTAAAATACATTTACTGGAGGTACGTCAAGACGAGTAAAAAGTGTGCTATGAAAAACTGCTTAATCGTATGTGGCATTTTCCATGAAAAATATGAGTGTATGGGAATCTCCTGTGCAAAAGGATTGAACAAGCTACCAAGATTATAGGATTCTAGTAGTCGCCGATTTATATCAATTAGTTGTCACATCCTATTATTCAACACAATTCAGGCCATATGTTACGTTCAGCAGAATCAAAGCGGCAGAGTCATTGAATATTGGACATCTCGGCTTTATGCTTTTTCTTTTTTTTTTTGATTCTGACCAAAAAATTGGTAAATAGCAAAGGTAAGAGACCAAAGAGTCTGGATGTCATTGCCTTAGCTTTCTCTATAGATCGATTGGTAGCGCGTTTAAATTTATGGCAAAAATATAAAAATAAAAATTAAGGGTTTTTTGAGAGTGGAAAATACTTTCGAATAGTTGTAGCCTAATTTTTGAACCGGAATGGGTAGACACTTTACACCTACGCAAATTATGTACGAATGTGTCCTCTAGAACAAATAACCAAACCAAAAATTAAAGGGTGTTTCGATAATGACTCGATTATACATATATAACCTTATATTGACACTTGAAAGATACACATATAATATTTAAAAATATCTACTGTAACAACAAGAAATGAAAATAAATTTAACAATAATAGGGTGTTCCCTTAATATCTCAAAGTTGCGGAATTTGACTTTCTCTTCTTAACCTTGTAGGCAGACACTCGATATTTACACAGCGTATTTAGTACTATGCTCTAGTAGAAAAAATAATTAAAAATTAGGGGATGCCTCATAAGACGTGAAAAAATTATAGACTTGAATTTTTAAAGTTGAACTGAACATAGTTCGAAACCATACGTGTGTGAGTCTGACTCGAACTTGGTTGATTTATTTTTATTAATTTCATTTTAGTTGGATAATACTTTTAATTATCTTTCCAATGGCAAGCATATTATTACCTTTTCGCCCTAAAATAGTCGACATACACCATACTTTACATACAAACTTAGAGGGGTCCGTAACTCCGAAACTACGAATACCGCCCAATTTGTTCTCTTGACATTTTTCTTTAAAATTAAATTTTGATATATATACAGGGTGTTTTTATAGAGGTATAGAACTTTAAGTTGGCATTACTTTTCAAGATGGCGACCGATTTAACAACTGTCAAGTGATTTATTCTCAGTTTGGTTTGGCAATTCATCATGAATAGACTCACGTCTAAATAATGCTTGAAAATAGTGTAAAAAACGAGATTACCGTTGTTCCCGATTTTCATAAGCGAATGGCTACGTCAACAAACAAAACTGCCGTATTTGGACTAAAGGTAATCCTCAAGTGTATGTCGAAACACCGTAACATCCAGAAAAACTGACTGTTTGGTGCGCTTTATGGGCTGGTGGAATCATTGGTCCGTACTTTTTCAAAAACGATGGTGTCCAGAACGTTACAGTCAATGGTGATCGGTATAGAGCCATGATTACTAACTTTTTCATTCCTGAATTAAATAACCATGATGTCCAGGAAATGTGGTTTCAACAAGACGGCGCAACATGTCACACAGCTCGTGCCACAATAGATTTATTCAAAGACACGTTTGGTGACCGCCTAATTTCACGTTTTGGATCTGTGAATTGGCCTCCAAGATCTTGTGATTTAACACCGCTAGACTACTTTCTGTGGGGCTATGTAAAGAAGACAACATTCGCCGTGTTATTGCCGATATACGGCCACAAATGTTCGAAAAAGTCATCGAAAATTGGACGTCCAGATTGGACTACATCCGCGCCAGCCGTGGCGGTCATATGCCAGAAATCATATTTAAAATGTAATGCCACAAGATTATCTTTCGGATAAATAAAATTCATGTCAATCGAATAATCCAACGTTGTTTTATTGCAACTTAGAGTTCTATACCTCTATAAAAAACACCCTTTATATATATATATGTATATCTTAAATTATAATTTGGAAAAAAAATACAATTTGTCGTTTTTTCTTTAGTCAAAAAGTAGACAACACTTTAAAAAATAAAATGAAAATAATCCAAAATAAAACACAAAAAATGCCTCGTCAGGCTTTGTCATGCAACTTTTTCAACTCCGCTTGCCTCCCAACCCCTCTTACTAACAAGAAAAAAGTTGCATTGAAAAAGTTGCGGCGTTTATTGCAATGTGTAAAAGTAGTCTAATTTGATTTCTTTTTATTCTTTTTTGTGCTTTTCGTTTTTTTGTCAGAGATGTCACATGTTACCAATTTGTATAGGTAGAAAAATAGTGATGTCTACTATCGATAAACAGTAGCTAGAAAATCCTGCCTTCGTTACTGCAAACAACAAACGCTGTTGACTAATATAACGTTTTTCGTATTGTTTAAAGTTACTGAGTTGCACTACAATTATGGTATATGTATTTACTTTATATAAAGGTACCAAAAGGGTAATTTCTCAAAAATATAGGTTTTATATGAAATTCTAAAATTATTGTACAGTTATATATATAAATAGTGTTTTAAGTTACCCGCTGATAAAAATAAAAGATCTTGCCACTTTTACAGTGCCACTGAATTGGTAAAATTGCGTACTTTCAATACTATTTCTCTATTTTCTCTTCTCGAAATGAGATAGTTTTACGGGGAAAAAAGTATCCTATATTTGAACCGAGATACTAAGGTTGCTCCCTATAAAACTTTATTGAAATTCATCCGATAGATTTTACGTGATGCAAACACAAACAGACAGGCAAAAAGTTACAGTTTTATTATATGTATTTAATGTATTTTTCACTCTTAAATTAAAAAAAAATATTATATTGACTAAATGTAATTTTGAAGTTTTTATTTTAAAAATTCATCCCAACAGCGATAACTTTACATCAGCTTTTTTTATATAAATACATACAAATTTCTATATATTGCAGAAGTCCAATATTTGCTTTTAATGTTTTTCTCATCATGCAAACAGTATTTTTCCCTTTAAGTACAAATTGGCGTTTTTGGTTTATTGCTACAAAAATAATTGAAATTTATTAAAAACGGCGAATGTATAAAAAATTTAATTTTGCCTGAAAGTAACTCATTGAATTTATGCGCCAATAAATGTGAACAATTCAAAAACAAACAAACTCTAAAAAACAACACTTTAAATTTTAAACACTCGTACAAATGAAATAAAAATATTGAAAACGAATAATACAATTCCATATCTCTAAAAAAACAACTACAGTACTTGAATTGAATAAACTAAAAAGCCCTTAAGTTAAAAACAATGATCAAATAAATTGAAAAAAATAAAATCAAGAGACAATTGTTGCAAATTATAATGAAAATTGTTTTTTAAATCACAGTATTTATTATTGAAGGATGTACTCAATAGTCAATATTTAATTTTAAAAAAAGTACCACAAATGCAATTCACAAAAGGATACTCGTGCCACTTTTTCTGTCACTTTAAGTAATTTATTGCAAACTAAAGGGATGTCGTCCAAGGTGGCAAAATATATGTACTGAAAATATTGTGGAAGTTGTTTTTGTACAACACAGTAGAGGCAATATAATTTATGTGTCCATTTGGTTTTATTTTTATTTATTTTTTTTTTTTGGCACAATCTTTTTAGGGTTCCATATCCAAAGGGTAGAAACGTAACCCTATTGTTTTCACTGTATGACCGTCCATCTGTCTATCAGCGCCTTTAATCTCTAGAACCGTAATAGGAAATTTTCACAGATGTATAACTGTAGCCGCTATAGCAACAAATACTAAAACTTATAGGGTGTTCCGATAAAGACGTGATATTCACTTATATGTTTATTTCTTCTGCCTCCTGCAGAGACGCTTAAAATTTACAAACAGTAATTCAAACTTAGTTCGCCACATAAACAATTATAAAAAAATAAACCTAAAAATGAAAGGGTATTTCGATAGTGACGTGATTTGCATGTACATGGCCTAAATTTAGAACCATAATAGGTAGACTCTTGAAATTTTCACTGTAGCCGCTATAGCAACTAATACTAAAACCTATAGCGTGTTCCGAAAATGACGTGTTATTTGCGTTTATGTCTTTTATCAAAGGTCCCCAACCAAAAAAAAGTGGTTAAAATTAAAATGCATTGGTTTGCTAAATATTTAGCAAAGTAACACAATCCTACCTTGTTGAAATCTGGCTCTCTTTGTGAGATTCTCGTTGAGATTGTGTATGTGCTCACAGACCCTTAGGGGTTTGCGTGGAGGCTCTTGATTTAATTCTTGATCTGTAGAAGACAACCACTTTAAATTTGAAGCAAGTATTAAAAGTTATGTTCGCTTTATATAAAAATTATACAAAATTAAACCTAAAAATTAAAGAGTGTTCCGATAGTGATGAGATTTGCATGTAGAATATGGCCTAAGTTTTAAACGATAATAGGTAGACTCTTGAAATTTTTACGGGAGGTGTATTACTACGGCCACTATAACAAATAGTAGAAAACAAAGGGTGTTCCGAAAGTGACATCCACTATGATAATTACTTAAAATTAGAGGGTGTTCCGACAGTGACCTGTTTTTCACGTATAGTGACTTATTTTTTTTAATCATAATAGGTTCATAGAAAGGGAATAGACATGGCCACTATAACAAATAATTAAATTAAAGGGTGTTCTGACAGTGACATGATTTGTACGTATATTACCTCATTTTTTTGAACCGCAATAGGTAGGCTTCTGAAATGTTTATATTAGATGTTTTGTTTCGGCCGCTATAGGTGTTCATCAGTGCCATGTTTTTCACATACATTATTATATTTTTTGAACCGCAATAGGTAAGCTCCTTATAGTTTTATAGAAACTATTACCATGGCCGCTATAAAAGAACTACTTAAATTTAAAGGGTGTTCCGCTAGTGATGTAATTTTCGCGAATATGACTTTTTTTTTACTAATTTTTGAATCCGAAGGGCTAGCACAGATAATATAGAAATTTGTTAATAATAAAAAATAATACAACCAAAAATTAAAGGATTTTTCGATAATGTCACGTTTAACCATAAATTTAATTTTAAGGGCCGATGTTGATTTTGAATAAAACACAAATTATTTAGGAAATTATTGTCATTTCTTTTCAATTATGTATTGAACAAAATAACGGCCAAATGACCACCGCGACCTCGGCGGCAAATCTCCATCTGATGCTCCAAATTTTCGATGACCCTGAGGCATAATTGAGTTTCTATGCCGTTAATGTGCCGAATTATCTAATCCTTTAGCTTTCGAATTGTTACTGGATTATCGATGTACACCTTTTCTTTCAAATAACCCCAAAGAAAGAAGTCCAACGGTGTCAAATCATATGATCTTGGCGGCCAATTGTCATCGCCACCACGTGAGAGCATGCACTGGTGTTTTCACATCTATTACAGACTCGGTTTGTTCAAATTTTTGCATGATTTTTCCGATTGTACGCACATTTGGACGATTAAATTGACCAAAAAAATTCGTGATTCGTGCACGATATGCATTTTGATTTGAACGCTTGAATAACTTTATCGCGTTTCTCGATTCTGTATCTTTCCATGGTTTAAGTTGAGTTAGTCTGAAATTGAGAAATGTCAAATTAAATGCAGAAAAAACTTGATGTTTAGGTATGGTTCACATGCAATATCGGCCCTTAAAATTTAACCACCCTATATAACCTTATATTTGAACAGAGATAGGCTGATACCTAAAACGTACACAGATTATTTTTTACACTATGTATAATGTAACAACAAGTATCGAAAATAAATTTAAAAAAATAAATGTGTGTTCCGTAAGTGTCGGGAATTTGAGGAATTGGGCATTCTCTTCTAAACGTTATAGGCAGACACTTGATATTTACATATGGTATTTAGTACTATGCTCTAGTATATAACTAAAAATTAAAGGGTGCCCCATAAGGCATGTAATTATTACCAACTTCAATTTTTAAACGTGTATGAGTCTAACTCTCACTTGACTGATTTATTTCGTTTTAACGAATTTAATGCGCATTTGTATTAATGCCTTTCAAAGTTAAAAACTGTCAAATGTACCGAATTTGCTCCTTGTTGTCTTCCATTTTGAACATCCTGTAACTCACAACTGAATGGACCAAGCAAAACCAATAAAATAATTTTTTTAGCGAACATAAATTTGAAATTGTTTGATCGACACTTTACGATATATGGCTCACAACAGCCATCTACCGAAAAAGAAAAGATTTCTTTTTCCTTAACAGAAATTTGCAGCTTCCAAAAAAATTAAATAAATTTTTTTATCAATTTCAGTTAAAAACTTTAGAAGCTTAATTGTAAACGAGACTGCGTTATGTAATGAAGATTTTTGTGTTTACAAACCAAGAAAGTCTGCATTTATTTTATTTATTTATGATACAAGTTTATAAATTGATATTTCATTGATGGAAATTAAATCAAACATTAAAATTGTTCAATTGATAAAACAAAAGGTGTTTATATAAGATGTTCACAATCTCTTTACAAGCAGTGAGCTTGGGATGCTTCACTTAACAAGTACCTTGTAAATGCTTAATATATATATATGATATTATTTTTTGTCATTTTAATATTTTTATTTAAAAAAGACTATAATATTTATGTCTGCAAGCAACAGTTTCAATAATTTTAAATAAATTTAAATCATCATTTTGAAAATGCTTTTTATTTTTGCTCCATAAATCACTAAAGGAAGTTGTTCATTTGCACAATCTGTAAACGAAAAGACATAAAAAGGCAGTGAAAAGGAACTTAATAAAATCTATTTCCGTGAAAACGACAAATTCAACCATTCAAAACTTTCTTAAATAAATATTTTTTATTTCTAGTTGTACTACAACTATATTTATTTTATATATAATAATCCAGCCAGTGCTCAATGGGGCAGAATCATAATATTTTGGAAAAAACCCAGCCATTTCTAAAGCGTTAAGCTGATTTATACAATATTTGACATGAGCATAGCAGAGGAGTATCTGAGCTTAAGGCGCTATGTGGTCTCAAAACAGCTTGCCATTTCTTGAATTTTTGTTTTCAAACATTATACAATTATACTGATTAATACATACTAAATAATACTTGAATCTATAAATTATGTTTTGAAATGAGCGAGTTGTAAGGAATTTGAAATAATTTTTTAAATATTAAGTACAATTTTCACAAAATTTTTTCTAAATATTTTCTCTTAGTTAGCGAGCAAAATCTAAAATACTCATCACACTTTTATGTTACTGATTTGTGTAAATATGATAAAAGTGTGATAAATATGGGGGTACTGATATTTAAGAACACATAGTTTTGCACGTAAGATAGATATTGAGCTAAATTTTTCTTTTTGTTTAGTAGCAAATTACCTCATCTATATTTATATACGCAAGAAAAATAAAATATTAGAAAAAAATGTCAAAATTACGTTAATTTCGGAAACTTGGTAAAAATGGTCCAATTTCAGAAAATAAAAATATACAAATGAAATTTTCTGCGAATATGTAATTAGTCAACGAAAAACAAATCGAAAAAAAATCTGCAACACGAGGGTAAAGGAAATCCGACAATTCCTAAAATAAAATCCAAAAATCGCAAAATTGGAGTTTTTACTCTTTTGGCCATAAAGTGTACATATGGACTAGGGCTCATAAAATCCTTTAGCAATAATTGGGAGTATAAATTTCTTTATTACAGCAGGCTTCTTTTTTGGATCCCAGCTTTGGGATTTTAGAACATATAGGCTAAATTCAAAATTTCGATGTAAAAAAGGTCATATTGTAAGGACCTCCATCTTCTACAAGCATGATAATTTTTACTCGTAATTTAGTTTGCACATATAGCTTACACAAAATATAAAAATATAAAATTTATATATAAGTATATATTCCTTAACAAATTGTTTGTCTATTAAAAAACAAGATTGATGAAATTTTTAAGTTGACGATTATCTAATTTTTAACTCAGAAAAGCTAAAACCTTGAAATATTGCCACAAAATTTTGGATCCAGCGGCCTAGTCTGGCTGAGTTATTTCCAAAATATTTTGATTCTGCCCACAGTGCACTACTGCATAATAAAGTAAGAAAATATAAATATATTGTTGATTGTTGTTTTTTTTTTGTTAAGCTTTGATACCTTTGTTAAATTACTTTTATAATTTTATAAAATTATAATTTTATAAATTACGAAAATCTATATATATAAAAATAAGTTGCATTCTGTTAGTAATTGATCTTCTCTGGAATGCGTTAACCGATTTTGTTTCTGCAAAGTTTACCATTATAGCGCCTGGAAACTTAATATTACATTTTAACATTTTTTGCATTAAAAGGTAAAACAATAGATACTCTTTAAGCGGCCTAGATACGATCAAAATAATCATCAAGCATATATGTGGCATCCAGCTACACATACATGAGTTTGCATTCCAGCATTTTGATCGTGTCTAGGCGGCTTTAAAATTTAGGAACAAAATCACGACACATCGTCGAACACACCAATGGTTCTGCTGGCAAGTCTGCTTCACAAATTGTACAGGCCTCTAGCCAGTGCTTGCGATTGTATGCCAAGCGGGAAATTTGAAAAAGTTGATATTTTGTGCATTCGCAGTTTTAAAATACACAGCTCAGTATTTTGCTTTAAAACAAGAAACATATAAACATAATAAAATGATAATATTAATTTAATTTAAAAAGGTAAAAAAAACCTTTTTAAAAATCCTACAAAGTTGAAATATTTTGTTTTATTTATTTGTATTTTATTTTCCAATTTCTACGCTTTTAAAAAAATGAAATATTTTTTTATTTTTTTTATTTTACACAATAAATTGTGTTAAAGCAAATTTAAAAAAAGAACAAAAACAGGGTATGTATAATAATCGATACGGTAGCACAATTCAACGGAAATGTCATAATCCTTATTTTTGTTAAATGTTAATTGTCACAAAATAGATAGAATGGCTCTACCTTCTATTTTTCTACCATGCATAAATACGTTTTATTTGTAATTTGTATTGTTCTTAAATTTACAGAAAATTTGAGGAATTCTAAGAACATAAATTCTTTCGTCTGTTAATTATTCCATGCTTTTCTTAGCGTGTAACTTTTAACAAATTGTTACATAAATTATTTTAAATTATTTAAATGGGCTTAAGGGAGTTTATGGGAAAATACGTGTTAAAATGGTAGATAAATATTAAACGTGTTAAATGAAACAATTTGCCATTTTAACTGCTTTGCAAATAAAAGTATATACAAATTTAAAACACTGACAATTAAATAAAACATTTAAAAGATAAAAGAACATTCTAATTTAAACTCACTTTGTAATCCCAATTTAAGTTAAATGCACAATTAAACTCACAAACAAATCTTCGACTACAAAATTACTGTCTCAGTAAAGCACAAACAACTAACTAAAACGTACATATACGAGTATGTATGTATATACCGTATAAATGTGTTTTCAACCTCAATATCCTTTGAGAGGAAATAACGGGTTGCAGACTACATAACAAACACAGTTATACAAACAGTTACATCTCCAACAACAGAGATTAGTCTTTTGCAAACACACACATCCATACCTATCATCTCTAACACATATACATAAACGAAACTGGAAATGACTGTTATGGCGCATTTTTTAGCGGAAATAGATGAAAACACCCGTTATATTAAGGAATTAAGGGAAATGATAGAAGTTATTTTTTTTAGTAATTGCTTTTTTTTAACTTTTTTTCATAAAAATTTTTTGTTACAATGAATTTTTTGTTATAAAAAAGAATTAAAAAAAAATAAAAATCTCTTTTTATTCATATTTTTTTTTGTGTTTCATACTATTTATTGTATCATTTTTGGGATAATCAGCTACGTCCGTGTGAGGGGAATAAAACAATGCTTTGTTGTTTCGATGTAATGAGGTTCTAATTTTGGAGATAT
This sequence comes from Phasia obesa, assembly GCA_949628195.1. NCBI lineage: Eukaryota > Metazoa > Arthropoda > Insecta > Diptera > Tachinidae > Phasia > Phasia obesa. The sequence goes on along the minus strand of OX451215.1, from coordinate 166,563,841 downwards.
TTAGTTTTTTGACTATGAATTAGCTTCTCAAAACCATTCGCTGATATTCAGGTTATACTTTAGTTTTATTATTAAGTATTTAAGAATTCCATCGACTCCTCTGAGTTTACAAATAAACAGCTTCTCAGAAATTCAAACTGACTTATAAATACGAAACTGATTAAGTTTTCAGATAACAGATGGACCTGACAGTTTCTCAAACAAAATTCAAACCAAAAAGGTTAGGATAAAACGTTCGAAAACTGCAACGCGACTACGGGCAAACTATTTTAAGAAACAAGTTTCTAATAAGTATCTATATACAAATAGGAATAAACAATGAACTGAAAGGTTCTGCTATGTATGGCAAGACTTTTGTGAGTGTCAATTTATTTCCTATAAAATGTACCGGTCACTTGTGCAATAATAACAAAAATTAATAAATTCAGGTCTACTTCTGGGCTAGAATATTATTTTTTTACGGCTAAATGAGTTCAAACCTGCACATCTTTGCGGTAATTTGGTACTAGTTTTTGAGATACGGTAAATCTAAAAATAAAGAAATTTATACAACATATATAACCCTAACTCTATAACAACTTACTGTATATTGCTAAATGAAAATTAAGTTACAACTATGGATATTGCAACTTATTTAAAATTAAAAAATTAAAAATTATATAAAATTCTATTATTATCGAGTTTTTTAAATAGTGTCTTAAATTACCCGTTTTAAAAATAAAAAATAAGGTGCATCCAAGACACTTTAAAATTGTGCACATTTGGGTGTTTAGTTAAATTTCATTCTATATTGGAGCTCAGGTACTAGGTACCACATTATATTAAAATTCATCTAGTACTTTTCACGTGATGTACACATTGACCTATTTAAATATTTTTCATTTATAAAAAGTTTATAAAACTGGTTTTGTATAAAAATTTTAATTTTCCCCCATATCTATAACAAGAAATATTACATCTATTTATATTTATTGAGTTTTTAAAATTTATTTACTAAAATGATAACTAGGAAGCTTTTGTTGTCCAGAGCTGCCCCAAGGGCAGGGGGCGCAAACTTTTCTGAGGGTGAAAGAAATATCGCCGTCGGCTTTATGGATAGAGCACTAATATTGAATATTTGACGAAGAATTCGAATGTAATCTATGACTATTAAAACAAACAATAATAAGTCATAGAAGAGCACATACTTATGTATGCTCCACTCGTGGCTGAATGGTTGCCGGGTGTAAACACTGTTTTTCAAATGTACAATGAACCGTGACATTGACAACGGTGGGTGTGCGAATTAAAAACGGCTAACTAGTGAAAAGTTATTATTGGTTCTTCCATTGCCAAAAAAAACAGTAATAAAGAAGTCAAACACGAAAACAATAATATTATATTTGAAATTACCAATTACCATACCATAAACATTCAGTAGGATTATTTCGAACTGAATAATTGTTTACCATCATGTTTTAAAAACTGTCTGGAGCACAAAGATTCAATTATTAAGAGAAGAGGAGGCAACTACTGAAGAGCTTCTTAAGAAGGTCCTAAAGCTCACTTCCTATTTTGCTCCTTCTAGTTCTTCGGCTGTCATCAGTGAACGTGAGTACCAGAAATACTAGTAATACCAGATTCTGATTCTAATGTCGAAGATATTAATGAGAATGAAGCTGCCAAAACGATATTAATCTCTTCTCCTAAACTGTTGGCTTGCTAAATTCGGATCCATCCTCTTGGCCAGAATTCAAAAATAAAAACGAAAAGAATGAATTAATTTTTAAAGCGCCCTTGCCATTAAAGGCTGATAACTATTATCCAAAAATTACCCAAAAGAGATATTTTTGTAATCAAGATCAGCTTCGTTGTGCAGAAAAGGGGGAAAAATAAAACGTTAATGTTTACCATTCCAGATTTCATTGAAACTTTTTTACATTCCTTGACTTCCTGACTTCCTGATTCGAATTATAATTAAAAAAAATCTATCTTGTATTTTTTTTTTTTGTTTTTACTACATAATATGTAACCCTTTTGTAAATATAAGTATAAAATCAAATTATATGAGAAATCTAAGTTTATTTAGACCAATTAAATGTGTAGGGGGCCAGATCACAATCTCGCCCCGGGCGTCGACTAACTTCGGGGCGGCCCTGTTGTTGTCTATATACTTAAAACAAAAAAGTGTTTCACTTTAGAATCAATCTTACACCGAAGTTGATTTTTATACAGCTAACAATCTTTTTCGTCAACTCTATAGCCGATTTTCGTAAAAAAATTGTTTTTTTTTTAATTCCTTATATTGAAAAAACTTCTTCATGACTATTTTCACTGCAGTATTTAATAGGGTTTAAACCAAGGCGAATTCATACCAGGTGTAAGCAGTAGAGCAACAACTACAACAAAACAACATTTTTGACATTAGATTAGCAGATATGAAACAATGTATTTTTGACAAGACATTAGCAAAAAAACGAGTGCAAAAAACGATCAGCTGGGCTATCAACTCCACCTGGTATGAATTCGCCTTGGTTTAAACATAATATAAAATATAGTTAAACTAACTAAAATTACAAGTTATTTTTTTAATCTTTATCTTTATAAGATCTTTATTATTATTAAATGAAAATCTTTAACATAATTTGAAATTAAAAATTTTGCTTTTCTAAAAGTAACCTCAAAGATACATCTGCTAGTAATTCATCGAAATTATCACAAATGTTTGAAAGTAAAATTATAAAATGGAAAAATTTTTTATTTTATATTTCAATTTGAAGAATGTTAATCTGGGTAATTTAAATAAAATTTCTTCTATTTTACAGCTCTTTGCTTTTGAATTATATATTTTGTATATAGTTAAATTTGACGAATTTTTCTCTTATTCTAAAAAAAAAAAATAAAGAAAATTAAAATTTATCCCCTGATAAATTATACGCATTAACCTCTTTTGGGATGTAAATAGAGTTTGGGAAAAGGGAATTCCTGCTCGGGAAAATTTTTGCTAATTTCACGGGAAACGGGAAATTTAAAATCCTGAGCAATTTAAAGAAAATTCAGTGGTTATTATTTTTGAATAAGCATTTATCTTGCTATCACACAAATATTTGATATTTATTGTGCTGAATTAAAGCATTTTTAAAAAATTGTCATATTTTTATGCACATATTCATAATAAATAAAACCTATTTGAAATATATTTTAGAGCAAGATTTGTAAAAGAAAAGTTCTAAAACAAATTTCAAATATATTTTATTTATTGTGAATATAGATATTAGCAACTTACAAATATGCTATAGATCGTGCAAGACAAATTATAAAACAATTAAAAAAAGTCCTCTAAAAACAGCATGTCTTGAGAAATATAAGAAACAAGAATATGGCAAAGAGTAGCGTTTAATTCATGACGTATATATAAGATAAGTATGACTGAAATGATTCAATCGTTTCTTAAATCGAAAAACGCAATTAAAAAACTCTAAGGGAGTGAATTGCGCAGAGTTGTGGGTTAAAGAATATGTTCAGATTTTAGAAAATTGAGTGGCCATTCTAAATCAGATTAAAGTTGCAATAGAGACCTTGAGCCGCAAGGGCACAAATTTGTTAATAGCAGCTGTTATTGTTCAGACCCTCTACGAGCAGGTTTAAAAGAAAAATAAATTAACGAAGGGATAATAAAACGTTTGCGACACTTAAATATTTAGAAAGTGGTGAAATTGCTAATATACAATAAAATGTCATAAAACTTTATTTAGCACAATTTTTCAACAGATTATTCAAGCCACTCGAATCTATAGAACCGTCAACTAGCAGTTGTGTTGTTAACGAAATGGAACCAACTTTTAAAGAGAGACTTTTGCAACAGAAACAAGGAAAAGAAAGTCCAGTGATTCCTTAAACGTACTAACAGTTTTCAAATCATATTTTGTAAAAATATTATTATTGAAATATTTTTTCTGTATTTATAAATCCTCACCTCGGAGGGATACAACACTATGTCCATTTTTTTCCATATTGACAGCTTTTCTCATATTTCATAGAGGAATAGAGCACTATGTCAAAAACAAGTTAGAACCGGATATAGCATGTTTTAAAACAACACCAAGTCCACTTTCATTTAGAGAGATAGAACACCATGTCTTTAAAACTCCTCTCCTGTAAAGTTATGAAAATGGACATAGTGTTGTATCCCTCCGAGGTACAGAAATATTTGTTATATCTTGTTGCTTTTGTCACCTGAATTGTTTTTAAGTTTTATAAACTGTTAATACTAATATTTAGTCGTTATTTGTGTTCTTTTATGTTTTAATAAAACTATGAATTTTTAAATACTGTTTCGGTAAATAAAGTTATTTTCTTTCTGAAGTATTATTCCTCGGAAAGCCGGGAATTCCCGGGAAAGCGAATATTTTTTTTTTCGAGAAATTCCAAACCCAAACCCTAGATGTAAATTTAACTAATTTTATGGGTTGTTTTTCTTAGAATATGTTACTACTGTTTTAACTCAATTTTTGTCAATTTTACAGAATGTTATTGAAATTTTTATAAGTTTTTTTTTTCAAATTACCAGGGCATACATATGTTTTCAACAAAAGCAATTCTGTTTTTTTGAATAAAATTCGTTTATATAGATAAATCGTATATAGGTTTAAATAAAAATTAATTCTATTTAACTATTTTTGTCTTTAAGGTCTAATATTTTTTGTTTTTTCATTAATATTATCTACGAAATTTGGTTCAGTGTATATATTAAAAAAATAATAAGAAACAATAATTGGTCCACTGGCTTTTGGTTTTTAAGAGTTAAATTTGTATAGGGTATACCACTGTATACAACTGTTCGTACAAGCACAGAGATGAAAAGAAGTTTTTATTTATTCACTTCACTCGTATTCATTTCACTTCTCTGAAATATCAACATTATTTACTGTTATTTTATGCATTTTCACTTCATAACACAAAAACATAGTCAACCAGATCGAATGACAATGATATATTATGTCTAGTGATGCATTTTTTTATCATTTTTTACAAGACCACTTTGTAGAATACATTTATACTCGTACATACCTACATATATTGAATACAAATAGACTGAAACAAGCAACATTTTATATTGTACTCTACAAAAAATAATGTGGTTAAAGAAAATCTTTTGGTGGAAAAATATTTAAAAATTAAGCAACAAAAAATATAATGCGCCCTACAGGAACAGTGAGCGTCAATTGAGCAATCATTTGAGTGTCACTGATGAGAGAATTTTTCTCATTGCGTATAAGAAAGTTACCTTCACTTTATTAAGGCATATGATAAAAATGGGTGAAAAATTTGTGTACGTGAATTGTGAATTCGCCTTGCCTGTGATCAACTATATTGTAAAAATTAATCAAAGATGACTACTCACAGCTGACTAACCAAAATGGATGCAATTACTTTCATTGAGTCTTGTGCTGTAACTAGACTTTTACTCTCGACTGTAGTGATTTCATCACAGAGTCTATGTTAATTTCTAACATTTGCTTAAGGCTAAGTTGTCCGCAGCATCTACATTTTAGTATGTGTCTGCCCGTGGTCCAAAACTTTAGCATATTTCCAGGCACAATATGCAAGTATCATCTTACCTTGATTTTTAACTTGGCCATATTATACTTGACATCCTGACCTGTCACTAACGCAGTTAAACATTTGCAGGCACCATTATTATATCGAAGCTACTTCTTGATCTTCATGCCAACTTAGTGAAAAATTCCAGAGTCTTTGATGGGAATCGAACCAAGAACCCCGGACTTGCACACTACCAACTAGCCCACCGAGGCTAGATTTATATTTACAAAAATTTCCATATATGTACATATACAATATTATTTTGAAGGAGAAAATTGGCAAAAAATACTACTTGGTTTTTATTTAAAATCCTAATTTGTAAAAAAATATTCTGTACACCCTAGTAAGTAGTTGAAGAGAACAAACGAACTTCCTTTATCAATTTTTTTCAAATTTGTATGTAATAAAAAATTTTTGCTAGCTTAAATTGGCACAAACGAAAATGTCTTATTGCTTTTAAAACTTTCTGCGTTTCTTCTTAATAAAAAAGTTAAATACTTTAATTCTGCTTTATACCTATGCAGCATATGGTTATAATAATCTTATGTATCTATTTGTCTTTTATTTATTTACTTGTTGTTATTGTTTGTATTAACTTTTCTTTTTTCTGCACGTCTCTAGTTTAATTTTATTTTTTAAATAAACAAACAAAGAAACAATCACATTTAAGCTTAGTTAACAATATGAAGTTTACTTTTTCAACCAACAAGTGTTTTTATTAAAGTAATAAATAAAAATAAATGAATCGGGAAATTAACCGCAAAGGTTATTCATGTTCTCAACACACTCAAAAGCTTTTCGGATAAAAAATAGCTTTTTTATCAAATCCAAGAGAGCAATATAGTTAAGGGATGTGAGTTATTAACAAAATAATGTTGTACGTTGTTGTACATGAGCATTTTTAACTTAATGTTGGATTTATTTATTAAAAAAATATAATTAAATAAAAAAAAAAATTAATAAAAAATGAAATTATTATTAATATAAAATAAAGTGCAAATAAATAAAAAAAATATTTTAACATATGGAAATTTGTTAAAAAAAAAAATATGGTATAAGCATTTGTATAGCATAGTGAACAACGAAGTCCATATTCGACAAATTTTCACGATAAAATTAATCCATTAATATATTCTTTATTAATTTTTAACTTTTGTATAGATTCAAAATCAATATAAGCAACTCTCGACCGTTGTGTTTGTAGGCCAGCATCGTCAATACTGGTTCATTACTATTTTTTTTTTCTGGCTAGCCAAAGCAGACAGGCAATAATTAGCTAGGAATCTTACAATCACACCCAATTATTGATGTTTTATCAGTCTTTGCAAATGACTGACTACGAAATGTGGAAGGACAGTTTGAATGTAAAAATAATGTTGATGTAATCTTCCAATCTGTAGTATTAGATTGAGAAAACTTATTCCAAATAACTTCACAAGTTCAGACTGTGTAGTTCTGTGTAGATCCCAAATTTGCACGCCCAAGAAAAAATTTTAATACTGTAGCCATGAGCACCATGTCTTCAATAAACTCAGTTTATAGGTATAATTTGGAGATCTCTTTTATGCATTTATGCCCAAAATTTATACAAGTCTTCATCTCCATAAACCAAAGGCGCAATTTTTACAGTCAATTTTAGATATTAAAATTCAGAATTCAGGTGGCGAATTCTTGCATCAGTACCAGAATTCGCCACCAGACATTCAAGATTTTTTTTTTTTTTTATTTCATATTTATTTATTGTATCTTCAATATATTTGAACTAACAATAATTACTCATATCTTAACTCTAAAATAAAATATACTTTTTAAGTCCAGCCAGTGCAAGACAAAAAAAATGTATGTTCCACGATTGTTGAAATTATTTACGGGTCATCCCTCTATTGTACGACCAAGAAAAGCAGTATCTCTTCTTTTTAGTCTAATGTAACCAGGAGCATTAAGGATGTTACAAGCCAGTGGATTTGGATGAGTTTCTGATTTAACTGTTGGCACGTTTAGATCTTTGTGAATATTAGAGTTTTTGATACACCAGGAAGCAACTGTGATCATTCGAAGAATCTTATTTTGGCGCCTTTGAATTTTTTCAACATTGCTAGCTGAGGCAGAGCCCCATAATTGAATCCCATAGCAACAAATTAGTTTAATTATCGACATGTAGAGTAGTAATTTGCAATCTAAGCTGAGGATAGAGTTTCTGCTAATAAGCCAGTTTAGTTGGACTCCTTTTAACTTCATTTGTGTCAACTTGGATTCTATGTGGCTTTTCCAAGTAAGGCGCCGGTCAAGATGTATACCGAGGTATTTGACGTCTGAAAGCTGGGGTATCATTTGATTATTTATGCGAATAGTGGGGCATGAATCCCTACGCAGTGTGAAAGTTATATGAGTGTATTTTTGTTCATTCACCTTAATTCTCCATTTCTTCAACCATTTTTCCAATTTGAGTACATGATCTTGTAAATCTTGTGATGCTACTTGCGAGCTTTCATAAATACTTAAAAAAGCTGTATCATCAGCAAATGTTGATGTGTGCACTTGATTACTAATTGGCATATCGGATGTGTACAGCAAGAATAAAATGGGTCCCAAAATACTACCCTGTGGAACTCCGGCTTTAATAAGCTGAAGCGAGCTTAAGAAATCTCCTTCTTTTAACATGAACTTTCGATCAGTTAAGTAATTTTTTATAAGCTTATAGAAGTTTTTGGGCAAATTCAGCTTTAACTTGTATATAAGGCCTTCGTGCCATACCTTGTCAAATGCTTCAGAAACATCGAAAAAAGGGCAGAACAGTATTTTTTTTCTTCAAAGGTCTTTTTAATTACATTTACTAATCTGTGTGTTTGTTGGATCGTACTATGTTGTTTTCTGAAGCCAAATTGATGGTTCGGAATACATCCTTTGGCGCTCAGAATTGGGTTCAACTTAATTATTAATATTTTTTCAAACAGCTTTGATATATTTGATAATAGGCTTATAGGTCTGTATGATTCAACGTTGGTGTTTTCTTTTCCAGGCTTAGGTATCATAGTAATCAAAGAAATTTTCCACTTTGTAGGAAAGTACTTAAGACTTAAAATGCTTAAAATGGCATTAAAAACAAAAAGAATGTTTTTTTTGGGCTATACGGGGCAATTCAAATAACATCTTGTTACATTCAAGATGAACAATATATTTTTTATAGTTAATATATTTTTTTAGTTTTTTTTTATAATTTATTTATTTAATCAAAATGTATATAATTTAACTATAAATAAACAATAGTATGTATAAATGTAATAATATAATACACTGTCCCTTAAAAAGGGCACTCAAGTCCATCAAATATTATTGTACAATTATAATTTTCGATAATATTAATTATTAGTTATACGATTTATGTATGTAATAAATTATTATTGAATTGAAAAAAAATCCCATTATATTATTTAGAAAATAAAAGAAATGGTCCAGGATTAAAAATAACGAAATTATTCGGTGAGCCACCAATATTTTTTATTATATAGGCTAGGTTTGATGTTTTTATCTAATGGTTTACACTAGTATCAAATCTACTATTTTCTGTTGTTAATTGTTTACTTGTAATTGTTTTTATATTAGCTCGTCTATAGATGTGATAAACTATCTAGAAAAATAAAGGCTTCTGGTGGGACGTAGCCCTCTTGAAGTGTTTTTGATATGTAATCATCTCCAGCGTAATAGGGTGCCAAAATTAAATTGTTTTCGTAACATTCAGTGCTTTTTAAAATGTGATTTCTTATTAAGTGGATAATAAAAATGTCAATTCTACTAACTTTTGCTTCATTATTCAATCTTTGGTTAGATATGTATTTTTTATAATTGCTACTTGCGGATCTGTGAAATGAAGTACAGCTTCTAAGACATTTTCTTTCGATTAGTCTCATTTTTTCCATATAAGATGGGGATATGTTGTACCAAACTTGGCAACCGTATGTTAGTATGGGCCTAATTAAACACTGATACATAATTATTTTAACCTTTGAATTCAGATATTTTGAAAAGAATAAATTCTTACACATAAAAAAGGCGTTCCTGGATTTTTTAAGTTCAAGATTAATATGATCGTTAAAATATAGGAACTTATCCAGATGTATACCAAGATTCTTTAGGATTTGTTTATTTGGTATAGGAATGTTATTTATAGATTTAATATTAAAGGATTTCCAGTTACGTCTAATTTTGCTGTTGCATTTTCCCACCGGTGGACGGAAAAGTATTGTTTCGCATTTATTGTATATATTTTTTTTTAGTTAATATATCAAATAACAGATATTTGCGTCTCTAATTAGATAGCGAGTTTGACACCTACAATGCATGTCATATCAAGCCTTTAATGCTGGATTCACCCAAACAGCAATGTTTTATCTGTGCGTAACTATGTTTGTTTATTAATAAAAAAATATATATAATGGGTGATTTTTTTGAGGTTAGGATTTTCATGCATTAGTATTTGACAGATCACGTGAGATTTCAGACATGGTGCCAAAGAGAAAGATGCTCAGTATGCTTTGACATTTCATCATGAATAGACTTACTAACGAGCAACGCTTGCAAATCACTGAATTTTATTACCAAAATCAGTGTTCGGTTCGAAATGTTCAAATGTGACAAATTTTGTTCAGCGATGAGGCTCATTTCTGGTTGAATGGCTACGTAAATAAGCAAAATTGCCGCATTTGGAGTGAAGAGCAACCAGAAACCGTTCAAGAACTGCCCATGCATCCCGAAAAATGCACTGTTTGGTGTGGTTTGTACGCTGGTGGAATCATTGGACTGTATTTTTTCAAAGATGCTGTTGGACGCAACGTTACGGTGAATGGAGATCGCTATCGTTCGATGCTAACAAACTTTTTGTTGCCAAAAATGGAACAACTGAACTTGGTTGACATGTGGTTTCAACAAGATGGCGCTACATGCCACACAGCTCACGATTCTATGGCCATTTTGAGGGAAAACTTCGGAGAACAATTCATCTCAAGAAATGGACCGGTAAGTTGGCCACCAAGATCATGCGATTTGACGCCTTTAGACTATTTTTTGTGGGGCTACGTCAAGTCTAAAGTCTACAGAAATAAGCCAGCAACTATTCCAGCTTTGGAAGACAACATTTCCGAAGAAATTCGGGCTATTCCGGCCGAAATGCTCGAAAAAGTTGCCCAAAATTGGACTTTCCGAATGGACCACCTAAGACGCAGCCGCGGTCAACATTTAAATGAAATTATCTTCAAAAAGTAAATGTCATGGACCAATCTAACGTTTCAAATAAAGAACCGATGAGATTTTGCAAATTTTATGCGTTTTTTTTTTTAAAAAAGTTCTCAAGCTCTTAAAAAATCACTCGTTACAAGTTTTATTTGTTTTGTTTATTATAATGGGGCAGCTAATTATATTATATGGTTATTACATGCAAATTATTTAAATGATAAAAGTAAATAAACGCATTAAAATCACATGTGTTAAGCCGACAACAAGAGTATAATTTACTTTAATTATTAATAGCAGAGACAATAAATAAACAACTTTTTCACAATAAAAGTTTATTGTAGTAAAAATTTACATATAATAAACATTCCACATAGATTTTTCGAAAAACGTAATTATATCAATTAATTAAGAACAATATAAATGAAATAAATATAATATAATAATATAAATTCCTTCACAGGAAAGGATATTTTTATTTAATTTTTTGAGATTTATTAGCAATTGGATTTACTGAGCGTCCAGTAAATCGCGAGACAGTTGGGTCTTCACTATTTTATCTATTAAAAATTATAAAAATAATGTATAATAGAAGAAAAACAAAATAAAAATAAATACTTGAAAAAAAAATTAAAGATCCTTAGATGATAAGGCCGGATAGATTGATATTACTTTGTAAATGCCAACTGCTTTACTAAAGTCTTATTTTCTTTTCTGGCCAAAGCTTAGCACCAAAATTTAAAAATGAAAAATAAAAATAGTGTTGCAGTATATTTTTAAGATAAATGCTTAAATAAACTACATATTTCTAAAAATATACTTATACTTTATAAACTTTAAACCATATTTACGAAAACGTAAATTAAATATAATATGATAGTTGGAATTTCCATATAAATTCTTTACAATTTACACTCAACCGAATCATATTTACGTAAAAATGTATTTTTGAAAGAAAAAATAAAATTTGGATAAATTTTAGACTTAAGTCAAACATCGTTTTTGTATCTTAATGTTTCAAAATTATACAAAAAAGCTTTTCATGCATATAAGATTTTTTTTTTTATAAGTAAAGTAAATCATTTTTACGCAGAAAAAAATTAAATCTAATTAAAATTGGGATAAATGTATATTACCGCACTATTTATAAGTAGAATATTTAAAATTATCTATAAAAATTATATAATTTATAAAAACGAAATCGAGATTATAAAAGGTTTATTCAACAATTTATTTATTTTTAACCGACTTCAAAAAAAGAAGAAGGTTATCAATTCGTCTGAATGTTGCTTTTTTATGTTTGTGCCCGCAGAACTCAATCATTTCTGAACCGATTTTAAAAATTTTTTCATTATTAGAAAGGAAATGCTTACAGATTGGTCCCATTTTAAAAGGAGTTCAGAATTTTGAAAATTAAAGGGTGTCCCCATACAACATACGTGGTTTTTACGTGGATTATCAACCGTAAACGGCACCCTTTTAAAATTTTAAAAAACTGCTTATTACTATAGCTGCTAATAACAGAAATTAATAAATAAATAAATTTAAAAATTAAAGGGTGTCCCCATATGTGACGACAATTTTCATATATGAACCATTTGAACCATTGTAGACAATCACTTGAAAATTGGACAGAATATCCAATATTTATAATCAGAAATTAAATATTTATGATTAGAAGTTAAAGGGTGTCCCAATAGTTGATATAATTTGATGTATATTGCAAAAGTTTTGAACAGTAACAGAGAGACGGTTGAAATTTACAAAAAACCTGTATATCTAATTCCTTTATAAATTCAAGTATATAATTGAAATTTGAAAACTAAAGGGTGTCCCCATAATTGATATAATTGTACCTATCTAGCCCTATCTTTTGAACCGTTATAGACAAACACTTGAAAATTAGACAGAATCTCCACTACTATGTCCCGTATAATAACATTTATAAATATTTAAAATTTTAAAGGGTGTTCCAATAGTTGATGTAAATTAGATAGACATTTGAAATTTACAAAGAATCTGTCCTTTGAAATAAGTGTTTAATTTAAAATTGTACATTAAAGGGTGTCCCCTAGGTGATATTGTTTAACCTATATTGCCATATATTTGGAGCCGTTACTTTTGATTGCTGTGTCAGTAATAATAAGTGTAAAAAAATAAAGAGCAACAAGTATTAAATTATTTGATTTGAGTACTATTTCTTACAGATTACTTCCCTTTAAATTTTTTAGTTTAGAATTGATGCACATATATTTGTTTTTTTTTTTGCAAGAATTATTATAGTCTTGTATATTAATAGGCTTTTTACACTGATCAACATCTAACATCTACCATCAATTTGCGAAGATGTTGACATCTTTCCATAAGAAATACAAATTTTTGTTTTTATAAAATAAACCCTTAATGTAGAAAATTGAAAGAAGAATAAAAAAAAACTTTTTGAAATCGAAATGGTTAGTATGGTTTTTTTGTTTTGTTTAGAAATTTATATTTGGCTTTCTTTCTAGGCTGATTGAACTTCTCATTTAGTCTATTAAGTTTTAAGCATAAGAATCTGAGTTTTTATTTAGAAAAATTGGGACAAATCCACTGATGAGCTAGTTGAGCACTAGCGAAATAGCTATCTGGATATGCTTTCCAATTCGTTTATTATATTTTTTTGAAATAAATATTTTATTTTGCACTCATAAAATATTTATTTAATAAATTTTCAAAAGAATCATGCGTGATTAAAAATAAATAATGTAATTAGAAATTTATTTACCGTTTCTAACGAAAATTTGTATGAAATATTTTTTCTGTGTAACTTTAGTATTAAGAATTCAGTTTTCGTTTTTGTTTTAAAATTCAATAACAATTCTGGAATGCAAAAAAAAAATAATTTATTAAAATATGTAAATGAAAAACATTTATCCAATAAATTACGTGTAAGAATATATATGAAAATGTTTTTTTAAAATTCTATTCCTTTAAAAAATAATTTTATTTTAACTCATACAAAAATTTTACAGATAAATCAATAAAAATTAAAATCATCCACATTTTTATAAATTGTCTGGGTTAGCAGAAAATATAGAACATATGAGACATGTTTTTGCTATTTGTGATGAGGACAATAATGATAAAAACTAATAAATAAAGAAACAAAATGGATTTAATGAGCACAGATTTTAGCAAAAAAGTTACAAATCATTGTAATCTGTTTAAATATAAACAAACAACTACACGTATCCCTCGCGTAACGCGGTACTTATACAACGCATTTTCGATATAACGCGATTTGAAAAAATTCGGTTTCTGTAAAACGCGAAATTTTTACTTTTATAACGCGAAGTTGAACATACAAAAAAAAATACATACACACTAGTAATATTAATTTGTGTAGGTAACATATTCATATTTATTATAGATTAAAACAAGGAATTCCCCATTTGTTCGTTTCAAAACATGTGTCAGTATAGTTAATGAATAAAAACTATCATTTCAGTCTAACTTTCTTGCATATTAGATGTTTAATTGGGAAAAAAATTTTTTCTAAAATTTGTCTTGTTATAATTAAAAACTAAAAGGTTTAAAATATAAGTTTTTTATAAGATAAATATATTTTTTAATGTTTATGTTTGTTTATGTTTTTAACGTTTAATCGCGAATTTACATAATGCTAATTTTTCTGGAACGTAACCACCGCGTTATACGAGGGATACCTGTAATTAAAAATACGTATACAAAGTGAAAAATCCGCATTCATATGTATACGTAACACTATGCTTTGAAACCTAAATTTTAAATTCTTTGATCGATACTTTATTATTAATTGCTAATGTAGGATGGATACCGAAACAGAGCTCTTCCTTAATGGGTAACTTTTGGACCACCTTTCGACCTCAATAATTATAGGCAAAGAATTTGTAATTTACTTTCATTGAGTCATGTGCTAACACCAACCAGCCTTTACCCTTGACGTTAGTGATTTCTCACTGCCGACTGGTGAGTGTCTCATTACGAAGTCTCTAGTAATTGCTAACATTTGAATAAGGCTTAGATCCAAATTTAACTGGCTTACGATATTATGCTAGCAGCTAGCATAAGACTAGAGATAACACACAATGTGCACTACTGTCTCAGCCTCCTTTAGGCACAGGCTGCAATGTCTTCGATTTTTATCTTGGATAGATGATACTGGAAGTCTACCAGCCACTAAAGCGGTTATCCAGCTTAAGATACTTCTATTATATCTGATCACCTTTCTGATCTTCCTCGCTCTATGAACACCATTCGAGCCTCCCTCCATCTTTCCAGGTTGCATGAGTTCACCCATTTAAGAACATTCGCTTGCAGTCGAAGATGAAAAACTGCTGCATAGATCATTACTTATTCGTTGTGTATCAAAATATTGTTTCATATTTATCAAATTCTTCTTTACTACAGGCTTTAAACTAAGACAGCTGATACAATTATTTGTTTGTTCTTCTGTTTCGTAAATAAAATAATCAACTGATTTTTTATTTTATTATTAAAGCTAGTTCTACTATCGTAATATTTAAAATAAATTTAGGGTATAAATGTTACTGCTTACACAGTTCGTATGCCATTTCGCCTATTTATATTCGCTGCGACAAAATGACCCTCATGGGTAGTTGGTAGGGGAGTCTTATTGCGATAACGGTTTGTACATATTAAGGTTAAAAAAGATTTCTGATGACTCTAGGTTATTTCAAAATTAAATATTTCTTTGATTTTCTTATATACCGATCTGTATAAAAAATTATAAAAATTGGTCGATAACTCCCTCAGATGTGGGCAGGGAAAGAAATGCCATGTAACTATTTTTCCCATATTGTTATTGTACTTTGTAATTTAAAATAGTCAATAAAATTCATCACACACACTAGAGCACAGAGAACTATAAAAACCTACTGTAAAAACAAATGGCTGTATGGAAAGAGAAAAGCAAGGAAAAAAGCAAGAGAAATGCTGATATGTGTCCGCGGTGTTTTTATAAACAACTTTGTTCTGTGATTTCTATAATTCTAAAGAAAAACTGGTATTTCTATTTTACTTAAATACATAAATTTTATTTTACATAATTGTGGTTCAAAACCTGGAGTTGTATCGCAAAATTTTAAGAACAGATAAATTGCATATATCACCGCAAGAAGATGACATCGTAATTTTTTTTTATATTGCTACATCGTAATTACCAAAAAAATACATATTTTACAATGGTTGTATACTTGTTAAACATTCTATAAATTGTTTGTCAAAAAATTTCTTATTTGCAAAACATTTGTGGAAACCATCTTATGTCTAGTGGAAAAAAACTTTCGAATTTATCAATAAAATAAAATATGGGATGAAAGCTGAGACGTGGTAGTTCCAGAGGTGGTTTATTTTTTCATGTGAGTTAAACCTGTTAAAAGCTGCACGACTTTAAACTCGAATTATTTTGATAATTTTTTCATTATTTTTAAGTAACAAAAAATGGGTTTGGAAAAAATAAATATTAAAAATTCATTTATCAACAAAAATGCATGCAATTATATTTGTTTTATTCAGAAATGTAGCAGAAACAATGATAAAATCCTAAAATACAAATATTTATAACAACACTGTAAAAAAAATTGTGAATGCTTTAGAATGCCTACACAAAACAATTAGAAAGAAGAGATTTAAGCACACTCGAAAAAATAAAAGAGAAAATTAAAATCAAGATTTAATGTATAAACTCCAAATTTCTTCTGATCTATTAATTTTATCTAATAGAAATACAATAAATACAAACAGCTCTTTCAACAATAATTAAGAAATTAGTAATTACATAATAGTAGATTAATCTATTAACACTGATTCAGACTCAGAAACTTATTTTAGTGATTAAGAAATTGTTTACAATTTTTATGTTATTTGTATTTATTTGTAACTTTATTATTAATCTTTATATAATTTGTATGTATATACATTTTGTATGTGAAATGATAGAAAAAAATTCAAAAACAATAATTACTAAAATGGGGGAATTTTGGGTATTTAATTGTCCCCATCCCTGGATAAAATTCTACAATAAAATTCTATATAAAATTCTAAAAAAATATTGTAAAGTTCTGTAAATAGAGTTTAAACTATTCCGCTGATAAAAATAAAAATTACTGCCAAGTTTGCAGTACCTTTAAATCGGTAAAATTGCGTATTTTCAGTAATTTTTCTTTATTATCACTTGGAAATGATTTTTTCAGAAAAAAAGTATACTATATTTGAACCGATATGCCAAGGTGCCTCCTTACAACATTTTATTAAAATTTATAAAGTTGTTTGTACGTGATGCGAACACAGACAGACAAAAATTCTAAAAATTACTGTTTTGTATTACATTTCGATTAAGATCTGCAACAGCAATAAAACTTTCAAAAAATATTTCATGAACAGAAATGCTCCTGTTACAGTATTATTATATTTAGTTCATATTTACAAGGCCTCATGCGTTCCCCCAGATAAATATTTCTCGATTTCAGATTTTTCTTATTTCTGACTTGCAAACCAAAGATAAGCAGTAGCATTACAGCCTTATATCTCGGGAAGCCTTCACTGTAAAACTTTTAAGCAGTGATATTGGACAAGCGTGCCATGAGGCCAGACACAATACAGTGTGCCTGTCCTTTTCAGTTAAGTGTAACATCGACTTTGGATTCTTTTTGCAACTTGAATGTTCGAGTTTTTAGTATTTAGGGTGGGGCTGTGATTATTTGTATAAACCTTTTTAGCGCCTTAAATTCACTTCTAAGTTGGAAAATATACTAAAAGAAACAGCATTTAATAAGAAAATAACTCGCTTTAAGATTGTGTGAAAGCTCTTGAATTTTAAATAAAAAAATTAATTTTTTAAATTTTTAAATGTTTTAAAATGTTTAAAAAAATAAAAATCTTTTAATATCCTGCCATTCACCTTAAACATCAAAAATGTTTTTCAGCTTGTAGTAATTAAATTAAATTAAATAAAAATTCTGTTTGTGTTATTATTTTTCTAAACAATACCACAATGAAACCTTATTCATCACTTTTAATAAAACAGTTGAAACATGAAAACGTTTATGTGATAGCAAAGTGATGCTTGGCAGCCTTTTGTTTTTGCAAATTATTTTTTCAAAATAATACACAAATAAGAACAAAGAAATTTTTAATTAAGACGGTTTAATTAAAACTTAAGGATACATTTTTTTGTTGATTTTTACAAGTTAAAAAAGAGATATTTTTTATTATAAAATTGTATTTGCAATCTAAGAATACAGTATTAAAAAAATTATTTAAATTAAATATAAAACATTACAAGAGATAATTTAAACTTTATTTACGAGTACACTGAATTCTGTCTTTCCACGGTCTTTTTATACCCTTCACCACAGGTGAAACGGGTATATATAATTTTGTCATTCCGTGTGTAATTTCTACAATATTCATTTCCGACCCCATAAAGTATATATATATTCTCGATCCTTATACATAGAGAAGTTGATTAAGCGATGTCCTTCTGTCCGTGTGCGTGTTGTAATGTCATTTGCCAAAGCACCAGAAGAGATACAAAAAATTTAAGCACACCAATCTGTCAGACATAGTTTCGAAAATTTTGGTGTTGCAATTCAGCAACATCGGATCATTCCTTTGGAGGCTGCGGGCCAAAAACCACGCCCACCTATATTTTTCACGTTTTTTAAGTTTTTTCGGTTTTAATGATTCTCTTTTGCCTTTTTTTGTCAAATAAATATTAGACTGCGAAAGGTAGATCGCAAAAAGTGCATACAGATCTCGGGGGATCAATAACCCCCTGCCTTTAGATTGGCAGGGTTTTTCTGCTTAGATTTGAATTAGAGTCCTTTAGAGAAAGCAATACACATAGTGATAGCCAATGGACCCACAGGGTACATGGATGCTAAATATGAGAAATTTTTTTTGTAAGGATTTCTTTTTGCTTTAGTCTGACCATTCTTACTCAATATAGATTGCAGAAAGGTTATAAATTAAAAAAAAAAATTCAACAAAGTTTTTAAAAAAAATTTTTTAAATATTTTTTAAAAATATTTCCAAAAAAATTTACCAAACATTTTGAAAAAGATATTTTAGAAAAATTATTCGAAAAAAAATTTTCGAATAAAATTTTATAAAAAAATTAAAAAAAATATTTTTACAAAAAATTTTTACGAACAATTTTCGAAAAATTAAAACAAAAAATTCAATATTTCTTCGAAAATGATAATCATAACTGTAAAATAACATATATTTAATATTAGGAATATACATATGTATGTATGTGTGTATATAGAGTGACATATTTTTTTTAAATGCGTTTGATTTTTCAATAGATAATATCTCTGTTTTAAAACCTAGGTGCATTAAACACATAGACATCATCAGGATACCGACTACAAACTGTCACAAATAAAATACACACGTTTATAGGTAAACGATTATTTTGAAGCCAGTATAGCTACGTGGCTACACGACCACCGTTGTGGCTGTCGTCAACTTAGGCTTATTTATATTTTATTCAACAAAAGAAAATGTCACAAAATTGTAAATTAAAAATTCATATACAAACAAAAAATTTTGGAGGAAATATTTATAAGTTTTTGAAAAAGTTATTTAATTTTATAAAAGCAAAATAAGTATTTCTACAACAATGTCAGAGTTTACGATGTAGCTGTCGTCTTCAATATCATTAAGTAGCTCACAACACGGCGACAATTGTAGCCAACGGAATTTGATTTCATTTGTCTTCTATTTCTTTAAAGCGTGAATAATGATTTTTTCTCATACGACTTTATTTAAATAAAGAGTCAACAATATGGATAATGCTGTACATGTCTGTGTAAATAAAATCACCGTGGTGAAGGGTATAGAAGATTCGGCACGGTCGTATATAGCACTTTTACTTGTTCAACACGGTTTTGATTTAACACTGTGCGAAAATAAAAAAAATAATTTTTTTACACGGTTTTATTCCATTTAGTACGATTCAAAATCATTTGGGCTTAGTTTTTTTTTTTGTAAAATTTAAGTTTTGCGAAATATTTTCATATCAAAAATTTAGAGGAATTCCATTTTTGTGCATACAAGCATTTTTACTTGTTATAGCAATTTAAATGTGTTAAGATTTTGTGAACTATCAATGCATCTCTAAAAGAAGATGTCGAAAACTACAAATAAAAAAAATTTTGATCGCCTTCGAAATGGAGAAGGCTCAATATTTCTTGGCAAAATGTTCGGTTTAAACGAAGTCACAGTAACAACTATAAAAAAATTAAAATTCAATCAGGCAATCGTTGATTTCTGGAACGAAACTATCTGTTAAGTCTTCATCATACACTAAAGATGCAAATAAACGGTGCAAATACATATTATATGTACATGCATATGTATGTAAAAATAAACATGATTTCTTGTTCTTAAAAAAATTCTCGTTTTTCACTAATTTTAATAGGTTTTAGAGATAAGGAAGCAATCATCTATTTTTGTATAGGATCAATGTCTTTTTTTACACGGTTTTTTTACACGGATTGTTCTGGGACCAATCTACCGTGTAAAAACAGAATTAGGTGTACATTAAAAAGTACTCTATAACTACAGCTACTACACAAACATATACACTAGGTGTCATAAGTCTACGCTCCTATAGCGTTGATCATTTTAAGGCTAAAAAATAACACAAAAACAGCAATAAATTAGTATTTTTTTAATTAAAATAAATATTTTATATCAGGCACTTTGATATAGCAGTTCTTGTGCAAAAAAATTATTTATTTTTGAAAATTTAAATTTTATTAGTCGAACTATTTATATTACATACATATAAAATTTATAGTCAAGCTTAAGTTCGTTTTATTCTCTCTAAAAAATTACAATTTAAATTACAAATTAGGTGATAGTATTAAAGAAAAATTGCGAAAATAAATTTTTTAGACACCAGCAGAGCGGAATGGACATTTTCTAGACAGCTACGTCTGTCATCAGTGTTTAGTTGAAAGCATCATCTATTTAACCAACCAAACTAAGAAAAAGGAATACGAGAAAACTTGTATTGAATTATCAATCGTCAGTTGGTGAGAACGAAGTCTACCACTACTTTAAGCTTCCCTCTTGTTGAATATTTTCACTATAATATTTACCACCTTATATTTAATTAAATAAATTATTAATAGTTTTCCTAAAAACAACAAAAACAACATTATAAATCAGAAACTAATGTGCCAAAAGTCTACGCTCATAACAAATGCATTAAATTTTAAAAACTTTTAATAAAAAATTAATGAAAACTAAGTAACGCTTTTATGTTCCAGCGCTTTGAAAATCACTCTAAAGCTTTTTCGAATTGAATTAACCAGGAGTGTGTAATGCCTAGGACGAAATCTTCTCCCACTCCACTTTGATGAAATTCTTTAGCGTTGTCTTGTCAGATATCGTTCGCTGGAGGATTTTTTCTCCAATAATGACCATAGGTATAGGTGCTGTATTGGATTCATATTTGAAGATTATAAGGAAGTAGGCAGTTGATTTATGACACCTAGTGTACGAGTATTAACATTTTTAAATGATTCTTGTTTATTTTCTGTAGGAGAGTTTAAGGACTTGGAAAATGTTTACGCGTTTTAGCAGTTTTAGTTTATCTAATAAAGGTAGTGCAAAAGCACTAGTAGTGCCTCTAATGATAATGAGTACTGAATTGATGATATCTTTTAAATCATTAATTCAAAACATTTAAGTTTTCGTAAAATCTTTTATTGGATATGAACCAAAAGTAAAAGGGTTTCCAATAAGTCCATGGCATAATAATACAGGTAAAACTGTTAGAACAGCTGCTTAAATTTGCTTATCTGAAAATGTCAAACCTTATATAAAAACTGTTTTTTTATATTACTCAATGCATTGTGAAATAGTTGCTGTATTATATTCAATCCTTTATTTAACTTGCAATGTTTACTTAAAGAAAAGAAAAAATATGTAGGTATGTTTTTTAAGTAAAACTTTTCAACTAAATTTAAATCAGTTCGTGTAGGCGGCAATTCGATATTCGGCATAACCTTATGACAATAAAATAATATGCTCAGCTAAATATGATGCTGCTGCTAGGGCCATGTGCAGCTCACACAATTTCTGACTTGCTGAAGGCAGCCATATCAGCTTTAGGCTCGTTAGATTTAGTTTATAAGTACTGCTTATTTATTTAGGTGTCCTACCTACTTATATCTACAGGGTCCCTGTATATCTACAGAGTTCTTTAATGTAAGGACTCTTTTGAATAATGACAGTGTGCCTTGGTTATCTTTATATTATGGCTTGTACAGGTGACCAACCAGAATAACTTTGAAAACTGATCTTAAGCAATTTTAATCTTGAACAAAATGAATTATTGGTGATTGATCTTTATAAATTTTAACTTTTAAATTAAATATGATTATTTATGTTAAACGAATATCTAAATCCTTTTTATACTTCTATGTACGAAGTATTAAATATTTAAAACCTTTTTTTGAAAATGCTTCCTTTTACATATAATTTATTTTAAATTTATGTTTAACTGTTTTTATTATAAATAATAATTAGTCATAGAAGTGTTTGCGAACACAGCTCATGTTATTTATATTTTTCTTTATATTTTAGTAAAATATTTTGACACAGTCAGGCAAAAACAGGTTGCTCAGTTTTTTTGAATTCGCCTTGCATATACCTGTATTATTGTACCATGAATTAGTCTTAAAATCGTAAATTGCTTCCCTTGCTTTAATACCTTTTCGCCCTTATATGGTTCTTCCAACTAAAACTTTTTATTAATTTAAATACCTACATATTTGCCACTTTCCTAAAGATAAAAACATTTTAACAGATTAACAGATTAACCGGCAATTAATACTAAATCAGTCGTCTAAGCTCACTTTAAACCATTATTATAACTGTAACTAGAGATTCGCCGAAAACTATACCTTCAGCAGAAGTTGCCAATAAACGTTGCACTCTAAAATATTATCTAAAATTTAAATTGCAATTTATCTAATATTATAAGGATGTAATTTTTCCAACAAAAATGTCCGTTTTATTTTACGGAGAATAATAAAAATAATGTCAATAATGTTTATTTTCAACATAATAGGCTGGCTAGTAAAGCCACCCCAAGCTCAAAGTATGAGCCGTAAAAGCTCGTAAAAATATAATAAAAGGCAAAGAGTGCTATCAATAAACAATAGCAAAACAGAAATCCCGATGCACTGCATCACTACAAAAAGACTTGAAAGACCTTGACGCTAGCCCCGGAATTGAATTATTCATAATGGCGTGCAACAAAAAACATTAAAAGTCCTGTTGTGGCGGTTTGGCAGGAAATGATACTGAACAACGCAATTTATTTGTAAGTTACCAATCGCAAGTCTTGAAGCACCAATCCCCCTTTAGTTTGACTTACGAAAGGGCAATTGCTAGCTTAAAGTCAAAGAAGGACTATGGTGTTAACCAAACAATTTATGGTCGCAATAAACAAATTTCAGTTGTTTATACCATTACCTTGGTCACGATAAACAATTTTGGTAAAGATTTCATCATTAAATGGTTACTACACCCATAAAATGCAACATGGTGGTTCGAACTATATAATTAAGAAAAAAAAAATGGTAAAAAACGTGTTTAAACAATTTGTTTTGCAAAATTATATACATAGATATTTAACTATTAGTTCCAACATAAAGTAAGTGTTATATTTTGCTAAGTTATGTATCAATGAAATCTACATGAAAATTCCATTGATACTTTGATTGATTCATTAACACATTGGAAATAATATTAAATAAAAAAATCGTGTTAGAATATATGTCTCAACAACGCTAGAAAGCATGACAACGTCGGTGATGGTCAACGTTAGGCTGACAAAGACTACAAAAGTCTCGTTTGTTTATAAGATGGAAGGCTAGTCCTTTTGCCGGTGCTTCACATACCAAGGGAATTGTACTAAAAAATTGGTGTTGAAGCCCAACAATCGAATTCTGCTATCTGGAAGTGCAGTAGATTAAGTGCAATTGATTAAGAACGGGATTAAGAACGGGAAAAAATCACGGCATTGTGGCGATAGCTTGCACTATTTACATCGAAGAAAATTATGAAGTGTGAGTTGTTGGTTTCGGTCGTATTTGCGGTCGGCGATAATCCCGGTGTACCTTTAAAGGTTGTCGTTGTTGGTCTTTTATAAAGAAAAGAAGGAAGGTTCGAGATCTTAAGAAGCTTGGGTATTATTCCATTTATAATAAAACTAATATATTTTAAAATAAAATTAAAAAATAAATAAAAATGTTATGTGTTATGTCATATGACATTTTTTAATTTTTAGTTTAACCATAATATTATAATGTTTAATAATAATAATATGATTTGATTGCAACCATATAATTCAACCATAATTATAGATTGTGGATGCCTCAACAATGTTTTTTCTCTGCATATAGTGTAGCAAACTTTCGACAAAGTATGGCATGAAGGCTTAACATACAAGTTTAAGCTATACTTGCCTAACAATTTGTATAAGCTGTTTATACATTTGAATAACATAATGAATAAGAATTTTTCAGCGCGGCTTATCCAACTAAAGTCGGAGTTCCCCAATGTAGTATTTTAGGACCCATTTTATATTTCCTGTGCATGAACATAAATGAACTCACATAACATACTGCCTGAGTAGAGACTCATGTTCTTCTATTCGAATAAATAACCAAATTCTCAAACCTCAACACCGGAGTTCAAATACCTCGGCATATATCTCGATAGACACTTAACCTGTAAAAGTCATATTGAAGCAAAACTGACACAAACGAAGTTAAAAGCAGTGCAAATAAATTAGGTCATTGGCAGAACTTCAACCCTAAGATTATCTTGCAAGCTTTTATTCTGCAATTCAATCCTTAAACCAAATTGTTGTTATAAAATTCATATATGGTGCACTGTGTCAGCTTCAAACTTAGAAAAAATTAAAAGGCATTGATCCCTGCTATGTTAAAAAGTCAAACATCCACAAGGATCTAAATGTGCTACTAGTTAAGGCAGTACCTTCACAGTCAAGCTATCGCAGCTCTAATTAAAAACACCCTTGATCTGCCTCTGAGAAATTTCATTAATAAAAAAGGTATCGTTCTTCACAAGGTACCAAATTATTTCCAAAATAATCGTGCATTCGTCAATAAAACCCAGAGTTTCTTTAGAGACTTATATGTGCACCTCTTGTGAGGCTTTTTTATCTAAGGCTGTCGAATTCCCATAGTTTTGTTTGTCTATACATATAGGGTGTTTTTTATAGAGGTATAGAAATTTAAGTTGCAATAAAACAACGATGGATTATTCGATTGACATGAACTTTATTTATCCGAAAGATAATCTTGTGGCATTACATTTTAAATATGATTTCTGTCTGGTGCGGTGTTAAATCACAAGATGCTGGAGGCCAATTCACAGGTCCAAAACGTGAAATTAGGCGGTCACCAAACGTGTCTTTCAATAAATCTATTGTGGCCGTCTTGTTGAAACCACATCTCCTGGACATCATGGTTATTCAATTTAGGAATGAAAAAGTTAGTAATCATGGCTCTATATCGATCACCATTGACTGTAACGTTCTGGCCACCATCGTTTTTGAAAAAGTACGGAACAATGATTCCACCAGCCCATAAAGCGCACCAAACAGTCAGTTTTTCTGGATGTTACGGTGTTTCGACATACACTTGAGGATTACCTTCACTCTAAATGCGGCAGTTTTGTTTGTTGACGTAGCCATTCAACCATAAGTGCGCTTCATTGCTAAACAAAATTCGCTTATGAAAATCGGGAACGACGGTAATCTCGTTTTTTGCACTATTTGCAAGCGTTGTTCAGGTGTGAGTCTATTCATGATGAATTGCTAAACCAAACTGAGAATAAATCACTTGAGAGCTGTTAAATCGGTCGCCATCTTGAAAAGCAATGCCAACTTAAAGTTCTATACCTCTATAAAAAACACCCCTTATAATAAGCTAGTAATTATTTTCTGTCTGCTTGTCTGTCTCTATTTTTTTGTGTTCGCATCACGTAAAAACTACTGGATGGATTTTAACAAAGTATTTTGAGGAGATACCTTAGTATCCTGGTTTTAACCGACTACAACAAGAAGGAGGAAATCAATTCTTCTGAATGTTGCTTTTTTATGTTTGTGCCCGCAGAACTCAGCCATTTCTGAACCGATTTAAAAAGTTTTTTCTTTATTTGAAAGGTAATGGTTACAGATTGGTACCGTTTTATTTTAAAAATTAAAGGGTATCCCCATACAACATACATGATTTTTCGTGTATTAAGAACCCTAAAGGGCACCAATTTAAAATTTAAAAAAATTGCGCACCACTATAGCTCCCACCAACAAAAAATAATAAAAAAATAAATTTAAAATTTAAAGGGTGTCCACATAGGTGACGTAATTTGACCTTTATGGGCCTATCTTTTGAACCGTTAGAGACAAAACCTTGAAAGTTTGACAGAATGTCTATTACTATGACCTTTATAATAAAAATAAATAAATATTCTAAATTATAAATTAAAGGGTGCTCTAATAGTTCATTAAATTTGATGTATATGTCCATACATCAAATTTACAACAAAAAGTATAAAATTTAAATTTGAAAATAAAAGGGTGTCCCAATAGGTAATGTAATTTTATGTATGTGGCCAAACTTTTGAACCGTTATAGACAGACAGCTGAAATTTACCAGGAACCTGTATTGCTAAGACCGCTAAAACAGGTATATAATTTGAATTTAGAAATTAAAGGGTGTCCCCTCTATGGCCCTATCTTTTGAACTGTTATAGACAAACACTTGAATTTCCACTTCTTTGTCTGGTATACTAGCAGGTATAAATATTTAGAATTAGGAATTGAAGGGTGTCCCAATAGTTCTGTAATTTTCTGTATATGACTGAACCGTTATAGACACACAGTAGAAATTTACAAAAAGTCTTTGTGGCCAAGTCCTCTATTACAATAGGTGTTTAATTTAAAATTGGTTGTCCCAATAGGTGATGTTATTTGATTTATGTTGCCCTATCTTTGAAACAGTTATAGACAGACATTTGATATTTACGCAGAACGTATAATACTATGTCCGCTACAGTAAAAAGTATAAAGTTGGAAATTAAAGGGTGTACCTAAAGTTAATGATATTTGATCTATATGACCTTATCTTTTGAACGCTTATAGATAAACATTTGAAATTGTAACATAGCGAATATCACTATGTCCACCTTTAAAAGTACAAAAAACTTAAAGGGTGTCCTCATAGCTGACGTAATTTGACTTATATGGACTAGTCTTTTGAGCCGTTATAGATAGAGATTTATGGAAATGAAAGGATGTCCCTATAATTAATGAAATTTGATGTAGGTCTTATTTTTTTAGCCGTTTTAGATAGACTACTGAATTTTACACATAATATGTATTACTATGGTCGCTATTACAACTATAAAAATTTAAAATTAAATGGTGTCCGTATAAAGATTTTTTTTACCGATTTAAAGGTTGTTTGAAAGCAGTATATTTTAAGCAATGCTGCACAACAGATGCCGCTGTTCTAAAATAATGAGTAACATGTAGATGAAATTTAAAGTCAAGCTTAAGTTCGTTTTATTTATATAAATATAAGAAGAATAATTTAAAATACAAATTAGGTATTTATATGAAAGAAAATTTTGAAAAATTTAATTTTAGACACCATCAGAATGGAATGCATTTTCTAGACAGCTACGTCCGTCATCATACTCTTCGTAACTATCGACTTTGGGTAGTATATAGTTGTAATCATCATAAATTTTATTTAGGGATAGGTACCTTTTTATTTGGTGTGGATTACTTTCAAAGCAAAATTGAACAAAATATTTCAGGATGCACACAACGTGTGTGGGTACAGCTAGACTTTAATAAAATTGGATTACATCTTAGCTGTTTAGAGCTCCATATGCACGTCTAAGTATTTATGCATTTAAACTGGAGTTCGACAAGTATTCAGAGTTCGCATACTAGCAACCACGCTTCCTCATTCCGACGCATCCCTGAAATATGCTATTGCACCTATTTTTGATTTCAAGTTTCTTTATTATTATTACATTTAAAGAAATTAGCAAAAGACCTACGACATATGTCGGCTGATTAAATAGAGATAACAATCAGCATAACCCTAAAAAATAACATCTAATTCAAAAAAAATTTAAGGTTTTTCTCATGTCAAATTTTGGATCGATCGGCGTTTTACAAATGGCTGAGTTATTTTAAGATGGCTGTATTCAATTTCAAGTGTGTACAAAAATATGTATCTAAATATAATTATTTTTCTATAATAATCAAATTGTCTGCGTATAAATATTTATGTAAGTGTTAAGCATAAAAGTAGGAGAGAATGAAATTTTTCTTTAGCATTTTCATTTTCATTATCTTACGTTTCCTATTTTCGGATTCAGTATTGTTGCCAACCGACTAAATGTAGGTAAAACAGCTTAACTAAATGGAAATTATTTACAAGCCATTGCTTTTGTAAAATATTTTCATTTAACATTATGCTCCTAATCCGTAATTTTCATTTTCCATAGAAACCTTTTAACTTCAGCTGTTTTTGTTATTTGTATGAGTATGATTACAAGTATGTGTGTATGTATGTGTGTATGTATGTGTGTGTGTACAAAAGAGCTTGTTATAAAAGTATGCTAAAAAACATTAAAGAAGATATTGTTAGGTGAACAATACTTTTAGAAGTTTCAATTCATAGAAATTCTTTTATATAGGGTTTTGGAACAGGGAAAGGAAAATGTTGAGACTATACTTTATTTTCTTGACAAGTAGCGTCATTCTATAGAAATCATAAATCGTTAGCTATTTTCAATATTTGTTTTTTTTTTTTTTTTGCTACTGCTTCTGCGGGCATACTGGTATTAGCTGATATTGCACTTAGGCCCATTATTATAACTTGCCTTTAGCTAAAGTTAGGATTTTGTTGGAGCGATATGTACTTTTTCGTTATAATAATGAGGATAATGGTCATTGCTATAACTTGTCCTTATAGTACGTGGTAGGTAAAAGTGGTATTTAGCTTACTTTTAATAAGAAAAAACTATTTATCGCTCCAACAAAATCCTAACTTTAGCTAAAGGCAAGTTATAATAATGGGCCTTAGTCTAGTAAAAGTTTAAAAAAAGTTTAAAAAAATTTATGCGATAGATATTCATACAAAAAAATTTACAACTTTTATTTGTCTTTCTACTTTATATTTTACATCTTATTTTAAAAATAAAAATTAAAACATTAATTGAACTACCTATCTCTACTGAAAAACCCTTTATAAACAATTTGAATTTTAAATAGAAATGTTAGGAAACAGAACACTGCATAATATTTTATGGCAGTCTTTGTTTTATCTGCTAAAATTGTAAAGAAATTTTTTTATTAAATGCAATATTGAATTTAATAAATGAAGAGATTATCGGGATTTCTTCCAACAAAAAGGTTTATTGCTTTTTTATTATGGTTTTCAAACAAATAAAACAATACAGTATTTAAAAAAAAATATATATATTGTTGGGAGTGTGAAATGGATTTATAGGAGACTGATTTGTGTAAACAAAAATTTTATTATATTTTTTTTTTTATAATTCTGTAAAGTTTAAATTACAAGCTGTTTTATGTAAGATGTGCCAAATTGAATTGAATGAATGATTGACGAAACTTTTAAAGTTCTTAGTCACCAACTATGAAGATACCTTTTACTTCAAAATAATTTTTGCTATGTATTTCCGCCTGCTCTAGTTATCGAGAACAAAAACAGGGACCGAATTTTTTTAATACAACACTACCTCTGCGAAGCCTTTTGCTTGTCTGCAGAAAATACCCAGAGTCTTTGGTGGGAATCGAACCCACAACCTCCAGACTGATAGACTAGCGAGCTACCGATCGATTATTTGATAACAGTTGAGAATTAAATAAAAAATGCATCTAAAACAGTTATTTTTCATTGAAAAAAAAATAAAATCTGAAATAAAAGTTCAAAAAAAAAATAATTTTATTTTGTCGTCAAAAAATAAAACTCATTTTATGTAAATTGATAACCAATACAATCATCTTGCATTTCAATTGAATAAATCGTCATTAAAATAATGTAAGTTTTTAATTAGTTATTGTTTGATTAATGATCTTCACCGGATTTTTCCTATTTTTACCGGATTTTTGCGATACATCTCATACATCGCTTTTTGAGCAGAACAAGAAAGTGAGGAAAATGACTATGAGGTTGAAAAAAAGTTTTCTTGGAAATTGATAATTTTTTCTCTGGAAGGAAAAAATTACATTATCCATATGCATAAATTGGCAAACAAAAGTCAACAGTTTTTTCCTGCAACCCAGGGGAGCGTGGAAAGATTATTCTATACCCATTAATTCGTATTAGGCGGCCTGCGTTCAAATCTGTCCACAAAAAAAGTTATGAATGTAAATAAACAAAATGAATTTTCTGACAGGAAAATAAAATTCCTCAAAATAGTTTTACTTTATGACGGCTAAATAAAACTCTCTTTTTAAAAGTTTCATTTGAACTTTTCTGTTTTCGTTGAAAAATCTCTTTAATCTTAACTATGGATTTTTATAGATAACAGATTCTGAAAGAGCTTGTCAATACAAATCCATTGATATATGATAATATAGGTATCCCCGTTGATTCTAACATAACAATTTTTTGAGTTTATTTGTTTTTTTTTAATATCTATTATTTACGGTCCCTGTAACAAAACCATAATACTTTGATTTTGTTAAAAAAATTATTGTAGAAATAATAAAAACGGATCACAAATTTTAAATAAAATAATTGCGCAATTACTTTTTCTAATGCAAGAATTATAAAAAATATGATATCCAAAATCAAAACCTAACCCAGTCAAGTGATGTGTCTTGTCTGTCCTCTTGTCAATCATCATTATGAAAGTCATTTTCTACCACTATACTAGTCATTTTTACATTTTAAAATACAAAATTATTTATTAATAAATTAATTATTTAGGCTTAAGTCCTTAATTATAAAGAGATAAAAAAAAATTAGATACCAGCAAAGCAGAATGCATTTTCTAGACAGCTACGTCCGTCATCAGAACTCTTCGTATCAATCTACCCGGTAGTTTGAATTGTTATTAATTTTCTATTTAAACAAACTTATCAAAGAAATAGAATCTGAGAAATTTTAATTTTACATTATATTTCATAGAAGATAGAACTTTTTGAAATTGTTTTACACTTGTAAACTCTATTTATTTTTCATATTATACTACCAAGCAAACACTTTTCTTTATTTTAATTCTCTTTGTATATTTTTCTTTTATTTGAAAATGGTATATATTATTATATATTTATATATTTATTATTTTTTATTAATGATTTTATATAAAAAACAGATGATTTTATTAATACATAGATACAAAAATTTAATTAGTATTTTTCTTCTTCCAAACCATGTTTCAAGGATATAAGAGAGTTTGTATCCTCATCAGCTTCTACATTATTTATTTTTAAATTGAATTCCAGAAACATTTGTTTATAAATTTATTATTATTTTTTTAAAGCACTAAACAATAAACTCCGATGACATAAACAAACAAATAATTTTTATTTTTAAAAATCTTTTGGTTACCTACGAAAAAACTTTGGTTGTGGATTAAACATTAAATAGTTAAAACCAAACCGGGACCAAAGTAATGTTACAAACAACTAAAATGAGTTCATCGCAACCATATATTGTTACAGAGAACATAATGTGGTTCCTGTGACCATACCATAACCATGTTTTTCCTTTGCGTGTAGTTAACCTATCGCTAAAATTCTAAAAATCCATTAAAAAAATTACGTGCATTCCTACATATTTTGACATTTTGACATTTTTAGATTTAAATGCTTATTTTTTACGTTCCTAAAAAGAGCATTTAAAACTACATATTTCAAATATATAAGAATTTAGGTAATTTTTTGATTTTTAGAATTTTAGCGATAGCTTTAGCTACGAGAATTACAGAATATGGCACCAGGTTGGTTGTATTGTAATGTTTTGCGGACACATTTTAATTTCTATCAAATAAAACTTCATAAATTTAATATTTAGCAAAAGCAATAAAAAGTTTTTCACCTAATGCCTTTTCAAAGTTAACTTCTACTATTTTTAACTACGATTATTTATAATCATAAAATTTTAGATCGCAAATATTTTTTTTTTTTCGATAAATTTTTATTCCAGTGCTCTCCATATGACTTCACTGACTACATCCCTTTTGTTTGCGAAAACAATGTTTAACAACTTAATAAAACCGACAATAGAGAAGACTCAATTTGTGAGGAATTTATTATAGATGTTTTTTTTCATTCTATTATTGTCTAAAGGAAGAAATGTTGAAAACTATGTCAGAGGCTCTCCAAAATACGGCAAATATTTAACGAATTAATATTTGTTTACAATGACATTGGTAGGTATTTTAAAAATATTTTAAGGACACATTAAAAAAAAATAAAAGCATAAGGATGAAAATACATAAAAGTATAAGGGAGCAATAATGAGCCATTAAGTTTAAAATCGAATTTAATTAAACGCAATGATTAAGAAAATAAACTTAAAAATCCAAACATGAGCTCATTTCTATATTATTTTTGTTTTTTATCATCTGTATTTAAATTTATTTGAAATGTTTTTAAATTAATTAATACATTATTTAGGCTTAAGTTCTTTTATTATAAAGAAATAAAGAAAAATTTTAAACTAGTAGAATCGCTACATCCGTCTAAAGCATTCTTTGTATTTAACTACAAGGTAGTTTCAATTGTTATAATTTTTCTATTTAAACAACTTATACAAAGAAATAGTGATCAAAAGTGTAAAATAATTTCATAAACTCAAACACCTATGAAATATTATATAACGCTTAAAAAATTCTCATATCACATTTCTTGATATTTAAACAACTTAAATAGAAAAATTATAAAAATTGAAACTACCTTGTAGATAGATACGAAGAATGCTGAAGACGGATGTAGCGATCCAGAAAATGCATTATATTTTGCTAGTTAATATTTTTTCTTTATCTCTTTATAATAAAAGAACTAAAGCCTAGATAGTTAATTAATTCATTTAAAAAGTTTTATTCTTATAAAATTAACAGTGAAGTTACATTAATTTTTAAGACCGCCAACCTTTCTTTCAGTATGTTTTTTACAGAAATATTTATATGTATATCCCTTAGAGCATTATTTAAGACGAAATTAAACAAAATTTAAAAAAAAAATACACTAGAGGGAAGCTTACTTAGTGGTAGACTTCGTTTTCACCAATTGACTATAGATGATTGAATGTGATTTTTATCGTATTCCTTTATCTGAGCTTGGTTGGTTAAATAGATGATGTTTATAACTTAACACTACCCAAAGTTGATAGATACGTAGAGAGCTGATGGTGGACGTAGCTATCTAGAAAATCATTCCATTCTGCTGGTGTCTAAAATTTAATTATCCCAATTTTTCTTTAATGTTAATCACCTAATTTGTAATATAAGTTATTCTTTCTTAGAGAGAAAGTTTGACTTCGGATTTCATCTTGTATAAAAAATATTTGTATATTTCAGTGTTTCGTTTTATATTATACAATTATAATTTTCTTATAATTGTATAATATTCTTTCTTCCACATGGTCGTCTGTCTGCTTTTAATTTGTGTTCACATCACGTAAAAACTACTGGATGGATTTTAACAAAATTTTCCCAGGAGGTACCTTAGCCTGCTGATTCCAATATAGGATATATTTTTCCGCAAAAATATCATTTCCAAGAGAAAGTGGAGAAAAGCAGTGAAAATCGCAATTTCCGATTTAAAATTGTCGGTTTAAAACTAGGATATTTTTAACATGATTCTACACCATTTATTTTTTAAAGTTGGATATTTTAAATACTATTGCGCAACATTTGACGCCAATTGAATACATCTTGTATTGGATTTGTATTTTACTTTGTGGATTTACATTGTTATTTAAATACTTTAAACACCTCTAACAGAGGTTTACAATAATTTTTAGAATTTTATATAAATTTTAGTATTTTATCGAAGGCTGCATGCCTTTATGTAAGCAAAATACGTATCAAGATGGATTTTAACAAAAAATATTTTAAGAATTACTTTCTTTAAAATAATTTTTTATAAATATAAGAATTTTATCCAGGCATGGGTACCTTTATATAAAGTAAATACATAACCCTTAACTGAAGCACTATAAAAGTAAGACTCTTACAATTGGTGTGGAATGCTATCAAAGGAAAATCGAGAAAAATGTTGTCACGATCCGCACGACGTGGGGGGCACAGCTAGTTGTTATATAAATTTGTTATACAAATAAAATTTTGAATTAAGGCTTAAGTTTTCTTTGAGTTGAAATAATATGGAACATGCTTTAAGATGTGGGCAGAAAAGTTCATAGACTACTTATTGGAGTTATAAAAATTCTTCGTTCGGTTTGCATGAGAATGATGAGGGATTAAGGGACTGCAAATCCCATGGTTCCAAAACCGTTGACTTGGAAATTGATGCTACGATGGGTTAGATGTTATCGCAGGTTGCAAACTTCACACAGAATAAACAGTGTCTAAATACGTAATAAAATAATAGAACAAAATTTATAATATATCTGTGTTTTTTTTAAGAAGAAAATCTTATTATTTTAACAAGGTAAATTTTTTGAAAATATCAAGAAGTAAACCTTTTATTAAGGTATTTATTTTGTTTATTTTTCAAGAAGGTTTTCTTCTTGATTTTATTAGCCTATCTTGTTTTTTTTTTTTATAAAAACAAAAAAAATGAACAAAAAATTTTCAAAATAAAAAACTGAAAACAATTGGTACACTGCTGCTTTTTTGGCATCTCCCTTGAAATTTTTTGCTAATCAATTTTTGATTTCTTTCTACCTTTTCTTTTTGTGATGGCGGATGCCTGCCTTATCCTCTATTTTTCCGAGCGAGGATGGGCAGGGAAAGCTTATTCTGATCGATTGTCTAGAGGGGGTTGAAAGCCACTTAATTTGTAAGACCCGAAAAACCATGGTGAAGAAAATTTGTTCGTCCTCTGCCAGGGATCGAGATCGAACCTGATGTGCTTTGTTTTGTAGGCACGCACTTAACCACTACACTAAATGTATATTTCATAGTTTATGTTTTAACAAACAGTTTCTGTGTTGATTTATATAAACGAAATAACAAGAAAGCTATTATCATCAAGAAGATATCTTTATAAAGAAAATCAAAAAGATGATTTACACATGATCATAAAGGAACCTAATGAAATCAATTAGGAAAAACTTTTTGAAAAAATCTATTAGGTAGCCTCAGGAAATTAATAAAAAATCCATTTTTTATGCAATTCGTAAGAAAACCTAATAGAATCATAAAGTTTTCTCTGTGGATTGTTTTTTTTTTTTTTTTTTTTTTTTTTGTCAAAAATAAGTTTAAAGAAATTGTGAATAACAAGTCTTGGTATTGATTCAATGAGATTCCCTTCTTGATAAAATTTAAAAGATTTACCACATGATCCCTTCTTTCTGCTTGCCTAAAAACATTTCATAGAGAAAATCTTTTTTATTCTATTAGGCATTTTTAACTCTGCGTTGATGGTAAATAAGAGATTTTTCGAGAAAACAAAGTGAAGGTAATTAAAACGAGTCTTCGAGTGAAGATATCCAATACTAACTATCTCTACCTTTCTAACGAAATCTAACATATGTCGCATCACGATCACTGGTTGTGCCAAATATAGAATTAATTTTATTGATTCCAAAAGTTGTGCCCTTACAAATTTTAACTTATATTTTATAAATAATTTTCTTTCTGCTTAAAATTAATTATATTAGTTAGATATTAATATAAATGTGAACATTAATTTGGATTACAAATAGTTTGCGGTTGGGCTAAACTGATTTGGGTTTGTTTAGCATAAAGGTGCGATTCAATAATATGAAATGTACACATACTTTAAATATACCTAAAATTGAAACATTAAAAAATTTTTCATTTCCATGCTTATTTAATGAGGGGCGGTTACAAATTTCTTTAATATTTGTCTTTATTTTAAACTAGCTGTGCACACACACGTTTTCTGCGGCCTGACAATATTTTGTTCGATTTTGCTTTAACTAGGGCTTTACGTATACGTATTTTCTTTTTATGAAGATACCCATCCCTGGGTAAAAATCTAAAATTCATATAAAATTCTTATTCTTATTCTAAAATTATTGTAATGCTCTGTAAAAGCCATGATTCACTACCATACTCAGTCGTACCAATTGTCAAAAATTGCATGAGTGGTCAAAAATTATGATAGTGTGGATTAAAAGTGTATGTGTGTGACAGACTTTTTGACAGTCTGTGCGATTTGATAATCTTTTGAAAAAAATCATAAAATAGTTTTTTTCCTTGCGATCTGAGTTTAAAAATCTTGTTTTGTATGATAGTGTGGCATCTACAACGCCATTTTGAAACGATTTTTTAAGTAGGACAGAATTCTGTAAGATTTTTTTGTGATTAAATCGTACGATTGTGTAGGATAGCCTTAGTGTAGGATGGCCTTAAAAGGTGTTTAAATTATCCTGCTTTAAAAAATTAAAGGTGCTGTATGCATATTGGTAAAATTGTGTACTTTCACTGATTTTTCTCAACTTTTTCTTGGAAATAAGATATTTTTGCGGAAAGAAGTCTCCTATATTTGAATCACGATACCAAGATGCCTCCTCACATCCTTTTTAAAAAATTTTGGTAAACATTAGTCTTGACAGTTCATATTTGGCAGTCATGAAGTAGACACGTGGAAAATTTATTATGGAAAAATATTCGATAAGCTAGCGTTTTTTTATAGTTAAAACATTTTATCAAAATCAATCATCGATTACTGTGACTATAAGAAAGTTACATGACATTTTTGGGAGAAACAACGTGCCAACAAAACGCACTATTTATCGTATAGTGAATGATTTCGTAGAAAGATCGGCTGAAAGCCATACTGCTGCTCAAGAAAGCATTCAAAACAATCCATCAGCCTCTTTTCTTCAAAGATCAACCTCTTCTTCTTCAAAGATCAACCTCTTCTTCAAAGATCAACCTCTTCTTCTTTAAAGAACCACTTTGGCCACATTTTTTCAAAAGGATTTGCATTGGTTTCTATTTAAGATTCAGTTGCCACAAGAGCTTCTTACAGCTTGACCATGGCAACCCCGATTTTCATGATAAGAAAAACATAATGAGTGACGCGTCACATTTTCATTTGAATGTCTATGTTCTGGGCAATGGAAAAGCCTAAAATTATGCACGAGTCACCTTTGCATCCATTAAAAGTGACAGTCTGGAGAACATATTGGTCAGTAGGAATCATTGGACCTTACTTCTTTGAAAATGAAAACGGCGTAACGGTAACTGTGGATGGGGAGCGATATCGTGATATGATTGATATTGAATTTCATACATAATTGCACTGAAGGAAAAACGACGATGCAAAATCAAGAACGAATGTGGTCACTTTGATACCTTTTCGTTGTCACTTTTGTTTGACAACGGGTGTTGTCAACTTGTACAACGAACGTGCTTTAATTACAACGCACGTTGTCAACTTGTAAACGAACGTGGTCAAATTGACAACGAGTATTGTCAACTTCTCAACGAACGTGCTCAAATTGACAGTGAAATTTATCCAATATTCTATTGGAGATTGTCTCAAAACGACTGGAGAAAGTTTTAAAGGAAGCACTGCCACCATAGCCTGCGAGGGGAGTTTCAAGAGAAGATATTTGCCTGAAAAAAAAAAAACATAGGTTATAAAATTTTTTGATTGTAAACCGCTTATTATTTTTATGTTAATATAAATTCTCAGTTCAAAATTAATGTCTGTGCTAACCAAAGTGGATCAATGGTGGAGAAATGATGAGACTACCAACAATGCATTAGCATCATATTGCTCCAAAAAGCAGGGGAGTTTTTGCCAAGGTAAGAGAATTTGCGATAGGAATTATATAGAGCATCTTGAAGCATTCCATTGTGATATAATTTCAGATTTGATGACACCAATTAAGGAAACATCGAAAGAAATATTCTGATTCTGATTCTGAAATATATAATATTATTGTTATTATTAAGGATATTTTGAGCAAAGATTACCAGTTCATGATTTTAAAAATTCACCGTTTCATGTGCATCCTATTAATAACGGAATTTTTTTTTATAATTAAGTTTATTTAATATTTTAGTTCTTGTAATTAAAAAACATTTCGTGAATAAAATAAGTACATAAAATATATATTCTATTACAATCTTTTTTATTATGATGAATTTGTAAAGGAACGAACATTTACCAATCGACAACGATATAGTGTTAACTTGCCAATCGTGTGGTGTCAATTCGACACCCTAATGGCGTCAATTTGACAACAATACGGTGTCAAAGTGTACACGTTCGTTGCCAATTCAACAATCCCTCATTGACAATATTTCGTTTTCGAATTAACAACGTCCGTGTTCAATTTGAGTACAAACGTGGTCGATACACTTTCGACGCCGTATGTCGTTTTGATAACATTCGACATTAAATAAAACATTTATCAATATACGATCCATTCTCTTTCGTTTAATCAAAAATTATATAAATTATGTATAAAAATTATGTATACCTTTCCGGCGGACATCCCGTACTTAACAAAACTTAATAAAACGTTTCTTAGGCACTTTCCGATATAAAAGATTTACAGCATTTTACAAAATTTTACACATTTTTCAAATGAATACTTATAAAGTAAAATATTAACAAAATATAATTCTTGACTAAACGAAAACTAAAATAAAACTTAATTAAAAACTATGTGTAATTAATACCAAAGTTTCCTCTTCACGAAACAACCATCATAATAATTAAAAACCTGAATCTTTGGAAAAAGTTTTTTGCGGAAAAATGTTATCAACAGTATTAAAAATGAAATACAATATCATTACGTCAACTATAAAATATTTAATTGTTTCAAGGAAAAATACCGTCATGAATTTCAAACACATTCCTATGAAAATTTCGCAAAAACAAGAGCAAGAGAAAAATCTATTTACAGAATAAAGAATAAGAAAACATGGAGGTATTTTTGCTGTTTAGAAGATACAAAAAGATAAAAATTAATTGCTTAAGAGTTTTTGTAGTTGAGAAATGTATTTTTAAAACAAAGATAAGGTTTATGTAAACAAGACAGAAGGTACATACCACAGTGAAGGTTTTAAGAGCAAGATATGAACATGACTTTTATTTAAAGCGACACCTTTTGCAACGACAGCGGAAAATACTTCATAAGCACAAGCAGTAACCAATGGAAGGTTAAAAAATAAACTGATAAAGAAAGAGGAGAAAGGATGCATTGAGGACAGAAAAATTTCTAGTAGTTTACATTTACACCTTGAGCACATCAAACTAATGTCACCAGTGATATTTGAAACGATGTGTGTCCATATTTTTTATATTTTAAGAAGAATTTACGTACCTTTCGCAAACATTCAAAATATCAAAGTGATTTAAATAAATTTTTTTTTAATGTTTCCTAACGATTTAAATAATAGAATGCGAATGAATGTGAATGCGAATAATATTATCATGGCAAAAACAATCTAGAAATTCACATTGTTTCTAAGAATGACAACTGAAGCTGCTGGAAACGAAACATCGCTTAGCGCCAGTAGTAGTTATTGTAGCAAAGTACATAATGGTGACAGTAATGTAGGTAGTACGGGGTTATTCGAATACTATTGTAGTTAGTGATCATCGTTATTACTTTTCTTTTGCTTGTTTGAACGTAATTCTTTTATTTCTTCACTTTCTAATGATTAAAAATATTTTTTTAGTTTTTTAACTACGTTAAAACTCATGTGTTAACGAGGAAGTATGCTAAAAACCAATAGAAATGTTCTCACAAGAAAAAATCCCAATATTACTTGGATCGTACAAACTTGAATTAAAAGTTATTTGATTAAATGCAATGTTTAAAGTTGAAAGATTACTAGATTCACAAAGAGCGGCATTTCTGAAAAATTACCTAGAAGATCCCGACTCTGCAGTAAAATTATTCTTTATTGCGTGCTTGTGGAAATTTTTAAAAGACCAGTCATCAGTAAGCTAACACTGCCAACTTTGTTTGGATGTTGACAAGAAATGCTTGCGTAAAAGGCAAACTACTTGCTGGATACTTCAAATGTATAGACTGATTTGCTACCCGCCGATGTTAATGCTGTAGTCTAAGATTTGAATTTCGATATTAAAAGCGCAATAACTGATTTGAAGTTCTAGAAAGCCTCTGGCTTTGAAGAAACCAGTAACAAGGTGTCAATTAAGTTACCCCGTATAGATAAAAAAATGTTTTTATTTTTTATTATTTTTTTGCCCGTAAACTTATATAAGCTGTTATATAGTTACTTAACCAATAGAAAATTCATTGTAAAAGAAGAAAATTTTTAAAGCCCACATGAGCCAATTAAAGCCGGAGTTCCCTTTGGAAGTATATTGGGGCCCATATTATACTTATTGTATACTTCAGACATGCCAACCAGTAACCGAGTCCACACATCAACATTTGCTGACAACACAGCTTTTCTAAGCATTCACGAAAGTCCCGAAGTAGCATAACTATATTTCAAAGACCACGTAATAAATTTATTTCCTCAAAGGTCTTTTTAATTACATTTACTAATCTGTGTGTTTGTTGGATCATACCATGTTGTTTTCGAAGCCGAATTGATGGTTCGGAATACATCCTTTCGCGCTAAGAATTCGATACAACTTAATTAATTATATTCTCTCAAACTGCTTTGATATCTTTGATAAAAGGCTTATAGGTCTGTAAGATTCTACTTTTGTGTGGTCTTTTCATCATAGTAATCGAAGAAGCCTTCCATTCTATGGGAAAGTACTCAAGACGTAAGATGGTATTAAAAACTAAAAGAATAATAGTCTCTATTGGCGGTAACTTAGATATATCAGTAGAAATATAAAATAAAAATATGAAAATATTATTTAAAAAAACTATTATTTACATTTTTGTTTAAATTTTAATTTTTAAAGGGAATATCTAACAACAGAGTAAATGCTTGCAAGATATTTGTAAACATTATTTGTAGAGTTAATCGAAATGTATATTCAATTGTCTGTCTAAACGTTTTTTAATTCAAATATATTAATTCTAAGAACAATTTTAAGCTACATGTTCTAAATAAAGGTTTGGTGTAATATATTTTTATTATTGTGCACAGAGCCAAAAATGCCCTAATAGGATCAAAAAGATTTTCTCTATGAAATATTTTTAGGCTAAGGGGTATTCAAGCAGAAAGAAGGCAAGTGTTTTTCGAAAAGATTCCTTATTATTTTCATGTGGCAAATCTTTTTCATTTTATCAAGAAGGGAATCCCATTAAATCAATAAGAAAACTTATTTATTATACACAATTTTTTTGATCATTTTTGGCACAACAAAAAACAATCCTCAGCGAAAAACTTTTTGATTATATTAGGATTTCTTCTGAATTGTATAAAAAAGGGTTTTCTTTTCATTAGCCTACCTAATTGATTTTTTCAAAAAGGTTTTCCTGATTGATTTCATTAGGTTCCTATATGATATTGTGTAAATAATC
Source organism: Phasia obesa (assembly GCA_949628195.1). Classification (NCBI taxonomy): domain Eukaryota; kingdom Metazoa; phylum Arthropoda; class Insecta; order Diptera; family Tachinidae; genus Phasia; species Phasia obesa. Next base: position 166,522,307 of record OX451215.1, on the reverse strand, counting down.
TTTTTAATTTTCTTAGTAAGGATATCTTCTTGAATATATTAGCTTTCTTGTTATTTCTTTTATAGAAATTAACAAACTGTTTGTTAAAAAAAAATAAAAATATACATTTGGTAAAGTGGTTAAGTGCGAGCCTACAAAAGGAAGCACACTAGGTTCGAGCCCTGGCAGAGGACGAACAAATTTCACCATGGTTTATTTGGGTTTTAAAAATTAAGTGGTTCAAGTCCCTCTACACAATCCATCAGAAGAACCCCCCCCCCTGACGTTCCACCCCCTTGAAAAATAGTGGATAATATGAAGGCAAAATGGAATTTGGAATATTTTCTACAATAAAAATTTCATTGAAAGAAAGTAAAAATAGTAAATTTTTTATAGATAAAACTGATAAGGAAGTTGTTTTCAAAAAAGGTACATAGTATTTCAAGTACTATAATTGATAAAATATTCATTCAATTACAAGCCAAACGTGCATTGTCCAAAATTCTTCAGTAGTCCAGCATAAGAGGAGGGAACAGTGTTCCATCAGAAGTTGCAAACACAAAAAGACACGAAATTATCAAACTATAGAAGATGCATTATGCCCAAAAATCGACGGTCGTCTAGTATTAAATAACAATTAACAGGAGCAGTCTTACATTGAAAACTACTGTACTTGAGATACAACAAATCTAGGAATTATCAAACAATCCAGGTAATAGATGCAACTTGCCCCAAATAGTCTACATAGTACTAGATTACAGTTAAGGGCAACAGTATTTCTTTGAAATTTTTAGTGCAAGAAATACTAAAGATCACGGAATTATTAAAAATAAAATTCCGTAGCAACACAATCCAGCAATAGATATCAAAACTAATTTTAATATGTCCTTCTGGATCCATTTTTAAATTCTTATCATCTTTTGTAGGTTTTTTGGTTTTTCGATTTTAATTTTTTCATATTTTTTGTTGATTTTAATTTTCATAATTTTTATTTAATTTATATTGTCAGCTGTCAGTTTGCAAATGCCTAGCAAATATAAACTATGGTTTTAGGTGCTGTTTCTTTCCCAAATGTGTAGCATATGCATTTCTATATATTTTGTTAGTGTGTTGTAAAATTACCCAATACAACTTTGCAAATGCTACGTTGCAAGACCATTTGCACAAGATAATATAACTTTTTAAAAAGCAGAAGTTTTTAAATTGTTTTCAGTTTTTTATTTTGAAATTTTTTTATTAATTAATTTAAGAAACCCTTTTTTTCTTCTTGATTTTTTTAAAAAGGCTTTCCTTATTAAAATAATAAGACTTCCTTCTTGACAAAAAACCATAGAAATATCTTTTAAATTTTGTTCTATTTTATTAAGTATTTAGGCACTGTTTTTTCTGTGTGCACTGTTCGACATTTTCAAAAAGAAATTATTCCCAAAAATGTTTAGCTCAATAAAAACAGCAGACATTTGAACAAGCCTGCAGTAATATTCCATCGGATAGGCATTAGAAACGATTAAATACCAATTTGTTGCATGTGTTGACAAAAAAGAATACTGAAAAACATGTCGACGGAAGTAATGTATCGTAAAAAATGTGTAAAAAGACACTGCTGGTTAGCTTGGAGTGGTTAAAAATAAATAAGCTAATTTTTGTTTTTACGCTTAATTTTAAACTGTTGTTGCTCATTTTAACTTTTTAAATTTCGGTATCCCTTTTGTTTTTTTTGCAAAAAATTAAGCTGTTGCTGCTGTTGACTACTGTGAGTTAAATGAAAAATTTTTGTATCGCGGTGTATTTGTGTGAAATTGTGTCACTGAAAAACCCAATTCCGTAAAATATACGAGCAAAGGCTTTTCTATTCTACTTGACACCATCGATATTTCATTAAAAAAATTTCTAGCATAATTTCCTACTTTGGCATTATAATATGTTCTGTTTTTAAATCCCTTTATTCTGTTAATTACAAAATGTAAAACGTTAGCTGTTATTAAAGCATCTGTTATAAGCAACATGTTTTCATTATAGTGAGGATAATTAGGACATCCACTATTAAATCAGTAGTAGTAGTTTGAACCACTTTCTTAACATTTCCCACACTTATTTTTCCCTTTAATTTGTTGACTACACTTTCATTACTGATAACATCGTTCACTGCTCACTTGTTTAGTCAAAAACATTCATTGTTTAATTTTTCTCATCAACATATTTTGCTCGTCATCCACATCAACTAAAGTTTGTATTCGATTTATCCATCAAATTTCAATGTTTCACACGCAGCTCGAGGCACCCCCCAATTAAGCATGTCAAACAAATAGAATGTTTTTGAAATTAAGTTTCAATGTAAAAAAATTAATATAACATGAGAATGCTATTCGACAGCTGGTTAAATTGTGCACAGTGGTTTTAAATCATTTTATTTTGGAAATTTTTCGGTAGCTCATGAACCACTAGAGACATATTAATGAAAATTTTCAGAGGCATTTCAGAGGTGTTTTCGAATAGAGCTGCGAACGGTGATTTAATGATATTTTACGAAGAACATATCCTTATGGTTATATTTTAGAACATTTTAAAACTTTTAGATTTTTAGATCTGAGATTTTTCTTTTCAGGGTTCCGTACCCAAAGGGTAAAAATGTAACCGTATTGTTTTCGCTACAATGGCTGTCCGTCTGTTAGCGCCTTTTATTTCTGGAACCATAATAGAAGACTCTTGAAATTTTCCCTGCAACAAATACTAAAACTTATAGGGTGTTTCGATAGAGACGTTTTACTCACGTATATGCGTTTATTTCTTGAACTGCATACACTTAAAATTTACAAAAAGTGATTAAAACATAGTTCGCTAAACACGTTTAAAAAAAAATCAACTTAAAAATTAAAGGGTGTTCCGATAGGGACGTGATTTGCATGTATATGACCTAAGTTTTGAATCATAATAAGTTGACTCTTCAGAGAAGGTGTATACCTGTGTCCGCTATAGTAAAAAATACTAAAACTTATAGAGTGTTCCGAAAGTGACTTGTTTTTTACGATTATGTCTTTATTTCTTGAGCTTTAGGAGACAACCACCTAAAATTTGCAGACAGTTTTAAAATCATGTTCGCTTTATAAACAAGTATAAAACAATGAACCTAAATAATAAAGGGTGTTCCGACAGTGACGTGATTTGCATGTACATGGTTTAACTTTTAAACGATAATAGGTAGAATCTTGAAATTGAATATGGCCTAATTTTTTAAACATAATAGGTAGACTCTTTAAAGTTTCACAGATGGGATATTATTGTACTGAAGAGGTTTTATCACGGCCGATATGGCAATTACTAAAAAATAAAGGGTGTTTTTAGTAAGACTCTTGATATAGTCATACAAAGAGAATTGCCATGGCCACTATAACAAATAACAAAATTAAAGGATGTTCCGACAGAAACATGATTTGTATGTAAATAGCCTTATTTTTTGAACCGTAATAAGTACACTCTTGAAATGTTTACAGCAGATGTGTTATTTCGGCCACTATAACAATTACCAATAACTAAAGCGTGTTCCATAAGTGACATGTTTTTCACGTATATTACCTTATTTTTTGAACCGCAATAGGTAGGCGCCTGATATTTTTATAGAAAATGTATTATCGTGGCAGCTGTAACAACAATTACTATAAATTAAAGGGTGTTTCAATAATGCTACAATTTTCACGAATATTTTAAAATTAAAGCGTGCCTCATAACACATACAAAAATTATTATCATAACACAAAAAAAAAATAGAACGGAACCCTACGTGTGTGAGTCTAACTCGCATTTGACTGATTTATTTTCTTTTTGTTTGTTTAGAAGGTGGGACCTTATTCTTAATTTTAGTTATAAAAAGTAGAAAGCGACCGATAAGAAACAGTTTTGGAGGGTTTAAAATAGCACGTCTGACCTTGGGTCAGAAAATTTCCTCTGTTGCATAAAAGAGGATATATAAAGGATTATAAGAGTGTTAGGAAGGGTTCGGACTACAAAATAGGGCAAGATTTTTATAATTACTATTATATTAATTATAAGTTTTTTATTTATCCGATTTTTTAACCAAATTTAAAATTGGAGTTTTTTCTCAATACTTTCACTATTCACCTCTACGTTGTACTCTAGTTGTTTAATCATTTAACTACCTTTTAACGTAAAATATTCTTAAATTTTTTTTCACATTCGTTTGTTTTCAATTACATCTGCAAAAATTCTCGCACTTACAATTACTATCGACTTATGCATTATTCAGCATAAGTGCTGAGGTATAAATGAGTAAATCAATTACTAAATTTCTACTTGTATGCAATTGCAGTTGTACATTATGCACAAACAGGAAGATATAAATTTAGCAAAATACCTGGAGGTGTGAAGAAGATAGCATGTTAACGGTTTTATAAAAAAGTGGTAGTGTATTTTTGGATAAATCGGGATTCATGGAACTTTAAACTATTTTTATATTTGTGCATTGTGGCATGTGTGATAAAACTAAGGAAGGAATATATCTTCTACAACAAAATCAAAAGGAAATGGAAATGGAAAAAATTGAATATTTAAATTTTATTTAGTCGAATTATTTATTAACATATAAATGAATTTTTGAAAGAAAGCTTAAGTTCGTTTTATAATAGATAGATACGAAGAGTACTGAAGAAGGATGTAGCGATGCAGAAAATGCATTACATTCTGCTAGTAATTAAAATAAAACTTTTTCCATTTTTTATTTAAAATTAATCACTTCAATTGTAAATAATATTCTTTCAACTTAGAAAGAATAATACTAACTTAAGCCTTGATTTAAAAATGCATTTTTATAAAATGGAAAATAGCTAAATTTTAATTTTATTTTGAGCAAAATAATTTACAAATTTCTTTTAAAACTCAACAATATTTATATTTACGACAGTCATCTTATACATTAAAACATCTTTCTATAAAGGTTCAAAAGCTAAGGCCATATAAGACAAATTTTTACTTGTATTGTAATGTAAATATCAAGTGTCTGTCTATCACGATTCGAAAGATAGAGCCCTATACTGTCGATAACGGTTCAAAAAATACATGTACATCAAATAACATCACCTATTGGGACACCCTTTAATTTCCAATTTATGGTGTTATAGAGGACTTAGCGATAGACTGTTTATAAATTTTAACAAGATTATTATCTAAAAAGTAAAATCCAATTTTACTATAGATTATTAATAAGGCAATTGGCCCATTTATCAACAAACAAAACGAATAAAATTAAAAATATTTCATTTCAACTTCCCCTAAAGCCAACAAAAACTGACTTTTCCAGAAAACATTGTTGTCATAGTTGATGTTATTTCATATGTCTATATGACCTTCTCTTCTAAACTATTAGAGATAGACACTTCAAATGTATGCATAATAAGTATAAATAATTAAAATTGTAAATTAAAGGGTGTCCCCATAGGTGATGTAATTTATGTATATAGCCTTTTTTTAAAATAATATATAAAAAAGAATTAAATTTAAAGGGTGGTTGGTTGGTTGTTATAACAGCTCTGCTACTGTCGGAAGTTCTTTCCTGGAAAAAAACTTCCGTTTGATATAGCTGTTGCTGAGTTGACAATCTTTGGCTGAGTGTGACTCGGTTCGTTTCGGAGCGAAGATGCAATTGTCGTGAGAACGGGGTGTTTCTGTAGTTGGTGTCTCTGAGTAGATGCATATGGTCAGCGTTGTCAATTTGGTGCGTTTCGCACCATTTTGGGTGTTTTTTCAATTTTTTTGTGCGAAAATTACACGAGTTGGTGCGTGGTGCGCTTTTTTTAAAATTTTTGTGCTTTTTTAATTTTTGGTGGCATCAACAGTGCAAAATATTCATAGTCATTTTTACAGACCATAATAAGAACAACTAGTAATGATATTTACGACATACCAAATCATATGCCCAAAGTAAAACGGTATTGTTGTTGTATTAATTTGTGTTATGTTAAAAAAAGAAACATTTCACTGTAAGGAATTTGCTATCCCTACAAAACACATTGTTTTTCCCATTCAGCTGTTAGGCAAAAGACCTGCGAAAAAATATATCAATTAACAAATACTGATAATGAGTATCCTGATAATACTAATAAAGAGTTCCATTGATTGCAGACACTTGTTGGCTTTTAGTAGAAAAGTCAAAGCAATTTTAAAAATATGGCTTGAATTAAAAACGCTATTTAATACATTTCCAACATCTCAACAATATTTTTTATCTAACCAACTAAAAAATATATACAATGATGATATTAATTATGTTTATTTAGTATATTTATCCGATATTTTAAAAGAGGTGCAACGTGTTAATCTCGCATTTGAATCAAAAATGCCGACCAGACTAAATTATTTGATGATTTGCACAATCTCTTAAAAATTTTGATATCCAAACTCACTGAGCCTGACATTGAATTCGAATTTTTTAACAGGTAATATCAATACATCGTTTGATATTTGTTATTTGGGTTTTAAGTTTAAAGAAGCTTGCGCATTAAAGAAAATAAGCAATGAATAACTTGTTGTAAATTCACCAAAAAATTCGTTGCAAAAGTTCGGGCGAGACTGCCTTCTAATGTTGAAATTTTACAAAAAATTTACGTTTTAAACGTAAAAAATGTTTTATCTCATTGCAAAAATGATATCATGCCATTAGCAGTACAATTTGCATCCGATATCGAAATATTGACTAGTATTGAAAACGGATGGCGAATGGTTTACCTTATGCAATGGAAAAATATTGATTCAACATTAGAATTTTGAACTGAAGTTATATGTTATTGTTAAGTTTTTTGTAAAACTATGTATATTGTAAATGATCGCTGATTTCTATTTAGAAAGAAATAAAAAAAAATGTACTATCTAGTACAACTGCATACAAACATATTTGTGTATTTTTTTTTTTTTATTTTTGTTAATTTTTATGATTTAATTTTGTTTTTTTTTTACCTTTAACTTTAAGACTGTTTTATTGTTATATTTTTAAAACAAAAATATTATATTTTATATATTATATTTTTTGGAAAATTAATTCATTCAAGATTTTAAATAAAAAAGAAATTGTAAAACTTGCGTTTTCTCTTAAATGGTGCGTTTTTTCTCCACTTTAGTGCGTTTTGAAATTTCAAAGTTGACAACGCTGCATATGGCATTATCGCCGTTATAGGTAGATTAATTTAGTGTACAAATTTTATCCTCTATACACACAAAGCTACACAATGGGCATCGAAAAGAAATACATTGAAAAATGTATGCATAACTCACTTTATACACGAACAATTCTTGAATGTCAACTTCTGTGCATTATATCTAAATGTGTACATTGAAGACATTAAAAGCATCGAATTAACTTTATATACGTATGGACATTCGTGGTGAAGATACCATTGAATTTGTTTTGTAACTTCATAAGATTAATGTGTGTGTGCGCAGCAAAAGCAAACAGCGTTGCCGTTTTTGGTTGTTTGTACTTTTATTTAAATTTGGTTAGTTTTTTTTTCTCAAAGTAGAAAAAACAATTAATTAAAATATGACTTCTTTCTAAGGAATTGTATTAGAGATTTGAAATTGAAATATAGATTATTTTATGTTTTAAATAATATAAAAAGAATGCTTTTATTTATTACTACTTCGCTTAGGTGAAATTAAGTGTAAATCAGTACAAACATTTAATTTAATATTGAAATTAATAAAATTGAACCCGGTTCTTCAGACTATTTTTGTATAATAATAAATATAAATAAATACCCAAAATCAATTTTATGTCTCTAGTTCAAAAGTTACAAAAAACACTAATATGGCAACTCCCACCCATGTGTTTGCTTGCTAAAGCATATACACAAGATGTACACAAGTACAGTCATAGCCACACATTCATATCAGATGTACATGCCGAAACAAAGGCAATGTCTTCAATGTATAGAAGGTGTACAGTGTTTTCAAGGTGTCCATTAAAATTACTTGTAGGCACATGAAATTCTAGGTGATGTAATTTAATATATAGGACTTTTTTTTAGCCGTTTCGACAAACTGTTGTCCTCAATAATGAGGATTATAAAAAAATTTGCCTTAAAGGGTGTCCCTAGAGTTAACTTCAATTGACGTATATGACCATTACGCAGTTTGTGTACTGCCGCTATAACAAGTATAAAATTTAAAATTATAAATTATAAATTAAAGGGTATTTTCCCATAGGTGATATTATTTGAGACGTATAAAGTTAAATAGTTAAATGTTGTGCCCATGAAATAATTAATTTGAACTATAATGCCCTATCTTTTGATATGTATATATATATATATATATATATATATATATATATATATATATTCAGATAGGCAGTTGAAACTTATAATAGTGCGAACAGATCAATAGCTTTGAGTAGGTTTTATATAAAATTCTCTTTTTGTAGAGTTGTTTAAATAGGGTCCCATGTACAAAAAAAAGAGATGCTTCCAAATCCTTTTAACTAATCGTTGAAATTGTGTATATTCGGTTGCTCTTCGAAACTCGATATTTTTACAGAAAAATAGTATCCTATATTTGAGTCAAGGTAAGAGGTTGTGTAAAATTTAATTAAAATTTATCCAGTTGTTTATACGTGATGTGGGCACAAACAGCCATACAGAGAGATGAACAGACAGACAGACGAATAAAAAATTAGAGTCAGACACCTTAAATATACAGAGAGTATGGTTTTCAATTCCTTCTATAAAAAACAAGTATTAAAAATAAAACTAAAAGCAATGAAATCGTTTTGCCTAGAAGTCGCCATTTTGATGAATTTGTCCTTATCTTTTATAGGCAGACGCTTGAAATTTATATAAGGTATGTAGTACTTTGCTTTGCTTAAATAATAAGTATAAAAATGATATTAAAAGGCAAAGGGTATTTCAATAGAAGTCGTGGTCGTGACGTATATGTGCTATTCTTTTGAATCGTAATAAGCAAAAAATTCAAACTTTTAAAGGCAATCAATAAAAATATAAAATTGCAATTTGAAATCTTATACTTTTGTGGGACTAACTTGCCCTATTTGTGGGACTACCTTCCCCTGAACTATTTATCCTTTAATTTAATATTAAATTAAATTGAAAAGATTTATTCTATTTAATTACATGATAAACACACTTTATATAATGACACTTTTTAATATTTTTGCTTTGCCTGCAAAAAAAGTTATTCCCCATAAACTTTTTTTATAAAAGACATTAAAAGTACAAAGCAAATTTTTTACTTTGTAGCTGTACACCTTTAAAATATATATCTTACTACAAGCGACTCTTAAAATGAGTCAAAACGTTACGAATTTTACAAGCAAACAGAATAAATTAGAAAGTCATTTTAATTTCACATGAACTAGTATAACAACTATATCATATAGAACTACATAACAACTATATTTAATTTAACCATTTAATGAGTAAAAGTTTAAATGAGATCCAAATATTTTTATTAACGATGAAGTTGTATAATTCTTTTTAATTTTCGCCACAAATGTTCGCGTTCTTCTTCTTCTTCTTTTATAAAAAAATATGAATACAAATAATGTTTACCGATGGCTACCATTTTACTAAGTTTGTATGAAATTGATTAAGTTTAATCTCTGGTACATTTAGCAGTTGAAATTGCTATTTAATTGAGTTTAGGACAATATTGATGTGAGCACTATTACCAACTTAAAAAATAATATTGCCAATGTAAGGTTGTCAAGTCTGTAATCAAAAAATTGCTTCAAATAATAGACAATAATAATAGTAATAATAATAATAATAATAATAATAATAATAATAATAATAATAATAATAATAATAATAATAATAATAATAATAATAATAATAATAATAATAGACGAAAATTGGCAACCCTGCAAATAAACTTTCCTAATTTAAATTTCTAGCATTATTGACCAATAGGAAGACAGTTTCATGACGTCGCACTAGGGGTATTTCGCCAATATTGGCTCTGAAAATTTATTGAGCGTCTCTATATTAATGAAACTTTGCAGAAAAATATCTCATGGTCATAGGCTGTTATACGTGTAAAATAAGAACAATCGGACTAAGGAGAAAAAAGTTTCCCTTAGATGAACTAATCCTAACTCTGCAAAATTCAATTTTTGTTTAATTTTGCATACTTTTGTTTAGCAAATTAAACTTTAATAGTTAGAGAATGTTTAAAAAACTTAACTTGGACCCTGGAGATTCTAAAATGCCATTTTTTGCCTGCCCCCTTTTGTGGGCCGTGACATAAAATATTATTTGCAAAAATAATGTAATTATTAAAAGAAATGGATTACATACGCCTTAATACCATAAAAATAAAAAAAGTTTTTATGGGCAATCCCACCACCCGGAACGTCCATATGATTTTTTTTTTTGCTAATTTCCAAAAAATATTCATTTTTAAGCTTTTATGTCGAAAGGAAGGTGTCTGACTAATCCCCACCACCCAAGAATATTAATAAAAGACATTTTTGTAGTTTATTATTTTATACGCGCAAAGAAAAAACATAGTTGTGGCAACCATAATCTAAGATCAACATATTATGTTAAATTATATTATTATTAATATTATGGTTAAACTAAACGATTATGGCTAAAAACTATAAAAACACATATAGCAAAATTGTTTATTTTATTTTGAAACATTGGTATGTAGAGAAAAAAAAATAGTTTTATTATAAATGGAATAAAACACAAGCTTTTAACGTTCTTAATCATACACATATGGATAGCAGAATTAGATTATTTGGCTTCAACATCAACTTTTTCAAATACAATTCCCTTGGCAAGGGAAGCACCAACAAAAGGGTTAGCCCAACTTTAATCAAGATCGTGGTTGACGTGCATTCTAGTAGTGATAAGATAATTGTTCTAACATAATTTTTTTTTTGTTTTAATTAATTATGTATCAATGAATCAATTAATGTATCAATTAATGTATCAATAAAACCGTCATCGTATATTTCATTAATACATAAATTAGAAAATCATAATAATTACTTTATGTTGTAACCAATAATTAATATTTATTAATATAATTCTGCAATAAAAATTATTTGAACACGTTTTTACCTTTTTTATAATTAAAAAAAAAAATCAAAAACTAGTTAAAATAATATATTGTTACGAAAGAAGACTTTATTCATTATAGGCTCTGAACCACAATACTCTCGAACAACAACAACATTAATGGTTTGTTTTCTTAGAATGATGAAAGAAAGAAACAAACAATAAAGAGTGTCGCCTTAAACAATCATTCGCATATACACACACACACATTAAATAAACACTCATCAGTTAAATACACAGCCACATACATAAATACAAGCATAACCAAATAAACAGCCACACATACAGGTATAAAGAAATAAATAGCCACACATACAGGTATAAAGAAATAAACAACCGCACAAACAGAAAACAAGAGCAATAACAATCGAACCTGCCAGACCTGTCTGGAATAGAACATTCTGGTGCTTTTAAATCACCTATATAAGTGAATCGTGCTGGCGAGTAGTATGGCAGTATTAATTTAAAAGTCAAAGAGTTAAGTTATCGAATTTTAAGAGTATTTTACAGTTTGTTGTATTTTTGAACAGTGGTGTTAAATAAATAAAGCGATTTACAGTAAAAATAATAACAGAGTTTATTTATTTTGCAATTAAAAGAACATAACGTAAAGTAAAAACGTAACAATATCATTTTTGAATAATTACAAAACTTTGTTTGTGGTTTAAAAATTATATAGTTCAAACCAACCATTTTGCATTGTTTCGGTGTAGTAACCATTTAATGATGAAATCTTGACCAAAACTTGTTTATCGTGGCCAAATTAATTTTACAACCGAAACAAATTTGTCCATTGTAACCATACATTGTTAAAGAGAACATAATGTGGCTCTTAATTAATTTATTCATAACTAGGTGTGCCCGTCACTTCGTCAGCGTCCTTTTGTTTTCAAGGAATCCACTTTAAGACTCCTACCTTTGAAGTGCTTCAGATGTGGTTTATGTATTCACTTTTTTTAAAGGTACCCTAGGTAATTATGTTCTCAGAAACATAGACTTTATATAAAAGTCTGAAATTTATATAAAATTCTAAAATTATTGTAGAGTACTGTAAATAGTAATTAGAATCGATAAAATTGCGTACTATTACTTCTTGTTCCCTCTCTTTCTTGGTAATGAGATATTTTTGCGGGAAAAACATCATATATTTGAACCACGACACTAAACTTTTGTATATATTCATCTAGTAGTTTTTACGTGATGCGAAAAGGCATAAAATCACAGTTGTATTATATGAATAGATAATAAATAAGTTATAATAGTAACAATACATCTTATTTTAAATATTAACAATTAACTAATTTAAAACAACTTACAAACCAAAAGGATTGCGATTGCAGTCACTCTCAAAAACCTTTTGACTTTTTTTTTTGGCAAAAAAAAAAGTAAACAATAAATTTTTTTTAAATTAGAATTAAACTTTTTATCATAAAAACTTGTTATAAATTTTTTTTTGAAAATTAATATAATATAGCCTCTCACAGAAAAAAATCAGTACAAAATCTTGATGCGTTTAGCTATAAAAACTATATTGCAAACCTCTCGAAAACGTAAAAACGTATGTAATTTACTCTACTTTCTCTATTTCAATAGCGTCCCAAAACGACAAATCTGAAGAAAGTAAAAGCCTTGAAAGTTCACTATACGATGTAAAATATTGTTGTCTCTCAAGCTGCGTACTTACAATTCTACATTTCTTTAAAAATACCCCTCTTGCGTCGTGAGTCCTACTTACGCAGAAAAACTAATATTTATTTTTAGGATGGCTTAATATTGTTTTCTATCATTGTTTTGTTGGCTTGAGTCGCCTGAACCGTATCGCAGTCGCGAAAAGCCATTAAAAGTAATTTTTTTCTAATATGTATTAGCTTTCCTATTTCTTCTAGTATACATATATCATAGCGTCCTCCTTGTTCGGTATTAATAAAATGGCTATTTAGCTTTAAAACTAATGTACCTGGCAGCAGTGTTACTACTAATCTATCCCTATCCCTTTGGTATAAGTGTTACTTCCCTTAGAAAAAATGCTTAAAAATATATCGTGAAATATTCCAAACTAATCTCGCAGATAAGGAAAAAAATTAATTTGATTTGAATTTAAAAGCCCGCTACTCGTTTTAACCCAAATTATTATAAATTTACTAAAATTGGTTATTACGGGATAAAATAGTTTCTAAGACTGTTCGCTCAGTGCTCAATTCAGCTTATCAGAAAAACTTCACTAAAACTTTCTTTGACTAAATAAGACTAAATAAGACTAAATAATGTGGTAATCTATTAGCCAGGGATTGTTCTATCGATTTCCACCAATGGTATTTTTCACTATACTATACTCTCTGGTTGTAGCTCAATTATTTTGCATTACATCAGACTGTATTTGTAAGAGTTTGAGGAAGTATCGGATAGAAGTAGGTCGCAAAGGGACTCATAAAGTATATAATTCCCTTCGGTATCCCTCTGCAAAATAAAAAGATATCAAATAAATTACATACAGAATAAGAAAGTATAGACAATACAATAACAATTAATTGTGAAATTATTTTTTAATACTTTATTACTACAATGGCCAGTCTATCACAACGCTAAATGAAGTAAAAAGAATAGAAAGAAGAAATCTAGATATGCTTCAACATCAACTTTTTCAAATACAATTCCCTTGGCACCAACAAAAGGGTTAGCCCAACTTTAATCAAGATCGTGGTTGACGTGCATTCTAGTAGTGATAAGATAATTGTTCTAACATAATTTTTTTTTGTTTTAATTAATTATGTATCAATGAATCAATTAATGTATCAATTAATGTATCAATAAAACCGTCATCGTATATTTCATTAATACATAAATTAGAAAATCATAATAATTACTTTATGTTGTAACCAATAATTAATATTTATTAATATAATTCTGCAATAAAAATTATTTGAACGTGTTTTTACCTTTTTTATAATTAAAAAAAAAAATCAAAAACTAGTTAAAATAATATATTGTTACGAAAGAAGACTTTATTCATTATAGGCTCTGAACCACAATACTCTCGAACAACAACAACATTAATGGTTTGTTTTCTTAGAATGATGAAAGAAAGAAACAAACAATAAAGAGTGTCGCCTTAAACAATCATTCGCATATACACACACACACATTAAATAAACACTCATCAGTTAAATACACAGCCACATACATAAATACAAGCATAACCAAATAAACAGCCACACATACAGGTATAAAGAAATAAATAGCCACACATACAGGTATAAAGAAATAAACAACCGCACAAACAGAAAACAAGAGCAATAACAATCGAACCTGCCAGACCTGTCTGGAATAGAACATTCTGGTGCTTTTAAATCACCTATATAAATGAATCGTGCTGGCGAGTAGTATGGCAGTATTAATTTAAAAGTCAAAGAGTTAAGTTATCGAATTATAGAAAGAAGAAATCTAGATATGCATTTTCTCAATTAAGCCAACGATATGCTTTATAGAGCCGCATATCAATATTATATAAATTACAGATAGGCAAACATTCATTCTTTAGCCAAAAAAAATACAAAAAATTAATATGAAGACGTATACGTTACATTTAAATTTAAATTTAAATATTACGCATACGCATATTTAAAATAAGCAATAATGCTAACTTGTGCATTATTAAAATCAAAAGCAGTTCCGTGAACATTGAACGTTTTGTGATATTCATACAAAATGCCTTTCTAATTATAAATGCAAAAACGTTTAACTCTATTTATAACATTATTGAAAACAGCAGCAACAGTCATTGTTAAGTTTATTAAATGTAAAAAAATTTTAATTGTTTTTTTAGCCTCAAAAACTACTAGAACTGCATAATTTATTCCCATAAAAAAAAAACAACATACAATATCAGCAGATTAATTCACAACAATAATTGATTCTCATTCTTTTGCTGATGCATGATGTATCATTTCCCACTACAATGGCCAGTATTTTGCAACAATGAAATGTTGTGTTTGTATTAAACGTGGGCATTCACATGAACATAAAAAAATAAGCTTTGTACATACAATATACCCAGCCTAACCTACATTCACACCAATACTTACAATAAATATACAAAATTTTTTTTTTATTACTTTAAACAAAGCTTTTCATCTACATTTACATTTACATTAATGTGCTGTTTATATAACCCAATTGAACAAAACGTCTAGAAAATTTTTAGTTTAAAAAATTAGTTTATAAAGTTTTTATTTGGTCAAAAACCGCATAGGACTTTAAACGTTTCTCAAGTTTAATAGAAAATCACTTCTTTTAGAAGAGTAGTGCGTATGAAGATCAAACCACATTATGTTAAATTACAATTCGAAATAGTTGTCCTATAAAAGATAAGCACTCTAACAAGAAGCAGTGTATATATTATGAATAAGAAACTAATATTTGATCAAAAATTGGGCTGCTCTATGCACAAGTGTGATCCACAGTTTATAAATATATACACTGTTAAAGGGCCTTCTCCATACAAACGATAAGGTGAATAAGGTAGATAAAACCCAAAAAAATATTAAAGTTTTTTTTATACCAAATTGAAAAAAAAAATGTTAATGGGTTCATTTGCATTTATGCTTTATGCATAATTTCTGAACATAAAACGCTTTTGATAACATTGAAAAATTTTAACTACCGGGAACTAACAAATTAAAATGAAGAATCGTCCAAAAGCCAAAATTTAAAATTTTGGTCGAAAAATTAGTATCGAAAGTATATTTTAAAATAATGTTAAACAACGAAAAAGCAGTAGTGTCGCCTATCGACTTTTATTGTTTGCAAATTATTAAACAAATGACTATGATAAATGTAAAAAATAGGTATTGAAAAAAGATTAGTATCCCTTTAATTAATTTTTCTTTTAATAAGATTTCCTTTATAAGATATATAAATTATTGTAAAAATGCAAAAGACGCCCACAAAAATAATAATTTAGAGTGACCTACACTCAACCTTACCATACCTCATGGAAACAAGTATTTTCGTGATATATTAAAGAATAAAAGTTCAAAGTATATTTTAATCGAAAAATTAATTATTTTCAATTTCGGGTGTCAAACAGACTACCCCTAACTCTACCCGATTATGTCCAAACACTGTACAGCTCTTCACTCCTATATATTAAAGGCACATACTGAATTTCATCTCGATGTGTCAAATGTTATGAACTGTAGAGTCTCCACAAAAATAGTGGCATACACGGGTGTGTATGCCACCCAGCGACAGACATTATCGCGAAAATACTCAAACTTGATTCAGGAGACATTAATCCTTTCGGCTCCGCTCATAAACTAACTATACGAAAAAAAAAATTTTGTTCATGATTCCCGTAGTTACTACGTGTAAGTTAAGGATTTTTAGAGATTGCAGACTTCTGAGGTTATTGGGTGTTAAGATACTAGAAGCTGCTTTAAAGTAACTTCGGGCCGTTGAGGTAGTAATTTAACACATTGAAAAATAAACGGAAGTTAATGAAACAAATTCTGACTCCTTTTTTATTTTTAAAAATACTTTATATGAAAGTATGACTATGACTATGATAAGATACAAAATAATTTTTGTAAAATAATTGTTACAAATTGTTACCGCATTGCGAATGTTTCGCTAGAGGTGTTCTTGTTTTGCAAAACCGACATCGATCTTTTTCTCCCCATATGACCATTCGTCATATCTATATAATTCGGTGGATCGTTGGTAACTTTTCGACGTTTGGAGAAAGAATTGTATGTCAATTCTGCTGTTCCAAAATATTTCCATTTGGACGCCCTCTTTTCTTTGTTTAGAGCTTATGGATACTAGTGCAGCATTCAGCAGTTCGTTTGCTATTTCCGTAGGTGCTTACGCTACAAAAGCATGAGTTGGTTACTGCCGTTCCTAAACACCAGTCAAATACACGCATGTTACGTTTGGTAGAGCGATGCTTCATTGCGAGATAGCGGTCAAAACTCTATAACTTTTGACCGGATTGGTATTTTTTACGCAATTTGTTTTGTTCAATAGGAGGGACTTTCAGCTTCAATTTGCGTGTTCAAACATAAAAATCGACTAATAGGAACGTAAGTAATGTGGAGTTAAAAATGCATTTTAATTTTTTGTTGAGTTTCCATGTAAAAGTTGAATATTTTGACATTTTAAATAGGTATTTTTTTATAATTTCTTATTTTCTTGAATCTTATTTTACAACCAATACTTATTTATTATTCCTAAACTTAATTTTGGTCACAAAATGCCAACATTTGGCCCCTGATATTTATTTAGTCTCAATATTCTCAATATTCAAAGGTTGGTTTTTTTGGAAGAAAGCTAATTCTTGTGAGGATTAAACTGAAAAATAACACTGAAATTCCCAACAATATCAATACCATTTGGATATATTATATACAGAACACAACATCGATAAAATTTTAAGTAAACTTT
Source organism: Phasia obesa (assembly GCA_949628195.1). Classification (NCBI taxonomy): domain Eukaryota; kingdom Metazoa; phylum Arthropoda; class Insecta; order Diptera; family Tachinidae; genus Phasia; species Phasia obesa. The sequence continues at coordinate 166,504,800 of OX451215.1, read as the reverse complement.
TACTATTGATTTAAAGTGCACATATATTTTATTTAAATGTATTATACAAATTTATAGAAACAAATTATAATCTTTAAACTGGTATGGTGCAACTTGACGAAGACTTTGTTTCGGTTAAAGCTTGTGCAACTTTTCCATCGATCATTGTAAGTGATATTTTAAAGTTAACTTCGATGCATTGGTCATTAAATTTAAATATCACTGGTTGAAGTTCTTTAATTTCATCTCTTATTTTGCCAACTTCTTCAGTTATGACATCTTTAGTTTCTTTTCTGTAAGCAAACTTTATTGGTCTACAAAATTTTGTTGACGAGGGAATTTCATTCTTCCATACATCTATCTCTGCAGCTCTACTAGTTGACGGCTCTGAACCAATATAAGTTTTTGTTAAACGTAATGGAACGAAAGAAATCATGAATAAATTGGCATCTGATGAATTTTCCGCATTACATTGTTTGTATTGTTTCTGGCCAGAGGACCCATCACATCCCCATTTAGAAATCAAAGTCATGCTGCAATTTTTAAACTTCTTTAAATAGTCAGCATCAAATGTCTTTAATAATCGTTCTGCAGTATGTTCAAGAAGATCATGCAATTTTATTTCTGCTGAACTTGAAGTTACACTAATAGCAGTTGGTGAAGGTAAGCAATCTTTTCTGGCAGAAACTATATCTCGATATGATGGAAAAATTCCACAATTTTTTTCATTGGTTCGCTTCCGCAATTCTGTATATTGGTTTTTAGTCATTTTCAAATCCAAAAATAGTGCAAATGCTTCTTCTGGGGAAAATTTATTTTCTTCAGTTGGTGTCGGAATACTTTCTAAAATCCTTTTTGTGCGTCTGGGGCTTGCTTCCACTATTTTTTTAATGATAGCAATTTTACTCTTTTTAGTTTTCGAAGGTTGAATTTGATGCAGAAATGAATCCTTTATGATGCTACAAGAAACTTCTTCATTGATATGTTTAAGCTTGCGTCTTCGTGATATTTCACTACAATTATCAATTGGCTTTGCTGGTCGACCACCTTTTCCAGTTTCCGTGGTAGTTACTGATGGCTTTTTAAAAATAAGTTTATTTCTTAGCCATTCTTGGTTGCGTGAGTAAAACAATTTCTTGTTTCTGGAACATTGATTGTACCGTTTTCTTAAAGTATTTAAAAAGCTTTTTATTTTTAAGTTATGAATTGAAATTTAATTTCTTGAACGGATTATTCATTATATGTAAAATAATGTCGTTTTCATCTTTCCGTTCAAAATATATATCAGATAGAACACTATAACTGAATTTAGCCATTGTTTAAACAATAATGAAGAAAAAAAATGAATGCATGGATTAATATACTATTGCTCGAAGTTTCAACATGATCTTTTTTACCTTTTTGAAACATAATATAACAGGTACTTGGTTTTACCAGTTATTTCCATTGGTTTTAAATTTATTTGCAATTTTCAGGTATTTAAGTTATGTAATATTAGATGGCAATAAACTCATTTTTTACCTTTTCCAATTGAATTGCCGGATACCACATAATTTGAGAGTTCTATTGTAATTTTTGTCAAAATTTTGATACACCCTTCTATGTGGACTAGGTCCAAATATGGGCCAACTTCTCCTAATTTCAACAGAATTATTTTTTGGGTCAATAAGAACTCTTGTACAAAATTTCATCAAAATATATGCATAATAGCCACTTTCACATACAAATAACTTCTCAAAAAATATGACGTGCATTTGTACCGAATATCTTACCTTGGGTCAGAAAAATTGCTGTAGCTCAAAAAGTGCAGTCCCGATGCATGCACATGTACATATAGGAATGTAGGGGAGAGTTAGGACTACAAAATAGTAAATTTGTGTTTTGACTCAGCTTGACTCACAGGAGTTGTGCTCTATGAAGTAGGAAATTTCCGAGAAATTTGACCTATTTTAAAAAAAATATTTAAATTGTTCTGAAAACAGTAGAGCTTCAATTTTGTTTACCAGTAATAGGAAATAAGTTAAGTTACAACAAAAAAGTTATGGTCATTTAAACTTTAAAAATTAACTAAAAATATCATAAATTTACTAAATTCTGAAAAAGCCCATTTTGGACCACCCTGTTCTCAGTGAAATAGTTGAAATAGAGTTCTAATTTTTTGGCTCCCGAGGTTTACTACTGTCTACTTTCATAAGAGTCTAAAAACTTTAAAATCGGAGAACAAAAACCAAAAGGAGTTTTGGCCGCTATCTCAAAACATTGACCACAGTGGCGCCGGTTTGTTGTCCAATCAACGAACTGTAGTAATTCCATTATAGACTTCACACTTCATAATGTAAGATCCTCTTCCAAGCTTTTCAGGTTCAGATTTAAATTCGCAGCTCATTCGAGTTTTTCTCGATTCTCGAGTTTTTCAAGAATAAAAGGAGACTCGATATCGATTTCATCTTCTTTTTCCGAAAATTCTTTTAAACCATTATCTCAAACTCTGCCTCATAATCTTTAGGCTCTTCATCAGTAGAAACACTCTATTCAAACTACAGAGCAGCTTCTACATCCTCTTCGCAAAGACCTTTATGTGGTTTGTTTATGTCTTAGATTACAACAATTTAATTTACTGCTCTCCACCAGCTCAACATTTTTTTAAGATATTATTTTTTCTTTTTTATTTATCCCTTTATTAATAAGACTGCGTACTTGTTTCTTTTAAATATGAATTATAAGTATTTTTATTCAATTTATTTAATTTAATTAATTTAATTTGACTGCGCACTATATTTTGAACCGCAGTTATGCCGATTGCGACAATGTTAATACGTTTACGTTGTTTTATTATTCTAAAAACTACGACTAAGCAATTCCATGTGCGCTTTGATGTCTTATTTCAGCTGGTTTCAAATAAAACCCAGCTTAAAATCGAAGTTAAGCAACTTCGAATAAGCAACGTTGGGATCGAAATTCTTATACGATCACTATGCTTAAGCTATACTACGTATGGTAAAATAAAAGAAGTACTTGAAGAAGTTTGCCAAATATTTTATTAGTTTAAGCTTCAAAAAAACCGTTTCCTTTAAATTATAACTGAATTTTAAATATTTGCGAACCTTAACAACACTTTTTATGAAACAAATATGAAAACTGTCTGAAAAAGAAGACTAAACTACCAACTGAATTTATTAACTGCATGTATTTGCATGTTAATAGCAATAAAAATAGCCTAGAAAAAATGCTCTGCTATGTATTTATGCAACTTTTCCTAAAGGAGGTTACAAAATACAGCATTTATAAAGATTTGGGAGAAAAAAACTGAGAGAACATAATAACGATTTAATATGCAGCAGAAACATTTATTTTGCTTTAATGCAATTTTGAACATTAGCACTGATCAACTGCTGGGCATATTTAAGACTTAAAAATGATTTACCAATTCTTTTCTGAACAACATTAGTAAATAGTTTATATATTTATTCGCTGCAGGCAAAATCAAATGAAATAAATGTGTGGAGTCGCATCAAGATAAAAGCTTAAATCCCTAAAATATTTGTTGAATTTTATATTTTTTCAAGTTAATATTTCTTAAAATCTAACTTGCTTTAGCTTTGAGATACACTCGTAGCAGAGCATAATAATGTACAAATTTATACATTAATTATGTTCAACGAAAAAATCATATCATGCCTGATAACAGTTAAATGACACACTATTATCATTTCATACGAATATTAACAAAAATATGGAAACCTTTTGGGAAAATAAAAATCTTATGGCCTCAATGAGTGTAAATTTATGCCAGCATGTTTGTAAATTCACATATACACGCACTCTTAATGATACTGTTAAATATACAATCATTTTATTACAATTTCAACAAAAAGAGCAGACAATTATTCTCTGTAGACAAAGTAAAATACACCAGAAACATAAAAAATAATGTTTACTAGTAATGATTGTACTTTCGTTTGCAACGAACTGTAGGAGCACTATAATCTATTCCATTAATCAAACTTTTGGTACAGGGCGCGTAAGAAAAATATTATAGTATGCTGTGATAGACCAACCAGCAAAAGGGAGATCTGAGGTGAATTTCAATGAACTAGGCCCAGAGTAACAATGGGAAATGACATAATGCTAGCGAAGGTTCTACAGTGGGGGAACTAGTTAAACCTGAAAAGGCGGAGGGAGGCCACTACGTGTAATCAGGCTCGAATAGTGCTTAATTAGTCCCTTGACAGTAAGGCTATTAATGTCATCAGATATTTTTGTCATATTACAGAGTGAAACACGGAAAAAAATAACCATATACGGACACCACTACGTGATAAAAGACCAAAAAAAAAGACCCCTGTCTCCCAGTTTTGCCCAAAGTCTTTTTTGTATGGGCCCTCAAAGATGTGGGGCCTCGATGTCATTTTTGCAAAAAAATGATCATTTCCTCAAGCTCATATTTTGCAAACCGTTTGAAATTTTGATATACTCTCTGAGGCAAAGTTGTAGCTCTTGTCATAAAGAATAAAAAATGTGAACATATAAAATCAAAAAAACTTCATCTTCAAGGTCAAAATCGCAAAAAAAAACTTTAAAAAATTCAATTTTTTTACCTTTTCCCCTGTTCAGGTCCATAGGTAGCAAAAAGTTCAAAATTCAAGGAAACAATCAACTACAAAAATGAACCTAAGATCTTAATAAACAACTTTCTAGAACATATGAACTTCCTAGGAATGATTCTTAACACCGTTTAGGTAGCGCTTAGGTAGCCGCAAAAGTTTTTCACTTTTTTTCACACTTCTTTTTTTCACAGTTTTTTACTTTTGCAAAAGTGACATCGAGGCCCCACATCTTTGAGGGCCCATAAAAAAAAACCTGGAGGACTTTTGGCAAAACTGGGAGACAGGGGTCTTTTTTTGGTCTTTTATGACGTAGTGGTGTCCGTATATGGTTATTTTGCCATGACTTAAAAAATTACACAGTGTGTTATTTATTTATTGTACCTACAAATTATATGAACTAAAATTAGTGCTCAAATTTTAGGACAAAAAGTAAAATTTAAAGTAAAAAAAATTGAAAAATAAAATTAAAATAAATATATAAACTGTTATCCAGCCAGTGCACAGTGGGGCAGAATCAAAATATTTTGGAAATAACCTAGTCATTTATAAACCGCTTGGCCTATTGATCCAAAATTTTAACTAAGCATAACAGAGGAGTATGTGAACTTAAGTTTTAATGGTAGGTACCATATACCCTCCAGGGGTGGCGATTTGTGGTGTCAAAGTTGGGAACCTCAAACCTGAAAATTCTTTTTCAGCTTGCCATTTCTTCATATCATTTACAGCTTTCCCATATTTATCACACTTTTATCAGTTTATGTTAACATGACAGTAGCATAACATAACATAACATAACATAAATCAGTAATATAAACTGATAATGTGCTTTCAAATATGATGGGAATTCTCATATTTGAAAGCACATAGTTTTGAACGTAAAAAAGACATTGAGGTGAATCGTTTTTTTGTTTTATAGGAAATTGCATCATTTATATTCATATATATATATATAAAAATTAAATATTACAACAAAATTTTTAAATTTGTTGCTGATATCTGAAAATTTCGATAAATAATGGCAACAACGGGCAAATTTGAGTGAAGGAAATATGCAATAAAATTTTTATAAATTAAGCAACTCAAATAAAATTTTCTGTGTTGTTCATCAAGTAAAAAGAAATGGCGACATTAAGAAAAAGGAAAATCCACAATTCCTAAAATAAGGTCCAAAAATCCCAAAATTGTGATTTGTAATTTTTTTTTAAGTCTACATACGTACTAATCCTGATAAAATACTTTCAGCAACAATTCGGAGCATATATAGCTATATTACAGCAGTCTTCATTTTTCGATCCAAGCTTTGGCATTTTAGAATATATAGGTTAAAGGGCTAAAATACACAGAAATGCAATAATTTTGGATTTTTTAAATTGAAAATCGTCTAGTTTTTAACTCAGTAAGGATACAATCTTCAAATTTACCAAAAATATTTAAAATTAGGCTCGCTTACTACGATAAAAAATAAAAAAAAACTTAGTAAAAAATGTAACCAATATTTTTAAAAATTGAATTTCTTAAAATGCTTGTAACTCAGTCATTTTTATATATTATTTGCAAATTTAGACACCATTTTGTAGGCAATGACAAGACCTTTAAGACCATGTATAAGAAAATCAGAATAAAACTGATGGAATGGCAAGCTGTAAAAGGTGCGAGGTTCAAAACTTTGAGACCACATAGCGCCACCCCTGGAGGGTGTATGGTGGATTGGGATGCATTTCAATCGCCTTTAGATGGATTGTTGCATGTTTCGATATTGCTGCCTTAACTAGTGGCACGTTTATATCTTTGTGGAAGTTTGACTTTTTAACATATTAGGGAGCGGCTGTAATCATTCTCAACATTTTATTTTGGCGCTTTTGAATTTTTTCCAAGTTGAAATCTGAGGCAGTGCCCCATATTTGAATTTCATAACACCATATTGGTTTAAGGATCGAATTGCAAAATATAAGTTTGCAACCTAAGCTTAGGGTTGAGTTTCCACCTATAAGTCAATTTATTTTCACTGATTTTAGCTTCATTTTTTTCAATTTCTGCTTCAATATGATTTTTCCAGGTTAAGCGTCTATCGAGATGTATGCTGAGGTATTTGACCTCTGAGTGTTGAGGTCTGGTTTGGTAATTTATTCGAATAGAAGGGCATGAGTCTCTACGCAGAGTGAAGGTTATGTGACTACATTTTTGTTCGTTTATTTTTATTCTAAATTTTTTAACCACAATTCCACATAAAATATATGGTCTTCCAATACTTATTGGAATGCTACTTGGGGGCTTTCATAAACGGTTAGAAAAGCAGTGTCGTCAGCAAATGGTGATGTGGAACTCGATTGCTAGTTGGTATATCCGATGTGTACAGCAATTGGTCCCAATATACTACCTTAAGGAACTCCAGCTTTAGTTGGTTGAGGCGAGCTTAAAATATCTCCTTCTTTAGGTATAAACTGCATGCCATACTTTGTCGAACGCTTGAGAAACGTCTATGATCAGATATAATGTAAGTACCTTAACCAGGATAACTACGTTAGTGTCAGGTCAGGGAAACTTCAAGTATCATCTAGCCAAGATGAAAATCGTAGAAGATGATAGAGACTGTACGTGGAGGAGGCTGAGACAACAATGCACATTGTATGTCAATATCCATCCCTAGCTAGCATAAGATTTAAGACTGTAGTACCTTTTTTGACTACTAGAATCTTGTTACATGTAGATGCCAAGGGGGCCTCAGCCTTGGCCAAATGCAATTACTAGAAACTCTGTGATGAGAAAGAAGGTCGACAGCTATCAGTCGGCAGTCTGAAAATAATAAAGTCAAGACTAAAGGCTGGTGGTAGCACGTGACTCAATGAAAGAAGTTTTGCCAGAAATTACTAATTGGTTGCTTATAATCTTTGTTGGTGACAGGCGGTCGAAAAATTACCCATTGAGGAAGAGGTTTGCTTTGATATTCTCCCTACAATAATAAAAAAATAATAAAAAGGGGAAGCGTGGAATCCAAAAAATACAATAAAGACAGTTAAACATAGGGATAGAGGTGTTATGGTATAGGACTATATGTCGAGTGTAGGAAATCTTGTATTAATTGAAAAAACAATGGATCAGTATATTTATTAGATATGGACAAATGGAACAAACTAAGTACAGAAGTATGAGGTAGAATAAACTAAGATTAAAATCTGTTTTACACGACAAAATTTATCCTTCGAAATATTTGAAATGTAAAATATTTTAAATTTTTTTAAATAATTGGGCAATACGTTTATAATTATGTGCTTACTTTTGCCGTGTAAATATAAGGTCTTGTACCATTATTTTCTTGTTTTTTTATTTACTATAACTAAATTGGGATAATAAATTGAGATAATAATTTGTCACAAGAACAAAATCAAAATCGAAAAATTTTACTTATGGACTAAGAAATATATCAATATGTGTATCAAAATAGACCTATACATCCCGTACTGCAGAATCTTTGCTGTTCCTAGTTATTAATGGCATTATATTTGCAAATTACGAAGTTATCATTTGTTTGCCAAATTTCAAAATCTAACCCGCATTTTACAGCTCAACAAATACTCTTCACCTTAATAATGTTAATGTTCCAAACATCACAATAATATACATTCGGTTCTTACTTTTATGATTTTCTACTTCATTATTGCAAATATAATATAAAGATGCAGACAATTTTTTTTTAAATTTTATAAACTATTTTTGGTTAAATTTTTTGTAATTCTTTTGTAAAATTTGATAGAAAATTTTTTGTAAAATTTGATAGAAAATTTTTTGTAAAATTTGATAGAAAATTTTTTGTAAAATTTTATAGAAAATTTTTTGTAAAATTTTATAGAAAATTTTTTGTAAAATTTTATAGAAAATTTTTTGTAAAATTTTATAGAAAATTTTTTGTAAAATTTTATAGAAAATTTTTTGTAAAATTTTATAGAAAATTTTTTGTAAAATTTTATAGAAAATTTTTTGTAAAATAGCAAATTTTTTGTAAAATTTTATAGAAAATTTATAGAAATTTTATAGAAATTATGCCTGGCAGATGGTGGTCTTTAATTTTCTGTATCTTTTTTGGTGCCTTGGAAAAGTTGATTTCAATCCGAACATAGACAGACATCGCTTAATCGACTTTTCTATGCAGAAGTGAATATTATAGAAATTCCAAAACTTATATATACCCTTTCCACTTATAATAAAGGCTATAAAAAATTAAACCTAATTGAACTTCCAAGTTTCCAACAACAGTCGTGAAGCTTCTCGAACGACACATAGATCTTTTCAAGTAAAATAACAACAGTCATTTAATAAAGGGATATTTCTATCATTTCAAATAGAGATTTATTTATCATTCAAACAACAATGACTTTCTGTAGGGTAACCACGTTTAATAAAGTTGCGTTAACAGAAAAAAATATATATCTCTTATATATTTATATAAAATTGTTCGTGGCTTAACTTCTATGAAGTGATGATGCTCTGAAAATGGTCAGTTATGCGTTGTACAAAGGACGCAAAAACGCAACATTTTTCTCATTTTCATATTTTTTTACTTATTGTGATATTTAAGTATAAATAAAAGTCATTTAAAGTTCATAATAAAAATATAAAAAGAATACACAAAAGGAAACTTCCTAAAGTAATATTAAATACGAAACGATGACAAGACATTCATAAAAAGAAAGGAAATGATGTATATTATTCTGAACTGTAATACCCTTCTCCAGCCTGACGTTCTTCAGTAAAGAAAACAACTTGTGGCAAAGGTTTTTAAAAGCCTTTATTATTAATTTTTTAAGATTTTCTGTATTTCGTCCTGGGGATTTTCGTAGGAAAAAATATCTTAACAAGTTCATCTCCAATAAATCATTGCTATGATTTACAGTTTTCGTAGCTCTTAAAAATGGCATCATAAGAGGTTAAGAAGAAAACGTGTTTTGAAATATAAACAATTTTTAATACAAAAACTGATCAGGTGTAATAAAATGTACGCACGACACGCAAAAAAAGGAAAGATAAGCATAAATTACCTTTAAGAAATAAGGATGTGATTAGATGTTTATTTCTTTATAAGAGCGGATTAATACACTGACAGTTTTATTGCGATTACTTTCCTTGTTGTTGAAAAGGTAATTTGGTGTCAATAACCTATTTGGTATTATTATGACCTTTCTACTTTCAATTATAAAAGGAATCTAATCGATTGGCAAAATATAAGTTAAATAAATGAAGATAATTTTTTTTTTTTGTCATAATTTATTTATTGTATCTTCAATATCTTTGAACTAACAATAATTACTCGTATCTTAAGTCTAAAATAAAATATACTTTTTAAGTCCAGCTAGTGCTAGACAGAAATAATGTTTTTTCACGGATTTTGCAATCATTTGCGGGTCATCCCTCTAATGTACGGCCAAGAAAAGCAGTATCTCTTCTATATAGTCGAATGTAACCAGGTTCATTCAGCATGTTACGCGCCAAAGGGTTTGGATGAGATTTAAGCTTCTTTAGATATGTGACTGCATGTTTCGCTATTTCTGCTTTAACTGATGGCATGTTGAAGCCTTTGTGGATGTTCGAATATTTTATATACCAGGGAGCAGATGTAATCATACGTAGTATCTTATTTTGGCGCCTTTGAATTTTTATTACATTGCTAGCTGAGGCAGTACCCCATAACTGAATCCCATAACACCAAATTGGTTTGAGGACCGACTTGTACAGTAGAAGTTTACAGTCTAAGCTCAGGGTGGAGTTTCTGCCAATTAGCCAATTTAGTTGTACTGTTTTTAGTTTCATTTGTGTTAACTTGAAGTCAACGTGGCTTTTCAAAATAAGGCGACGGTCAAGATGTATACCAAGGTATTTAACGTCTGAAAGCTGTGGTACCATTTGTTTATTTATGCGAATAGGAGCGCATGAGTCCCTACGCAGTGTGAAAGTTATGTGAGTGCATTTTTGTTCATTCACTTTTATTCTCCATTTTTCTAGCCATTTTTCCAAATTGAGTATGTGGTCTTGCAAAAGTTGTGATGCTTCTTGGGCACTTTCATGAATACTTAAAAAAGCTGTGTCATCTGCAAAAGTTGATGTGTGGACTAGGGTGCTAATTGGCATATCCGATGTGTACAGTAAATATAAAATTGGTCCCAAAATACTACCTTGGGGAACTCCGGCTTCAATGAGCTGTGGCGAGCTTAAAAAGTCACCTTCTTTTAGTAAAAACTTGCGATTCGTTAAATAATCTTTTAAAAGCTTATACAAGTTCGCGCAAGTTCAGCTTTAGCTTAAATATTAGGCCTTCGTGCCAAACCTTATCGAATGCTTGAGAAACGTCCATAAAGAGCGCAGAACAGTATTTTTTTCTTCAAAGGTCGTTTTAATTACATTTACTAATCTGTGTGTTTGTTGGATCGTACTATGTTGTTTTCTGAAGCCGAATGGATGGTTCGGAATACATCCTTTCGCGCTAAGAATTGGATACAGTTTTGTTATTAATATTCTCTCAAACAACTTTGACATGTTTGATAAAAGACTTATAGGTCTGTATGATTCTACTTTTGTGTGGACTTTTTCTGGTTTAGGAATCATAGTAATCAAAGAGACCTTCCACTCTGTGGGAAAGTACTCAAGACGTAAGATGGCATTAAAAACAAACAGAATAATTCTGCGACCTATACGGGGCAACTCAACTAACATCTTGTCACTTGTTTTATCAACCCCAGGGGCTTTTTTGGTGTTTAAATCTGCTATTACCCTTTCAATATCGCTTAATCAACAAGTATTAAAAATAAAAAATGGCCTCCTTGAAACGCATTTTAGTACACATGGCCTTAGCTTTGGAACCAAAATAGGCAGATGTTTAAAATGTGCACAGACTCCACATCTTTACCTGCTACAAAAAAAAAACTAGTAAAAATATAAAATTAACAAATGGCTAGCCTGAAACTAAAGTGGTCTATGATACAAAATACACATTTTGAGATAACAATCGAAACGTGCTTGAAATCACTATGGGGTTTTAAGTATATGTTGTATTGATAATAGGCATTTATATCGTGGCCAGTTTGGAATTATTCCAATTTAGAAAAGCTTACAGTCATGGACTTAATTCTTCATACACCCCAAAATTTTCAATAGCTGCCAAATAAAATGCGTTACTAAAAATTAAGAAGGACATAAGTGTTCATACAAAACAATTACTTGTTGGTTTAAATGCGAAATAAGTAACCTTGTTATAAAATTAATATTTTGTTAATATTTTTCATTATAAAGCAACCAATCTCTAACAATGTGCGCTGTATGTTTGGGATCGTAGTCCTGTTGGAAAATTCAATGCTGGCCAAGACCCAACATATCAACTGATGGTTGTAAATTGCATTCTAAAAGCTGTTTATAATAGTATTGATCCATAATACCATCTATAAGCACTAATCGACCTATATTGCCACCACCGTGTTTTACTTCTTTGGGTCAAGTGCTGCATTTTTTTGCGCCAAACCTTTCCCTGACCATCATTTCCGTCCATAAACAAGACTTTTTTCCAAAAGTCAGTCCCTATACTCAAGTGCTTCTTTGTAAACTCAAGGCTAAGTTTCCTATTTTTTTCAGATATCAAAGGTTTTCTGCGGGGAATTCTGCTTGCATAACCATTTGCTCGTAACGCTCTTTGAGCAGTTTTAGGAGTGTTTGCAATTTTGGAAGCAGAAGTTCGCGGATTTTTCTTAACTTCTTTTAATACAAAGCTAACATCCCGTCTGGAGAGTTTCTTCGGGCGTCCTGAGCTTGGCTTATTTTCGACGGAACCAGTATTTTTATGCTGTTTAATAATGTATTGAATTGTAGGAAACGGCACATTTAAAAGTTTGCTTATTTCCCGATAGGATTTGCTGTTTTTGTGCTCTTGTACAATTAAGTTTTTAATTTCTTGGCTAATTTCTTTACGCTCACGCATCTTTACTCTGTATGAACATTTTTTTCCTTCTTGATTTTTAGTTTTTTTTCTCTACTGCTTAAATTTTTTAAAGGAAACCAAAAATTTTGTTTTGGTTGCACTAATAAATATATAATTAAATCATTTTTGCAAATAAAATTTTTGTAATACTTTTCATTTAGCAGATATTGAAAATTGGGGGGGTGTATGAAGAATTAAGTCCATGACTGTATATTCCATAAGGGGAATAAGTGATTAAAATAATCAACCTCGAGTAAATTAAACACTTTAATCAAACAGCACCATGTTATTAACACCAAAGAGATTATCTTTTTACAGTTTTCAATTTTAATTAATTTTCCCCCTCATTAAGTATATATACATGGCTTTCGTTTTTGAGCTCTACTTTTGAATGATAAATCGTCATCATTTGGCAAATACTTTATTTGTAATGTCATTTTACGTCTTTAGTACTTTCCGACAGAGTGGAAGGTGTCCTTGATTACCATGATTCCTTAGCAAGGAAAAGACCATACAAAGCCTTTTATCTAATATGTCAAAACTATTTGAGAGGATGTTAATAACTAAGCTGAACCCTAGCGACAAAGGGTTCAGCTTTTTTATTAGCATCCTTCAGGAAAAAACATAGTCCGAACGGAAAAAACTCACATGTTAGTCAATGTTGTTAAGAAGACTTTTGAGGAGAGAAAATACTGCTCAAGCATTCGATAAGTTATAGCATGAAGTCCTAATATATAAGCTAAAACTGAATTTTCCCGTAAACCTATATAAGCTTCTAGTTAGTTATTTAACCGAACGAAAATTTAGTGTAAAAGAAAGATATTTTTTGAGCTCACCCCAGCCAATCGAAGCCGGATTTACCCAAGGTAGTATATACTTATTGTATACTTCAGACATACCAACTAGTAATCGAGTTAACACATCGACATTTGCTAACGACACAGCTTTTTTAAGCATTCACAAAAGATCCGAAGTAGCATCACGATATTTACAAGACCACATATTCAATTTAGAAAAATGGTTGAAGAAATGGAGAATAAAAGTCAATGAACAAAAATGTACTCACATAACTTTCACTCTGCGTAGAGAATCCTGCCCCCTTATTCGGATAAATAACCAAACGATACCTCAGCTTTCAGACATCAAATATCTCGGCATACATCTTGACCGGCGCCTTACTTGGAAACGCCACATAGAATCCACGTTAACACAAATGAAGCTAAAAGCAGTCCAACTAAACTGGCTTATTGGCAGAAATTCTACTCTCGCTTTAGATTGCAAACTTTTATTGTACAAGTCAATTCTAAAACCAATTTGCTGTTATGGCATTCAATTATAGGAAACTGCCTTAGCTAGCAACGTAGAAAAAAAACTCGAACATCCATAAAGATCTAAACGTGCCATCAGTTAAAGCAAAAATAGCGAATCTTGCCATAAGGTATTTAAAGAAGCTTGGAACTCATTCGAATCCACTGGCCCGTAAAATACTAAATGAACCTGGTTACATTCGACTACCGTGAAATATAAATTTTTAATCTGGTTAGACTTAACAAGTATACATATTTATTTGTTTTTTTAGAATTAAGATATGAGTAATTATTGATGGTTTAAAATATACTCAAGATAAAATAAATAAGAAATGCAAAAAAAAAATAAAAATTTGGTAAATATGTATGTCCCGTAACAAGGTAGTGTCATACATAAACATCACAAAAAATAATATTCTTCTTAGGGTTTTGCCCGACACAACAGTCACTAAATAAATTTATCTTTGTAGCGTGGTCAGGAAGATGGTTTCTATAGTAAAATACAAACAAGATATGACTTCTTGCGATCCTCTTGCTGCTGTAGTCTCATACCACAAGTTCAATAAAATTCGTTCTCTATCATTACACTTCACCTGAGGAAGTGGAAGGGTTATTTCTAGGTTAAAATTAATCAGTACGTCCGTACGCTGAAATGTTCTATTAGCATGTTTATGCCTATTTAAAATGTCTCTTGATTTTTTTCATACAGTGAGTTATTATATAGTGAGTGAGACCACCTTAGAAGCAGAAAAAGAACTATAAATTGTAAAGGATGGATTTATTGTCTTTCAAAATCAAAATATTTTTCGAAACAGTTTTTATTACTGTTACAAAAATTTGTTAGCAGTACAACAGTAGAGTATTAATTTGTTCTTCCACCCATTATAATTCCTGAATATAGCAACAGACTATTAAAGTTGGTTGTTAGGCAGTACATATTTGTTAACTACATCATTTTCTTGTATAATAGTAATTTTGGTATGTTTAATTTATGTAAGAAGCTCATTATATGCACAAAATACGTAATTTTGTTATATGAGCAATTTGTCACTAATGCAGATACAGTTATTTTTGCACTTATGCTGTAACGATAATTACACACATATCGTAAACGATAACGAATTTCGCATGTAAATTTAGTAGTTGATTACGACTTTAATACTTGCCCTTAGAATGGAGGCATTCTCTAATTAATTCTCCTGGCCCTGATGTTAGGCTAATGATGACTGCCAAATGATATTAGTAACAACGAAAAATACTTTTTTGTGTAGCACTGTATATTGGATTTTTTTTTTTCGTCTTAAGACATGAAACTTATTTTCAGTAAAGTTAAATCTATACAGAAAAAAATAGTTACACCAATTAATGGTTTTAATTAGTTTCAGATACAAATATAATTATTTTTTTTAATTGAATCAATTATATTCTTAATTAAAAAAAAATAAAACAGTCTTCCACATAATTGAATCAATTAACAATTTAATAAAATTTTTATGGCAAACAAATTACAACCCTTTATTGGAGCAAACATTTTTTTGCGTATTGAAAGAATATTTGTTTTCCCAATTGGATGAAGAAATATATACTGTTTATATTTTTATATTTCACGTTAGGTGCATTCCTTTTTTTAAACGTCGACATTAAACAACACCTTTTTTTAAACAATACTTTTTCCGTTATTTCTGTTTTCATTTTTATTAGTCATCAGTTGTAGAAGAATTACAGGTTCATTTTAATTTTATAACTTTTATTTGTTACTGTCTAGCGTAATTCAAGTTTTTATTTAAATTTTACTTTGGCTGTTGGCCGTGAAATTATAATCGATATCATCACCAAAATGTTGATTTTATTTAATACTAGCTATTCCCGGTGTGCATCGCTACACCATCCACCAACAAATGCAATAAGCAGTTGAAAGTAAGCATTTGGCAAATCTTTAACTCGAAAACGCACGTTCCGTCAAATTGAGAGAGGATCACTATTGCATTTCTTTAGTTTCACGACAAAAGTTTGTGTATGCGAGATACGATGCCCACTGTTCCCATACAATTTTGGCTATGCGTATAAACACGGTAACACAGTGCAACACGGAAAAAAATAACCATATACGTGATAAAAGACCAAAAAAAAGACCTCTGTCTCCCAGTTTTGCCCAAAGTCCTCCAGGTTTTTTTTATGGGCCCTCAAAGATGTGGGGCCTCGATGTCATTTTTGCAAAAAAAAAATGATCATTTACTCAAGCTCATATTTTGCAAACCGTTTGGAATTTTGATATACTCTCTGAGGCAAAGTTGTAGCTCTTGTCATAAAGAACAAAAATATGGTTATTTTGCCATGACTTAAAAAATTACACAGTGTGTAATAATATGTTAGCTTATATTCAAGGTGCCCCAATGCAGTTTGTATTTTACTAGACTATGCACATTAGTATGGGGATTAATCCTGAAAAGTTTCAAGACTATATGTATAGTAGTTGCCTAGGAACACGATAATTATTTTTTTTTATTCTGTATAGGAGGTACCCCGCGCTTACTGCCTTAATACAGTTTGTACAATATTTTGCTAGACTATGAACATTAGTGTAAGAGTTACTCGTGCAACGTTTCAATGCTCTATCTATTGTAGTTCTCCAGGAACAGGATAATAATTTTTCAATTTGTTAGAGAGGTACCACGCCCATTATTAAAATTCAGTCTGTGTTTAGCTGAACTATTTACGTTAAAATAGGGGTTATTGGTGCGAAATTCTAAGGTGCTACCTAGATATAGGATATCTCTATCTCTAGATGTAGGATAAAAATTTGTTACTGTATATGAGAGGTAAAACGCCCACTATTCCAATCCAGTCTGTGTTTCCCTAAACTATGTATGTTATTATAGAGGTTACTGGTGAAAAATTTCTATTACTGTTACCAAGTAAAACGATGATAAATATATACTTTTTATGGGAGGTGCCCAGCCCACGTCAAATATAAAAAACAGTATATCTAATAACAAACTGAAAATTCCATAAAGATCGGTCCACTGGAGTAGGCAGCTGCAGCTTTCCAACAAACAAACACATTTTGTTGCTGTTTATGCATTAGCCCCCCACCAGACTTGCTGTTGCTCCTCCCCCCAGAATTTTTAAAATTGTACTATATAGTTTATTTCATTATATTATTTTCCAATAAAATCAACATTTTTGCCCCCTCTGGAAAATTTGTTCTCCTACGCCAATGTGTTCATGTAACATCAATATGAGTTAAATCGTACTGCAATTTTGTATATAATTTGTTGTTTTTCATTTGGTTTTGTGATCTTCCCACTAGAGCTGTCTGATAAATTCACTCTTCTATAGTTTTTGTTATGCATAGACTAATTCAAATGAACTGTTATTAATTTTAGGAGTGAAAGTATGGTTACATGTGTAAAATTTAAATGTTATACATTGTTGGCAGTTGGTTGAAATTTGTTTATTTTATGCAAATACACGTTAGGTTGTTGAGATGTTTTTTTTTTCTTTTCTTCATAATACCTTGTGTGTCAAGAAGACGTCTTTGCTTTTGTTTTCAAACATCTGTCTAGTCTTGTCTAGTGTTATCTTGGTCAAGTGGGATTTAATTCAAAATTGCTTGAAAAATTGAATGGAGCATTCGACACGAAAATATATTTCAATCTTAATGGAAAATAATACACAGAAAACACTTCCTTTTTCATTTATAGTGTTGTTAAACTGTATGGATTGCTGGGAAAATGTCACGTAGTAAGTTAATTTTAATTGGAGTTGAAATAGTTTTATTTTCAAAGTTGTTTAAATTTGATTTGGCAAAAAACCTTAAATTTTATACATTTTATACTTTTTTTATTTTTTTAATTCTTTACTCCGTAATTCTTTACTAAGTAGCACTAGCTGAACTATTAGCATTGGACAAAAAGAGCGGTGTTAGAAAATAAAAACAAAAAAGGGTTATTGCTGCTCTTTGCGAAATTATACACATATAATTCCAAAAAAACTCTTTTAATACATTACTAAATTAGCTTTCGCTTCTTGAAATTTTTGGTGCGCTGAGCCAACTCTCTTTGAAACATACAACAAATATATGTCGGTTAGCTCGGTTCTCAAACACAGGGAGGCTAAAAACTACAGTATAAACTCATCGGATATGGCAATATTCTAATGCCATATTCATCAATAAGGGGACGCACTACGTTTCTTCCGGCAAAGGTCTCTACAATACGTTTGAGGTAAAGAAAAAGTTTTGAGGAAATTCAGTGATCAGAAAAATGCGGGAATTTTTGAAACAGGAATTACTTAGTATTAATTTCCTGGTATTCTCGATCATCGCAAGCTCTCCAAATAATCTCATCTCAAGCTATTCAAATAAAAATAATATTCACTATGTCTGCTAAATTCCTAAATCCTAAAGTGCTTTTTAGGGTCAAATAGCACTACTGTAAACGACCTGTCATACGACTACACAGAAATTTCATAAATAACAGAAACATATAATAAAATCAATCATGCCAACATTTCCAAACAAAAAACGCAGAAATATGAGTGTGGCATCACTGAATTCAATAGCACGATGAGAAAACATAGGTTTCAAAGTTCTATTGTCATATAATATTTTTTAATGAGAAATACCAACAACATTTTTATGACAGTCATGAATATTTATGACAGCTAGTATACTAGCTGTGCCCACACATGTTGCGCCCTGTGTGGGCATGTGTATTGCTTTGAAAGTAATACACACCCAATTTTAAGACTCTTAATCTTCAATTAGTGGCAAAAACGTCTGCGAGTTAACGATTAACTAAACATTATTTCTAAGCCATCATTACCATCATGGTTTTGAATTCCCACATGCATTACTGAGTTAACGATTAACTAACATTATTTCTAAGCCATCATTACCATCATGGTTTTGAATTCCCACATGCATTACTTTTTGCCACACGCTTCAGTAAAGAACATAGATCGGTAGCCAAGTTCTGACCAAATTATATTTTGCTATGCAACTGCCAACCAGAGGCAACTTAATTTCAAAACTTTTTTTTTTGAAATAAACTACCAACCAAAGGCAACAAGGTTTAAAAACCTTTTATTTTTTAAATTAATTCGGTGGCTCGTGATTCGCTAAGGATATAGTAATGGAATTTCATTGAGGCAAGTGGACCTACATATATGCGCCTCTAGAGACAAGGGGATCTTTTGGAAAATCCCCAAAATGTCACGAAAAGTTATAGTTCAAAGGTGGATTTTTATAGTTTATGAAGTCCTTCAAAATATCTCCAAAAAATATGCTGCCATATCTGCATATTTGGCATCTTTTGGCTAACCTTGTTATTTTTGACGTAGTAGACTCATGTATGGTCGTATTGCTATTATAAGATGTCGACTACACTTCTAACAAAATTTCAAATAAAAAAGAATCAAGTCAATATATCTTGTTTCGTTAAAAAGTTGTAAGCCTCTAAATTAAGAAAATTTAAAAAAAAACTTGTTTTTGGGGTTTCCCTAAAGGTTTTTTTGCTTATACAAATTCAATTTGCCGTGAGATAAAACGGCCATTGAATTTGTCGCGCAAGAGAGCCATTGTTTCGTTAGCTGTGTGGCAAGTCGCACCGTCCTCTTGAATCCACATATCGTCCACATCCATATCTTTGAATTCGAGCCATAAAAAGTTCGTTATCATCTGTCCTTGTGGGTGCATTGGTTTTTCGATAATCACTCTTGGATTATTATTCGCCCAAATGCGGCCATTCTGCTTATTGACGAATCCAATGAGGTGAAAAGGTGCCTCATCACTGAAGATGATTTTCTTCGAAAATGTATTATCTAACGTTGCCATTTCTTGCCACCATGCTCGATTGTGTATCTTTCCATGGTTCAAATTAAGTTAGTCTTGAAATTGAGAAATTCCAAATTAAATTCAGAAAAAAACTTGACGTGTAAGTGTGGTTCGCATTAAACATCGGCCCTTATAATTTAACCACCCGATAAAATATCATCTGTGCAAATTTCAAGCGTCTACCTATTGTTATAATATTACACCAAGCAAGTCACGTGACTATCGGAACACCCTTTAAATTTTTCTATTTGATATATTGGCCATAGTAATACACCTCCTATAAGAACACCCTTTAATTTTTAGGTTTATTTTTTATACTTGTTTATATAGCGAACTAAGTATTAATTACTGTTTTTAAATATTAAGTGTATGCCTCCAACAGTTCAAGAAATAAACACATATACGTGAATAACACGTCTCTCTCTGTGAAAATTTCAAGTGTCTATTTATTACGCATTCAGAGATAAAAGGCGCTGATAGACGGACGGACTGACATTGTAGTGAAAACAATAGGGTACGTTTTTACCCTTTGGATGCGAAATCCCTAATAAAAATAAATCAAATTACGTATGTAATATTAGCGAAAAAAAATTAGTAGAACCTTAACGCAAAAGTAGTTAAATCAACTTATTAAAATTTATTTTAATAAAACGTATAATTTTGAAAAAAAAAACTTAATAAAATTTAGATAAAATTATGTTAAATTAACAAAAAAATAATAGTAACACATTCTAAGAAAACTAACCCATAATTTAGCTAAATTTACATCCCTGGATAAGTTAATGTGAATAATGTATCCGTTGATTAGACTTTCTTTTTTTTCTACGTTTATTCTACTAAATTTTATATTTCATTAAAGAATAAAGATTTGAAGCAAAAGTGAAAAATTTCCCGGCTACCTAAGCGCTACCTAAACGGTGTTAAGAATCATTCCTAGGAAGTTCATATGTTCTAGAAAGTTGTTTATTGAGATCTTAGGTTCATTTTTGTAGTTGATTGTTTCCTTGAATTTTGAACGGTTTGCTACCTATGGACCTGAACAGGGGAAAAAAGGTAAAAAAAATTGAATTTTTTAAAGTTTTTTGCGATTTTGACCTTGAAGATGAAGTTTTTTTGATTTTATATGTTCACAATTTTTGTTCTTTATGACAAGAGCAACAACTTTGCCTCAGAGAGGACATCAAAATTCCAAACGGTTTGCAAAATATGAGCTTGAGTAAATGATCATTTTTTTGCAAAAATGACATCGAGGCCCCACATCTTTGAGGGCCCATAAAAAAAAACCTGGAAGACTTTGGGCAAATCTGGGACACAGGGGTCTTTTTTTTTGGTCTTTTATGACCTTGTGATGTCCGTATATGGTTATTTTGCCATGACTTAAAAAATTACACAGTGTGATATAAAATAGTATTTTTTTTAATTTTCATATGTACATATGTATATGTATATGTAAGTAAGTAGATATTTTTTATAACATTATTTAAAAATAAATATTTTTTATTTAAAACATTTGTGAAAATTGAAGATAAAAAATAGAAAAAACTGACCATAAACAGCCTACTCAAACATAATAACAATCATAATTGGTCATAAACAAAAATCAAAATAAATTTGTTGAGCAAATCCAAAACTATTAGCGATTTGGAACAGACTCGTCTTGTCGACAATTCGAGAAAAACATTAAACCAAAATCAAATGCCGGCAAGAGGAACCGAAAGCCTTATTCCATTTTTAAGCTGAATAAAGCTAAGAAATATTTTAAAACTTATAAAAAACAAATATTTCTTTTTTAAACAAATAATTTATGATCCTTTAATGAAATAATTATTAAATAAATTTCAAGAAAAGAAAAATGTAAATTCTACTTTTAGTATGAATATGATTTAATCGTAGTAATAATTTGTTAGAAGAGGAATAAATATGAAGCGTTCGAGCTGCAATACAGACATTAACTCATACTCAACATTTAAATAAAAAATTACAACTTTCTGAAAACTAGTGTGCTAGGTAGGGTTGCCAGATGGCCTGTATTGCCCAGTGGAAAGGTCAGGTTCCAATTACCAGCTGAAGAAAGCTAAAATACATTTTGTCGAACTAAAAATATTTTTTTTGTTTGTTAATTACTTAACAAAATTTTTGCTCTAAAAGCATTTTAAAATTGCCAGGTATTTTTTTTAAATTCAGGTTAATTTTTTCCATTATCCAGTTATTATACCCTACACGAAGGTGGAAAGGGTGTAATTCCGTGTGTAAATTCTACAATATTCATTTCTGACCCCATAAAGTATATATATATTCTGGAGACGTATACATGGAAAAGTTGATTAGCGATTTTCGTCAGTCCGTCTGTCTGTCTATCTGTCCGTGTTGATGTTGAAATGTCATTTGCCACCAGGGCGCCTGACGAGGTACAGAAAATTTTCCAATGTGCCATTTTTTCACGTTGATTTTATTTTTTTTTTTTCGGTTGTAATGATTCTCTTTTGTTTTACTTTTTATTGTAAATAAATATTAGACCGCGGTTGGTTAGGTTTTTTTACTTTGATTTTTATTAAAGGCCTTTATAGAAAGCAATACACCTAGAGGTAGCCAATAGACCCACAGGGTGCTCAGTGGTAAAGGAGCAGTCAAATGACACATTGAGGGGCCATTTTTTAAAGAGTTTTTCACTTTTGTCTGACCATTCTAATGCAATATAGAATCCAGGAACTTCCTTCCTTTTTACAAAAATTAAAAAAAAAAAATTTTAAAAAATTTTACAAAAAATATTTAAAAAAAAAATGCAAAACAAATTCGAAAAATGTTGTCAAAAATATATAAAAAAATCAAAAAATGTTCTAAATATTTTACAAATACTTTTTCCAAAAAATGTATAAAAAAAGTTCAAAAAATTTTTCTATAAAATTTTTACAAAATATTTTCTATAAAATTTTTACAAAAATTTTTAACAAAACTTACAAAAAATTTAATAAAACAATAAAACTTTTAGAAAGATTTTCTATAAAATTTTTACAAAAGATTTTTAAAAAAATTTTCAATAAAAGTAAAAAATCTTCTATATATATATATATAAAAAAGTTGCATTGTGTTAGAAATTGATGTCCTCTGGAATGCGTGGACCGATTTTGTTTCTGCAAAGTTTATATGAAAGGTGACGTCAATACCAAGGTTTTTATGTACAAATGCTCTCTGTATAAGTATTGGTTCATGAGTTATACCCGGAATAGTTGGCGTGGTACCGCCCATACAAAGTAAAAAATTATTATCGTGTTCCTGGCGAACTGTAATAGATAGAGTCTTGAAACTTTGCAAGAGTAGCCTTTGTACTAAGGTGCATAGTCTGCCAAAATACAGAATGAATTGGGACAGTGGGCGTGGTACCTCCCATACAAATTGAAAAATTATTATTGTGTATATAGAGAACTATAATAGGTATGGTCTTCAAAGTGGGTACAAGTAAACCCCATACCCATGCGAAAACATAGGCTGAATTGGGACAGTGAGCGTGGTACCCCCCATACAAAGTAAAAAATTATTATCCTGTATCTAGAGAACTGCAATACGTAGCGCCTTGGAATTTTGCATCAGTAACCCCCATATTAAGATACATTGTGTAGAGAAACACAGACTGAATTTGAATGGAGGGCGTGGTACCTCCTATATAAAGTGAAAAATTATTATCGCGTACCTAGAGAACTACATTAGGTATAGTCTTGAAACTTTGCACAAGTAACCCTTATACTAATGTGCATAGTCTAGCACAATACAGACTGGATACTAGAATACTGGGAGTGGCATATCCCATTGAAAGTAATAAATTGTGATCGTGTTAATACGTCTAGTCTAGCAAAGAACAGGTTGGATGGGAACATTTTTGACTTGGGAATAGCGTGCATTTTCGCGTTAAAATTTGGTCATAGTTTTCTTCCAAGTGTTTATTGTGTTTTTTGTGGATGGGTGTAGCGAAGCGCACCGGGAATAGCTAGTTTTCTATAAAATTTATACAAAAAAAAACAATACTGAATTTAAAAAAAAATTCTATAAAATTCCCTTAACATTATTATGTTTATAACATGAATTTGTTCCTTAATAATTAAGTTAGTAAGAGCAAGTATGTTAAATCTGTAAAATTGTTATTGATATCAATGCTGTTCACACAAACATGTTTTAATAGCAATAAAATAATAATAAAGAAATAATGCAAAAAACTAGAAATTTATTACGCATCAAATGCAGATAAAGATTATTTATAAAATCTTTAAAAATTTAGATGATATGTATTTACTAATAAATTAAATGTGTGTAAAAGAAAATGTGAATTTTAAATTCCTTTAAGAAGAACAACAAATTTGTGCAGATTAGATAAGATTAAGCACATAAATCATCTTAAAAAGTTTATAATTTTTAACCCAAAATAAAGCTTCTCAAATTACATTAATTCATACATTTAGGTCATTAGAAAAAATAATTTTGCTTATTCTTAGTTCGCATCCTTTTGCTTGTTTAGAAAATATATAATTTTTTTAATTATCTTGGCAATTTTTGCCCGCATTCTTTAATTAGATAAGACAAAACTTTTTCATTTTAATAGCTTTTTCTTGTTTCTGGTTTAATGTTCTTTTTGCTCCTTCACTACTTTTTCTCATTATGTTTTATTTTATTAAAAAAAATTATCACAAAAATATTAAAGACTTTTCTTTGTATATGTGGTTTAAGTTTTTCTTAGTGTTTTTTTTTTAAGTTGCAAAAGAAAAAAATATATATGAAGAAACAATGACGGACTGAAAGACTGCAAGTTCTCCTTATGTTTTTTTTTGTTTTAGGGTTTTTTTTCGTTTTAAATGACAAGCATGAAGGCAAGTTTAATAAAAAGTAAGGTAAGTGCTATATTAAGGGACTATCACCATGAATCAAAGGATACATGGCAACTTATACACACAGAAAAAACAGTGTCAAAATACCTAATAAAATAGAACAAAATTTATAAGCTATCTCTATGGTTTTTTTTTTTTTTCAACAAGAAATTCTTATTGTTTTAATAAGGAAAACCTTTTTAAAAAAATCAATACCCCAGCTGTGAAAATTTCAAGAGCCTACCTAGTCACTGTCGGAACACCCTTTAATTTTTACTAATTGTTATAGTGGCCATAGCAATATGCCTCCTGTAAAAATTTTAAGACTCTACCTATTATCGTTCAAATCTTTATCCATATACATACATACAAATCACAGCACTATCGGAACACCCTTTAATATTTAATACTTCAATTTTGTATACATGTTAGTAAGGCGAGCATAGTTTTAAATACTGTCTGCAAAATTTAAGCGGTTGCCTGCTACAGCTCAAGAAATAAAGACATATTCGTAAATAACACGTCACTTTCGGAACACCCTATAGGTTTTAGTATTTTTTGCTATAGAGCCACAGTTGTACATCTTCCGTGAAAATTTCAAGAGTCTATCTATTCTGGTTCCAGAGATAAAAGGCACTGACAGACGGACAGATATTGTAGCGAAAACAATACGGTTACGTTTTTACCCTTTTGGGTACGGAACCCTAGAAATAATAAAAAATAATAATTTAAATGAATTTGTACCAGAAACTGAAAAAAACTTTTCATTAATGCACCATTTTTCTTCTGTGTAATATGAATAGAGTATAACGGTAGTATTATAACTTCTCTCATTCTCCCACGATTTTATTCCATTTAGCACGATTCAAAATTATTTGGGCTTAGATTTTATTTGTAAAATTTAAATTTTGCGAAATATTTTAATATCAAAAATTTAGAGAAATTCCCTTTTTGTGCATACAAGCATTTTTACTTGTTAGAGCAATTGAAATGAGCTAAGATTTTGTGAACTATCAATGCATCTCTAAAAGAAGATCTCGAAAACTACAAATAAATAAAGCCATTTCTTTAGAAAAAGAAATTGAAATGGAGAAAAAAATGGAGAAGGCTCACAATTTCTTAGCAAAAAGTTCGGTTTAAAGGAAGCTACAGTAAGAACTATAAAAAATTAAAATTTTATTAGGAAATCGTTGATTGCTGGAACGAAACTATCTATTAAGTCTTCATGTTACACTAAAGATGCAAATAAACATTGCAAATACACATTACCTATATGATTTAGTAAAATAAACATGATTTCTTGTTCTTAACAAAATTCTCGTTTTTCATTAATTTTAATACTTTTTAGAGATAAGGAACCAATCACCTATTTTTGTATATGATATGTAAAAAAAGACATTTACACGGATTTTTGTGGAACCAATCTACCGTGTAAAAACAGAATTAGGTGTACTTACAACATTGTTGTGGCCAAGAATGATGTTTTGTTTCAAATAAATACGTACAAATAAATCTAAATAATAGGGCAACATTGGCAACCCTGCAAACAAACTCTCAACATTTATATTAAAAACTCTCATAATTTATAGTTATACTCTCAGTCGGAATTATTAGCCAATAGGAAGACATTTTCGTGACGTCATTCGGCCAACACGCTTAGAAAAGTTCAATTTTATTTTCGTGATGGCATAACCTTGTCTTCTGTCATCCTTAGTTGTTGCTGGTAGTCCAATCTAAGGGCTTTGACACAGTAGATCGATCATACTGTATTTCAAAAGCTAGAAAAAAGCTAGAACAAAATATGTATCTTCTCTTGAGATATGATATGATTGATGCAGTCCGATCTCTACTCATAATTGAGTGCGCCATAAAAACAAATGAAAAAAATATTTTACTAAATTAGATAAAACTCTTTTAAACATTCTAATAAATATGTGTTTGCTCCCAATGCTAAGTAATGGGTGATTTTTTTGAGGTTAGGATTTTCATGCATTAGTATTTGACAGATCACGTGAGATTTCAGACATGGTGCCAAAGAGAAAGATGCTCAGTATGCTTTGACATTTCATCATGAATAGACTTACTAACGAGCAACGCTTGCAAATCATTGAATTTTGTTACCAAAATTAGTGTTCGGTTCGAAATGTTCAAATGTGACAAATTTTGTTCAGCGATGAGGCTCATTTCTGGTTGAATGGCTACGTAAATAAGCAAAATTGCCGCATTTGGAGTGAAGAGCAACCAGAAGCCGTTCAAGAACTGCCCATGCATCCCGAAAAATGCACTGTTTGGTGTGGTTTGTACGCTGGTGGAATCATTGGACCGTATTTTTTCAAAGATGCTGTTGGACGCAACGTTACGGTGAATGGCGATCGCTATCGTTCGATGCTAACAAACTTTTTGTTGCCAAAAATGGAACAACTGAACTTGGTTGACATGTGGTTTCAACAAGATGGCGCTACATGCCACACAGCTCGCGATTCTATGGCCATTTTGAGGGAAAACTTCGGAGAACAATTCATCTCAAGAAATGGACCGGTAAGTTGGCCACCAAGATCATGCGATTTGACGCCTTTAGACTATTTTTTGTGGGGCTACGTCAAGTCTAAAGTCTACAGAAATAAGCCAGCAACTATTCCAGCTTTGGAAGACAACATTTCCGAAGAAATTCGGGCTATTCCGGCCGAAATGCTCGAAAAAGTTGCCCAAAATTGGACTTTCCGAATGGACCACCTAAGACGCAGCCGCGGTCAACATTTAAATGAAATTATCTTCAAAAAGTAAATGTCATGGACCAATCTAACGTTTCAAATAATGAACCGATGAGATTTTGCAAATTTTATGCGTTTTTTTTTTTAAAAAAAGTTCTCAAGCTCTTAAAAAATCACTCGTTATAAGTAAGAATATTTCGAACAGAACAGACGGGTATCTAATCGGTAGGCAAGAATTTTGCAAAAGTAGGTTATCTGTTTACCCTAAACTTTTTAATTTTAAGCTTTTATGACTTGCTGTTACGGCGGTCATAATACATACATACATTGGCTAAAGTTTCTATTGCCTTTATAAGCACAGCCTTCATTTAGTTTTATTGTTCACTAGCTGTACCCACACACGTTGTGTGCGTCCTGCCAATATTTTGTTCTATTTTGCTTTGAGAGTAAAGGATGGAGCACATAGAATCCGTCATACGTTGTACGCCGTCTTTTTCAACGTACAAGAAAGTTTAAATACAGGTTTTCTTATGTGCGTTGTCACAATCAGTAAGCCTCCGTCAACGCAAAGTACGAAAGTTGGGCAACTTTTAACTTTTGACGTACTTTGAGCTTGATAACGCTCAATTGGTTTTTCTTTTTTTATTAAGTGTTGCTTAGGAGCAAAAATAAAGCAACATACAACATAATAAATAAATAAAATAAATTAAATAAAGATAAATCGAGAACAAAGCTTTTTAATTGTTTTCTTTCCTGATTTAATATCCATCAACAAAGTGATCATTGTGTCAACCTCTTCCGTCGATACTTTAACCACAGTTGAATACGTCAAAGTATAACGTATGACGCATTCTATGTGGCCCGACCTTAATCCACACCACATTTTAAGACTCTTACGTATCAAATTTATATAAAGATACCCATCCCTGGGTAATATTTTAATATTTATATAAAATTCTAAAAATTCTTGTAAAGCTCTGTAAAAGGTGTTCAAAATATTTTAATAACAATATAATTCCACAAAGTAAAAAAACAAATCAAATACAAATTTTATTCAATTGGCTACTTGGTAATAAGTAATTCTTATTTTGTCATTATTTTAAAACAGCGCCATCTGTTGCGCAACCGTGTTTAAAATATCCCGCTTTTAAAAAGATGGAAAAAATATGCTCTATTGAAAACCAATTTGGTGTTATTTGATTCAATTATGGGGCACTGCCTCAGCTAGCAATGTAGAAAAAATTCAAAAGTGCCAAAATATGTTACTATGTATGATTACATCTGCGCCCTGGTATATAAAAAATTCGAACATCCACAAAGACCTAAACATGCCATCAGTCAAAGCAGAAATAGCGAAACATGCAGTCACATATCTAACGAGGCTTAAATCTCATCCAAACCCTTTGGCGCGTAACATTCTAAGTGAACCTGGTTACATTCGACTCAAAAGAAGAGATACTGCTTTTCTTGGCCGTACATTAGAGGGATGACCCGTGAATGATTGCAAAATCCGTGAAACAAAAATTATTTTTGTCCAGCACTGGCTGGACTTAAAAAGTATATTTTTATTTTAGACTTAAGATATGAGTAATTATTGTTAGTTCAAAAATATTGAAGATACAATAAATAAATTATGAAAAAAAAAAATATATTGAAATTAGGATACTAAGGTCCTCCTCACAAAATTTTGTTAAAATCCATCCAGTGATGCGAACACAGACAGAAAGACAGAGAGGCAAGGAATAAGTTACTGTTTTATTATATGTATAGATAATTGTTATTATACAATCTATATACAATCCACTTAAATTTTAAGTGTAATTTAATGGGCATACAGATCAAAATAACGTCCTCTACTTTGATTCTTAACTTTAATACTTGCAGCTATAGCGCATAAAGTAATACACTCTCTGCGTATACTTCAATAGCCTGCCTGTTACGATTCAACAGATGAGGTTTTGAAAATAAAAAACTTAATTATCAATTACCACAATGAAGTTAAGTTATTAAAATATAACACCTAAAAGAGGTCATTCCTTTAAGATCCATTTGTTTCATTGCTTTTGTGCTTTTAAATATTTAAGACAAATTTCAAAATAAAAATAATAAAATATTTATTTTTTGTAATAGCAAAATAAAATTTATTTATTTATCGATTACAATGAATGAATAATAAAATAAATTATGGCTTAAAATAATAACAGCTTTAAATTATTATTAGTAAAAATATATTTGCATAACTTTTCCTGTGAGCAAGCAAATCAGTAACATTTAAATGTGATTTTTTCCATGAACTTGTTTACTGATAGAGTTAAAAGCAATTTTATAATTATGTACTTTTTCAATCACTTTTTAATTTGTAGTTTTAATGGTTTATCAATTATATAACTAGAACTGAAACTCATCAACCAAATGGTCGACAAAATGTTTCAACATCGTTTTAATAGACTTAATCTGTTATTTTTATACTTTATTACTCTGAAAAAGAATTAATTTTTGTTATTTAAATGTTTATATGGAAAAAAGATTCAATAAATTTGTGAATTAAGCGCCTAATGAAATTTTAAATTGTTATCTACTAGTGTATAAATCACTATTTTATTGTGCCTATACGAATAAATAATTAGTGAGGAAAGTATAATTGTAGGAAGTTACTTTCCATTAAAACTGTATTACATACATCGGCATCTATACACATAATAAAACAGTAACTCATTTCCTCTATGTCTGTCTTCTGTCTGTGTTCGCATCACGTAAAAACTACTGGATGGATTTTAATAAAAATTATTTAGGAGATACCTTACTATCCTTATTCCAATATAGGATACTTTTTTACCGCAAACGTATTTTATACATTAAGCCATCTTTTATTTTTTGAAACCCGGATATTTTAAACATAGTTGCGCAACAGATGGCGCTGTTTTAAAATAAAAAAAAGTTTGAATTACTTACTACCAAATAGCCAATTGAATAAATTTTTTTTATTTGATTGGTATTTTTACTTGACTTCTGTAGAAGTTGTCAGGATGAGGAGGAGGAAGAGACGGTGAAGCACCTCATCTGTCACTGCTTAGTCCTATCTACTGAAAGGGCGGAGCTGCTGGATAGCCCAGACTGCAAGACCTTGCAGACCTATCGGGTTGCGATATTAAAAGAATAAACTCATTTATCCGGATTTCGGGATGGGATTTTTAAACTTAACCTAGAGTATGGATGTGCAGGAATCTTCCTGCTGGATCTTCAACATAAATAACAGACATGTGTACCAACATGCGAAAATCGAACATACGTACCTCTCTAAAATTGAAAATAACGGTTATTTTTTTATCATACCTCGTACATACAATAAAGCGCGATTTAAAAAATTAGCATATGAAATATATATTTGAGAGATTCACTAGGTGTCATATAGTCATATTTTTTAAAACAATAACATGGAAAAATATGACTGCTGTGAACAACTCCTCATATTTTATTGTACTATTTTAAGTTTGTCAATTGATAAAATTAAACTTATAAAAAGGCGCTTTTCAAAGATATAAATTTAAGTTGGCAAGCCGCATTACAGACCGATCGAATGCGGCGACTTAGCCATGCGGCTCAGGTTTCTGCTGAATTATATGGCAAAAAAATAACCCCCATAGTTATAAAAAATAAAACTTATTTAAAATGTATTTTTGAACAAATTTTGTATGAAAAATTAGTTCTAAAATCGATTCCAAATATATTTTATTTTTTATAAAAAAAATGGGGGTTAATATAGAAAAAGAAAATTTATTATTTTAGAACGTTTTTTGTTTGAAACATAAAAACAATATTTTTAAACTATTATAAAATATTAGAACATTATGACGCTATGATGTGTTAGCAGACCTTGTGAGTTCCCCAAATATATATACATATTAAAATTTTGGTGAGAAAGTACACACCTAAACATCAGAAAACAAAATAACCAATTTTGGTTAAAAGTAACCAAAACGGCAACGCGGGCCCCTTATATAGATTTTTCATTGGAGATTAGAAACAAGATGCTAGACAACTGTAAGCTTTGCGCTCTTATTTTGGTTTCTAGTTTGATTCCAATATTAATTCTATACTTTAAACTAAAAGCAATCACAATCTTATAGCTCCCGAATTTCATATGAACATTTCTTTGTTCAATAATATTTGATTGTAAACACTGACATAGAGGGAGATACATATTAGTAAAGGGTGATTCGTTTCGAGGTACTTTTTTCAATAGCTTTTTTTGACAGATTACGTGTGATTCGCGTCATAATGTCATGTTATTTTGTTTAGTATTGTTTGGCATTTCATAATGCAAAGACTTACGCCTAATTCGCTTCGCTCTATGGGCTCTTGAAAATTTCCAAGAAGATCCGACGTTTTCGAGGCAAATTTTTTGTAGCAATGAGGCCCATTTCTGGCTCAGTAGCTCAGGGTAAGTAAACAAACAAAATTGCCGCATTTGGGAAGAAGAACAACCTGAAGAGATTCAAGACCTGCCACTTCATCCAGAAAAAACAACGGTTTGGTGTGGTTTGTGGGCCGGTGGAATCCTCGGTCCATATTTCTTTAAAAATTATGCCGGTGCGAACGTAACCCTCAATGGCGACCGTTATCGTGCCATGATAACCGACTATTTGATGCCTGAAATTGTAGCTCGTGATCTCGGCGACATTTGGTTTCTGCAAGACGGTGCCACTTCCCACACATCGCATCAGTCAATGGATTTATTGAGAGAACATTTCGGTGAGCACATAATTTCACGTTTTGGGCCGGTGGATTGGCCACCAAGATCGTGTGATATCACACCATTAGACTTTTTCCTGTGGGGATATGTAAAGTCTAAAGTTTATGCGGACAAAGCCGCTTCGATTCAGGCCTTGGAGGAAAAGTGATCGAACGAGTATTCGAAAATTGGACTCAACGGATGGACCATCTGCGACGTAGCAACGGCCAACATTTGATAGACATAATCTTTAAAAAATAAATGCCAAAGAATGCTCTTTAAATTAATAATAAACATTCTCCATTAAATTTGAATTTTCTGTGCTTTTTTCTTTAAAAAAAGTAGGGAACCTTGAAATGGATCATCCCTTATAAAGTCAATTTACTGAATTGGAGCAATCATTGAAGATATTAATTTTATACGTTTTATTTTAAATAATTGTGTATAAATTCTCTTTATATGTACATGTTTGGTTTAAAATAACATTCTGACACATAATTATAAAATTATATTCTATTGAATAATTTTTATTTTCATGTATACCAATTTAAAATATCATAATATATTTTATACTTATATGTGCGAGTAGCACATGTGTGATTTTTCCAACTTGTTATATTTAATTCATTGGTTTTATGGTCAATAAAAATAATTTGTGGAAAACACAATGCTCTCATTTTGGTTTAAATGATGTTGGTTTTGTTAATTCCAAGAATATTTTAGTAATTACTTGACAAATGCTAATTTAATTTGTTAATTATTTTAGGTGCAATTAAATAATTTATTCAGGTATAAAAATTAAAGTTAATTATTACCGACTATATAGTAGACATCTTCTACTAATAAAGCTTGTGAATATCGAATCGTCAAGCTTTTGGAATGAAATATATAAAAATATGAGGGTAATTCTTTGCCAAATCGTCCGATATTTTCATGATGTCTTCGCTTTGACTCAAAATCCGGAAAACATGTTTATTTGTCCATCTAGTAACAAGAATATGAGATCTAAAATTTTTCTTACAAATATTTGGTTGTTTGGATAATAATTATTTTTTGTTTTTCGGAATAGGCTTTTTGAGAGCTTTGAAAAAAATATTTTTTACTTTAGCATACGTAGTATAAGATATAGTGTATGTGCATATGCAAAAATTTTTTTGCATATGCACTCGAGACGGAAATAAATTATAATTCCAGTTCTAATACCCTAGGAAGGTGAGTAAAAGATCATTTAAAAGAATAATTTTAGGCATTTTAAAAGTGTGGTACCTTAGTGAAATGGCTTATTGAGGTAGCATCAACAGGCCTTTTTCGGAAATAAGTAATAAAACTTAGTCACATTAAGTTATCTGGCTAATATTGTCATCAGTGATCTTTGGTTTCATAAAGATGGATCTAAGAAATATATATAGCGGCCCAAACAAATCAATTACTGCGTAAGAATTTTTTGACTTTGGGAAGTCATATTCAATTATTTTACCATTATCAAGAATTTGTCAAACAAAGTTTATTAGAGCCAATGTACTTCCTAACCTCAAATTTCTCTACTCATTACCAAATTAATTTTTATCTGAGTAAAATGTATATCGCAGACTACAACACAAACACTCACAATTTAAAAATTATCAAATTCATATTTTTTCATAAGAGTTCACAGACCAAATATCTAACAACCTTTTGTTCAATTTTTTTAGCTTATATTTGCTCTGAAAATCTATTGCGCCCCCTAGATTAATGAAACTTGTCAGAAAAATCGCTATGATAAGCTATTAAACTATAACATGCACTCAGAATATTTTTACAGTAACTGATTGTAGTTTATTTAAAATGTAATCCGTACAGTTATTTTTAACTGAATAAACATTTAAAATTTAAAGCATTTTATTTTTCTACTGATTTCAACATTAATTTCTAAAAAAAAACTGAAACGCCTTAAAACCTTAAAAATAAAAATTTTTATGGGCAGGATTGGAAAGATACCTCCCACTCCCACCCCACAAAACGTCTATGTGAGTGTTTTTTAATTATTTCCAAAATACTAATTTTAAGATTTTATGTCGAAAAATATTAATAAAAATCATTTTTGTAATTTATTAATTTATTACTTTATTGTATTTAATTTATCCGGAAATATTTAATTTATTCATAACTATCTGTAACAACCGCCCTTATTTTGCTTTGAAAGTAATCCACTTTAAGACTCTTATTGTTTAGTGCTTCAAATATGATTTATGTAATTACTTTGTATAAAGGTACCCATCCCTGGGTAATTACTCAGAAATATAGGCTTTATATAAAATTCTAAAATTTTTTTTTATAAAATTCCAAAACTGTTGTAGAATACTGTTAACAGTATTTTAAATTACCCGTTGACAAAAATAAAAGTTTCCGCCAAGTTTGCAATACCATTAAATCGGAAAAATTGCATACTTTCACTACTTGTTTTCTCTTGCTTGCTTGGTAATGAGATATTTATACAAAACAAATATTCTATATTTAAACCACGATACTAAGGTTCCTCTCCATAAAATTGAATTAAAATTTATCCAGTAGTTTTTACGTGATGCGAACACAAACAGACAGACAGGCAGAAAATCACAGTTAAATGTATAGATAATAACTTATTAATATTACCCTATAAGCAACTCTACTAACTTTTAATGCACTTTAAGCTAACTATTTTGCAACCAGTAGTAGTTGATACTTGGATTATTTTTATTAAAAATAATATGGTGTAGCCGGTTGTCTTACTGACTACTCAGAACTTAGCTTAAAGTTAGTCAATTTGTAGTTAGCTATAAACTGAATATATATCAGTTAGCTATAAAGCGAATTTGTAAAAATATGCAATAAATTTGTTCCATTTTATTCTTATTTGATTGAAGGCTTCTTAACTAAAACTGTTAATACATCAAATGCTCGAAAGTCAGTAAGATATTTCCTACCAAATAACATTAAGATCATAATTTAATCATATTTTATGAACACAAAAGAACGCAAGGGATGTGACACATAATTTCATTTTATAATTATAAAAAAGAAATGAAAAATATTAAAAACAAAATTTTCAAAAATAATTTAATTTCATTTTTGATTTTGGGGAGGTTTTGCATTTATATTGTAGTCGACTACCATTTTGCTTGTAGGGTAGTAACAATAAATTTTATTTAAAATAATAAAAATTAGTTTTGAATATTTAATTATTATTAGTCGAACTGTTTATGTATTACATACAATGAAATTTTATAATCAAGCTTAAGTTCGTTTTTATTCTCTCTAAGAAAGAAATAATTAAATTACAAATTAGGTGATAATATTAAAGAAAAATTGGGAAAATTTAATTTTTAGACACCAGCACGAGCGGAATGCACATTTTCTAGACAGCCACGTCCTCATCAACAACAACATACATATAAGGTGATAAATATTAATGATTACTTTATCTACTGTCTTTTTAAACTGGAAAAATTCTATAGATGTATTATGTATGTATTATTTAGTTTGCGATATGTAGATAACGCACTAACCTTAAATATTATTTCTTATACTTACTTAAATAAATTATAAGTTTTTTGTTATAATTATAATAAGTATATATATTTATTTATTGTGTTGGAAGTAAAGTTCCCCTTTTTCCAATTTATAAAAAGACTAAGACGCAACATTTTACATGCGAGTATATGTCATATGTATTTGCATATATGCTTTATTGAAAATACCATTATTTTACATTTTTCTTAAATCATAAACAATTTAACAAGACTTTCAAAAAATAGGGAGTTGCTTTCACAATCAAATTTAAAATATAAAAAGTTGTCATACAATTTCGTTTATGCACGACAGCTGTAAATGTCATGTTACAAATATCCTTCCTTTTTATGTTTAAAATATAAAATGCAATAATAACCCTATACACAAAAAATAAGAATGCAAAGTTTACACACGAATAAAATAAATTTTATATTGTACATATGTATGTATGTATGTATGTATGTATGTATGTATGTATGTATGTATGTATGTATGTATGTATGTATGTATGTATGTATGTATGTATGTATGTATGTATGTATGTATGTATGTATGTATGTATGTATGTATGTATGTATGTATGTATGTATGTATGTATGTATGTATGTATGTATGTATGTATGTATGCATGTATGTATGTATGTATGTATGTATGTATGTATGTATGTATGTACATATAAAAAAATAGTTAAAATAATAAACACAACTATAAAATGTGACATGTCGACACAAATGTTGTCGAAATATATTTAGTTTTTTTTTATTTAATGGAGATAAAAAATAAAAAAAATGAACACACAAGTTAATAAAGATTATACGAAAATTATGTAGCATGTTGTGATTAAAGTTTAGTTATATTTTACCTGCTTTTAAATACAGTACAATCTCTATAATCCGGATACTCAGTAGTCCGAATTATCTAGTAAAGCGGATAATATGAAAATTTCAACTAAATAGTCCGAACAATTTGTCTCAGTTGATCGTTACTATTTATCGTTAAGACGCAATATACATTATAGCTGGTGATATATATATATTTATTTATTGAAAATAAAATAAAAAAAATTATAAACAAATTTGTAAAAACCAAATTATTATTATATAAATAATACTTGAGTGCTCGATTATGGGCCATTGTATATAGAAATTTGTTATTGTTAACTAGTGTTTATAATAGTTTATAAGTATAAATATTGTAAATAAATAAACAATAAAAAAAAAAACGCAATATACATTCGTATATGAGCAAGAATAGGATAGGTAGAATAAAAAAATGTTGAACAAATTTTATTTTAGTAATATTTTAGACACAAATTGAAGTGAAAAAAACAAATGGCAGTAAATTGCAGTGTCTCAAAATCTACAATATATATATAACACAAAATATGTCGCAGATATGCGATGGATAAAATAGGATATATATTTTTTGCTATTTCAAGTAGGCTTGGTACTACCCATACAATGTTAATTTTTATCATGGTGTTGCTTGGAAACTGTAGTAGGTAGAATCTTGAATTGTTCCTTATTAATATGTATAGGATTTTAATATTTTTTAAACCGGTAGTCCAGACTACCCTATTTACATATTTTAAATAAATGTTCATATTCTGTAACTACGAGTTAATTCTTAATGCTTGTATGCAAAAATAAATCTGACTCATCGTGGGCGTCCTGACAATTTTTTTCTCGGATCGAACAAAATATTATCAGGATACACACAACGTGTGTGGGCACAGCTAATTTAAAATAAACTCTTATTAACTAAAAAACGAGCATATCACACCCACAAAGTAAAAACACGTTTTTCGTAACCACAATCTAAGAGCAACACATTATAATTAAATTATATGGTTGAACTCAAACCATATTTTTATTAAACATAATAACAATATTGTTATGTGATGTTAATAACATTGTTGAAAACAACCAAAATTTATTTGAATCTAAACGTATATTAAAATATGCATGTAATATAATTTATATAGTGATCAAATATAAACATTATATGGTTAAATGAAATCAAAGGAATATAATATGATTAAAAGTAACACAATATCATACGGGTCTGTAAAATCCGATGAGTAAAAACAATTAATGGTAATTTTTATTTGTTTATAATCATTGGCCACATTAGAGTTTTATGTTGTTGATTAAATAATGTTAGGCTAATCAGGTCTAACATAGTTTATGTCAATAAAAAACTTATTTATTGCAATTTTTTTTTTTTTTTTGTTTATTTAGTTAGTCTTTAATTAGGTACATATGTATGTATATATTTAACATAATTTTTTTTATTATTAATATATTATAGCTAAAAATAATATATTATTATAGAATCCTTATAAATAATAAGCTGTGATTGCTGTTTGAAGTTGAACAAAAATTGTAGTGTTAAAACCTTTCATGTTCCATTTTTTGACTGTAGTAACCATATAATGATAAAATTTTAACCAACAATTTTTTTACATACAGATGAAATTTAAATTTAAGCGTAAGTTCCTTTTATTCTCTCTAAGAAAGAATTTATGAAAATATAAATTTATACACTAGACTAGAATGAAATGCATTTTCTAAACAGTTACGTCTGTCTTCAGCATTCTTCCTATCTAATTACTTTGGGTATCCAATTATTCTAATTTTTCTTTAATATTCATCACCTTTTTTTCGTTTTCATAGCATCACTGTAACTTTCTCACCGGATCAATTAGGTTCTAGGGTTCATCTAGAAAATTGCCCTTACGCTAATTCTTGAAATCTTATTTTTCATAAAAAATAACCACCCTATTAACAAACAACGTTTAGTCATAAAATCAAAATATGTCTTTTATTTATTTAATCTTTTTAATAAAAAATTTTATTTCTAGCTAGCAATAAAACAGCTACACAAATTTTATTAAATATTATTGCATTCGATGAGATTCTTTCTCATAATATACAGGTTCCACAAACATATTTTTTCGATCTACTCACAGAAATTTAAAAATGAGGAGGATGATACTACAACGTTACTACACAAAATTACAAATAAGTAAAAAGAAGTCATATCATCATACTACCTCTAGTCATCACAAAGCAACTAAAGGTATGTTAAGAATACATGATGAAAGTTATTATGATATAAAAATGTTATACGGAATGCATATAATTTGTACGTCACTATACAAGAGCACAACAAAAAAAAAAGATTTTCCAGAATATATAAAATTCCTTAAAACACTTTAAATGTCTTTAAGGTGGATGGTTGAAGGGTTGATACCAAAAATAATGTGATATAAAAGTGAAATTATGTGGTACTAGAAGTAACGTATGTTATGTATTCAGATCGAATTACATTATTTCCTTTTTTTAACCACGAATTATCATATATTCACTACATATTCTTAATTGAATTTGACTTATGTTCTTGTCGTTTTATTATATTATTTTTATATTACATTTTTATACCCTTCATCACAGGTGTAAAGGGTATACACCCAATTCTGTTTTTACACGGTTTTGATTTAACACGGTTTGAAAATAAAAAAAGAAGACTTCGAAAATTACAAATAAAAAACTACAACGTAAAGTCATTTCTTTAGAAAACAAAATTGAAGTTTTAGATCGCCGTCGAAATGGAAAAGGCTTAACATTTCTTGGCAAAATGTTCGGTTTAAACGAAGTCACAGTAAGAACTATAAAAAAATTAAAATTCAATCAGGCAATCGTTGATTTCTGGAACGAAACTATCTAATAAGTCTTCATCATACACTAAAGATGCAAATAAACGGTGCAAATACACATTACCTATATGATTTAGTAAAATAAACATGATTTCTTGTTCTTAAAAAAATTCTCGTTTTTTACTAATCTTAATAGGTTTTAGAGATAAGGAACCAATCACCTATTTTTGTATATGATCAATGTCTTTTTTTACACGGATTTTTCTGGAACCAATCTACCGTGTAAAAACAGAATTAGGTGTATATAAGTTTGTCATTCTTACAATAATTTCTACAATATTAGTGTCCGACCTCATAAAGTATATATATATTCTGGATCCTTATAAACAGAGAAGTTGATTTAGCGAAGCTCGATGTCCGGGTTGAAATCAACTTTGCCAAAGCACGCTAAGAGATACATTAAATTTAAGCACACCAGTCTGCCAGGTATAGTTTTGAAAATTTCGCTATTGAAATTCAGCAACACCAGAGCCCTCATTTGGAGGCAGCGGGCAAAAACAATTTGTTTTTTTTTCTTCGGTTGTAATATTTCTCTTTTGTTAAATAGATATTAGACCGCGACCAGTAAATTAAAACAAATTTTACAAAAGTTTTTTAAAAAATTTAAAAAAAAACATGTTCAAAAACATGTACATCTGTACAGAAAATTTTTCTAAACAATTTTCCAAAAAAAGGTTTTTTTTTAACGCGTTTGATTCTTAAATAGATACATTGAACACATATACAACATTGGTTCCGAGATAGTGGTTGATTCAGGGTGGTACCATTAGTAGAGAATGCACTATGGTTTTTGATTGGTAGCTTCACTTTCAAGTTGGGAGTATAATAAATGCTTTTTAGACTTGTATCTTACATTTGACATAGTGTTTTGAAGTCTAAAAGTAAACTATTAATATTTGCATTTCATTAAAATGTTATGTTTAAAGCGTGTTCCTTACCTTTTTCGCATAACGACAAAATCATACTACTTATGAAATAATTCATATTT
Source organism: Phasia obesa (assembly GCA_949628195.1). Taxonomy (NCBI): domain Eukaryota; kingdom Metazoa; phylum Arthropoda; class Insecta; order Diptera; family Tachinidae; genus Phasia; species Phasia obesa. Next base: position 166,464,583 of record OX451215.1, on the reverse strand, counting down.
TTGTTTTAATGTGATAATACAATTACAAATTAAATTCTAACTTAATTATCAAGCATATTAGAAAAGACCTTAAGTCGTTGAAACGAAACAATTTTTAGGAATCGAGCTTACAACCCCCAGTCTGATAACTAATAGCCTACTGAGGCACGTAATTCATATTTTATACTGCCGAAATGCAATAAAATCGGTTCATACTATTTATGCTTAAAGTGTTTTCTGCGTCAAATATCAAGTGAAAATTATTTCCTAAGTGAAATAAAGAAATCAATAAAAAATTTGTATAAATAATCTACAAGTTGTCATTAATAAAATATTTTTAATAAATTTTGTATGGTTGTATTTTCTCATCCGATACAAATTTTTAAATATGAACGAGAAATTCGAGTTCTTAGAATTTTAGGAACCTTAATCGATTAATCGACAAAATTTTAATTGCAAAGATCGAAAAAAATTAAACCATGATTAAATGGATACTCTTACATTGATTTTCTGCGAAGCTTGAGTGTCTATGACGTTTGCGATATTTACATATGGCTAATCCAGGTTTAAGCAAATTCTAATGATTAAGACATGATCCTAAGGGTTCGGCTTTTTATTTCGATGGATTCAGATACCTAGATAGATCATCGAGTCGCTCTTAGCTCACTAACACGAGGCTGTCTGGGTAAGGGGTACAAAATTAAACATTAAAAATTACTTACTGCCAAATAGCCAATTCAATAAAATTTGTATTTCATTTGTATTTTTACTTTGTTCAATTACATTAGCCCAATTCACAATCTTGTGCATTTGAGATTGCAAATTTATGCAATTGTAAAAATTTCCCATTAATTGTGAACGGTTTTTTATTTCAGTTTTCACTTCTTTTAAAACAAAAAATTTCCCATTGGAATTTATTCCACAATAAAAATATCGTTGAAGGAAAGTACAAATAGTAAATTTTTAATAGATAAAAATGCTAAGGACGTTGTTTTCAACAAAGCTACATACATACATATTTCACATACTTTAATTAATAAAATAATCTAATTTACAAAATATTCATTCAATTTCAATATTCATTAATTGTCCAAAATTCTTCAGTGGTCCAGTATAAAGGGAGGGAACAGTGTTCTATCGGAATTATCAAACTATAAAAGATTAATTATGACCAAAAATCGACAGTCGTCTAGTATTAAATAACAATTAACAGGAGCAGTCTTACATTGAAAACTACTGTACTAGAGATGCAACAAATCTCCGAATTATCAAACAGCCTAGGTAATATATGCAACATACCCAAACTTTGACTGTATTCTAGTACTAGATTACAGTTACGGGGAACAGTATTTCTTTCTGATTTTTAGTGCCTGAAATACTAAAGATCACGGAATTATTAAAAATAAAATTCCGTAGCCAGACAGTCCAGTAATAGATATCGAAAAAAATTTTATTGCGTCCATCTAGATCCATTTTTAAATTCTTACATACATATCTTCTTTTTTATATTTTTTTGGTTTTTCAATTTTCAGTTTTTCATAATAGGTCTGTTCCAGGTGCATAACAAAACAGTCTGGACTATTGAGAGTAAAAACAAATTTACTCTCTAAATGTGACAAAGTTATCCAAAGTTGCTGGAACGCAAAAAACCAAAATTCAACATCTTAATATACTAATTCTGCTTATTTTCTCATATTAATTTTATTTTAGTGATTTTAGACGCTTAAATTCATAATATTTTACAAGCAAATCATTTGACTTATTGGCAACAGCTGTAAAAAGGGAATGAAAATACACTGAAAAAAGTAAAAGCCAGTTATTATTTATAATTTTTTGCAAAATGGAATGCCAAGTAACTATTGCACGTTCTGCTGAAACTTTATTTGAACATCTTCCATTTTGTTATTCAATAAGTTTTAAATAAAAACTACCTACTCTTATTTCAAAATTGTTTTGAATTTTAAATGTAAGAAAAAACAGCTGATAATTTAATTATAGTCCGTACTTACCCAAAGAAAAAGTTCGTACAACTTTGTACAGGAAATGGAAAATTTTACTCTCTCATTTTCTCTTAAAATTGCACAAAAATTGTTATCTGGAACGCGTTTTGACTAATTCGGACTAGTTCGTACTGTTTTGTTATGCACCTGGAACAGACCTATTTTTTTTTTAATTTTAATATTTTTTATTTAATTTATATTGTCAGCTGTCAGTTGACAATATCCATTACAATTTTGCAAATGCTACGATGCAAGACCATTTGCACAAGATTGTGAATTGGGCTATTGTTATTAAAATATTTTTTTTAAATGCAATTTAGACATGTATGTATGAAAAAATTGTTCTAAAATAGATTTCAAATATATTTTATTTTTTATAAATATGGAGGTTAGAATTTTATATAAATTTTTTAATTTTATTAAGAAATGGGTACCTTTATATAAAGTAAATACGCAAGAGTATTCAAATTTGGTGTGGTTTACTTTCAAAGCACAATCAAAAAAAAACATTGTCAAGACGCACACAACGTCTGTGGACACAGCTTTCAATTAAATTTATGCAACAATTTTTCGCACAATTTTTTGTTTTTAATTAAATTACAAAAAATATTATTAATTTCATGTTGAAAGGTTTCCATGGTAAATTTTGCTTTTCATTTACAATTGTTATATTTTCATCGTAATTTATCGCTGTTGACATTTTCACTGAACAGTTTTTTCATCGAATACTGCTGTTGTAGTTTATTGTTTAACATGTTTTTTTTAGGATATAGGATGGTGGATGTTATTCAATTTATTGCTGACTTTATATGAACACAATATGCAGACAGACACCAAGAAGGATGTCTAAAATGCAATAAAAAACCACATCTAGCCATTGCTGGATATTTTTGTGTGAAACAAAATAAAAATGTCAAGCGATGTCATTTCATTGTCATGTTGCAAATACTCAACTCAACTCAATGTAATTACATAAATGTTATATATTTTTATTTTATTTTATTTAAAATAAATACGAAAAAATAAAAAATATATATGAACATATTTTTTAAAATAAAAAATAAAAAATATGTACATAAAGAAAGTAAATTTGTTATAACTTTCTGAAAGATGGTAACAAATAATTGAAACTTTGCACATGGGTACTTTGGAGTACGGAGATTACAAAGGTAACTTAAATTTTACTTCAGTCGATACAAGCACTTATTCCTTATGCCCACAGATTTTATTTAAAAAACTGATTAATAAAAGATTAATAAAAACTCTAAAATTTCAGAGAAATAATAATTAAACAGTAACTTATTTCCTGCCTGTATGTCTGCGTTCGCATCACATAAAAACTACTGAATGGATTTGAATTAAATTTTGTGAGAAGGTGCATTAATATCCATAGTCATAAAGAGTATACCTTTTTTCCGCAAAATATCTTATTTCTAAGAGAAAGTGGAGAAAAATCAGTGAAAGTACGCAATTTTGCCGATATGCATAATTTAAGGAATGGCTCCTTAGTAGGTATGATACGCTTTATAAAGGGTGGTTAAATTTTAAGGGCCGATGTTGATTTTGAATAAAACACAAATTATTTAGGAAATTATTGTCATTTCTTCTATATTTTGATAATATTGGTATAGTTCACATAGGCCGCCGCGACCTCACCCTTTGCTCCAAATGTTCGATGACGTTGAGGCATAATTGACGTTCTATGCCGTTAATGTGGCGAATAATCTCATCCTTTAGCTCTCAAATTGTTGCTGGCTTATCGACGTACACCTTTTCTTTTAAATAACCCCAAAGAAAAAAGTCCAACGGTGTCAAATTACATGAGCTTGGCAGCCAATTGACATCGCCACCACGTGAGATAAAACGGCCATTGAATTTGTCGCGCAAAAGAGATATATTTTCGTTAGCTGTGTGGCAAGTGGCACCGTCCTGTTGAAACGACATATCGTCCACATCCGTATCTTCCAATTCGGGCCATAAAAAGTTCGTTATCATCTCACGATAGCGAACACAATTCACAGTAACTGTGTGACCGGCCTCATTTTGGAAAAAATACGGCCCGATTATGCCCATAAACCGCACCAAACAGTCACTCTTTGTGAGTGCAAAGGTTTTACGACAATCACTCTTGTATTATCATTAGCCCATATCCGGTAATTCTGCTTATTGACGAATCCACTGAGGTGAAAATGTGCCTCATCACTGAAGATGATTTTCTTCGAAAATTGATCATCCAATTCATACACTAAGAAAAAACTGCGGGCTAAGATTAAGCTGTATTATTTTAAGTTTTGAACAAATCAAGCCTGCAAAACACTAAAATGAAGATAAAATTAAGAACGACGGGCTTAAAACAAGAATTAAATCTTAAAATAAGAATAAAAATTAATATTCTGTAATATTATTCTATTAACATGCATAATTCTCATTGTGTTTTGTAGAATTTTATTACTTATAGGTATTTTTGGCTTCTCTAAAAGTAGCTCTTTTCCCCCAACCAATAAATTGCATTTTTATTATAAAACGTTATGGGTAATTACCATAATATTAAATAATTAATAAAAATCCTAATTTAAGAATAAAATTATTGATTCTAGATTACTTCAAGACTGATTATTTTTTTTTTTAAATCTAAAAGTGCTTAAAACAAGCTTAAAATTCTTAATTCAATCCGAAACGATCTTAAATAACAAAAAAAAATATTCTGTATGCGGTGGTTGGTTTATTTAGTTGTCATTTTCTATCAGCGTGTTAAAGTGAAAAATAATAAAAATTAAAATAAAATAAGCTTTTGTAATGGAAAATTATCCAATTGTGAACATTGATGAAAACTCCGCAAATAATTGGATGACTGTGGCTATTAAAGCAGTTATTCCAGAGGAAGAAAACAGAAATGACAGGTAGAAATGTTTTTGTTTAAGAGAAACTTATCACAAGAAAATATTTCATAACATGTATTGTAGTTTGGAATAGACGAAGGTACTATGTCAATGCCGTCGAAAGTGGAAAATTGGCTAGAAACTGTAAAAACTCCAAGAAATACTTCCTTAAACTCCTCATCCGCAAATTTGTCAATTTGTGGAAAATTGATGACAAAGACTTGAGCGTTGTTCTAAATGAAACATCAAAAGGAAAAATTATTCTCGAATTTTACAACCAAAACTTAACAAACGAACACAGGAATGAATTGATAAAGATTATAGTAGAAGAAGTAATCAACAACAATAATTCTCTCCATGCAAACGACTTTTTGGTATTAACAAATGAAATTGTGGGTATTTTTCCTAATGAAAAGGCTGCTGAGGTAAGATTTATGTTATTTTATTGTTTTATATGTACATATATAAATAAATTGTCCTTTTTTAAGAATTCCTATTTCAAACCAAGACAAGGGCGCAAAAATCCAAGTGGTAAACTGTACGCTAAATATAAAAATAGAAGATCCAAAAAACGAAGACTTATTGACGAATTGGAAAAAAATGACTCTGATAAAGATTCTTCATTTGAAAACTTACGTTTCAACAGTGAAACTTTAACTGAGACTAGCAAATCAACACTCGTGGCGTATAAGACATTCTTAAGCAGGAATAGCTCTGACTGGAATGAGGTCTGCGAAAAATGGAAATTAACTTTTCAGTTACGTCAGCAGGACCTAAACGAAATGGAAAGTGCCGAGTTTTTTAATTCTTAGCCTAAAATTTCGGATTCTAGAGCACCTGCATTGGTAAATAATTGTGTAATAGTTCCCTTTGTGTAATTTTCTAATAGTAAAATAATTCCAGATCAAAATCCATTTTATTTTATTGCATCCATCAAAAGCACAATTATTTTATTCGAAATGGGAAGATTTTAAAATAAAATTAATTCATTCATAATTATGAAAATCATATTCGTAATGATTTTTGTAGGCAACAATTTACTAACGCAAAGTTAACTGAAAATAAAGGTAGGAACCAATAATAATAATAATTAAGATCTCTGTTTTGTCTATTTCTCTTTTCATTTTTAAGATGCCCAGGACTACATTTTGACGATATTACTTAACGCTATACTGCCTTCCCCAACTCGATTTAAAAACTCTTCAGGAAAACTAAACAAGAAGGCAACTATTGTACTTGCAGAGGAAAGTTTTGCACTAAGGTTGACGGCAATTAATAATTACCAAGAGCAAATTGATGAAATCGTCGCCAAATACTACTCAGCTAAATTGACTGTACAACCGTTTCTATTGGTAGAAGGATTATCAGATGTGGATATAAAAGGTTTTTATGTTTATTTTGATAAGACTTTATACAAATTTGATTCTTATATGGAAAGTTTAGACGTGTGCTTTAAAATTTTTCAAGTATTTAATTTAAAATATCCTGATGCTTGTCAATTACCATGGCTTTTTATACATAATTTTTTTTTTGAAATTAATAATTCTTTTGATATTAAATCTGCAAATATTAATTCTTTACTTAATTTTTTCGCTAACAACTAATTTAAATCATAATGTGTATTTGCTTTGAATGCTCAGAAAAATTTTTGGGCGCACGTCTTCTAATTCGGCATTTAAAAGATGATCATTTTAAATCCACAAAGTTTTTAAAACTCAAATGTGTACAAAATCAATGTAACCAGACTTTTTCTAATTTTACGTACTTTCGCATACATTTAGAGAAACAACATCCAATTAAAGATAGTGTTAAAAATTACAACACTTTACCTCTCAATGCACCTTCCCATTCCTTTTATGATAATGAAGCAAAGCAACTCAATAAAAGTATCCTCTACTCATAATAATTCCCATTCAGTTTCTAATGATAACAATACAACTATCGACGTTTTAAAAAAGCAAGCATTACAATTGTCCTTAAACTTACATCATCAAAACTTTATTCCAAGAAAACAAGTATTAGAAATTCAAGGCATGATTTCATCGTTATTGTCGACTATATCCTTGGCAATAGAAAGTGTTTTAAAAAATAATGAAGTTCAAAACGATCAACTGCAAGATTTATCGTGTGTTTTAAATTTTTGTAAAGACCCTTTTCAAGAAATTAAGTCCGAGTATCGTTTACTTAAAGTTGTATCTGATTTGAACTTATATAAACATCCAAAGTCTTTTACAATAAGTATTACAATTTCTGAAATAATTTCGAACGGCAATCCCACCCTAGGTCCTAAGTTGTCAGATATTCATAAAATGCCTTTAAAATTTATGATTAAATCGATTTTTGAAATACCAAAACTTTTACATCTTACATTAGAAAATACAAATAGAAGTTTGCAAAGCAATTTTTTGTGTAATTTTGCTAGTGGGGAAATTTTTAACCTTCCTGACTATTTTCATTTTTGTGTGACACATTCACATTTCTCGGTCTCTCAGACCGATTTCAATTATTTCTCGGTATCTCAAAACTATTCTAAAGTTTTCAAAACCTGTGCAGTGGTCATATTTAACAAACTAATCTGAAATAACTGAAGTAAGAAAAAAAAACAAAATTAAGGTTTTTTATCTCACAGCATCAATTTATATTTCATCACAATAATTTGGCATTTTTGATCCTAGACCTAATATAAAAATAAAAAAAATTCATTCACAAAACAAAACATTTATAAAATGTTGTTTTTCTATTAACATATATTTTGGAAGTAAACAAAAAATAAAATAACTTAAAAAAAAACAGGAACACTAAAAAAAATAATTTCAAAATGCTTAAAATAAAAGGTGTTTTTTATAGAGGTATAGAACTTTAAGTTGGAATTACTTTTCAAGATGGCGACCGATTTAACAGCTGTCAAGTGATTTATTCTCAGTTTGGTTTGGCAATTCATCATGAATAGACTCACGCCTGAACAACGCTTGCAAATAGGGCCCAAAACGAGATTACCGTTGTTTGCGATTTTCATAAGAGAATTTTGTTTAGCGATGAAACGCACTTCTGGTTGAATGGCTACGTCAACAAATAAAACTGCCGCATTTAGAGTTAAGGTAATCCTCAAGTGTATGTTGAAACACCGTTACATCCAGAAAAACTGACTGTTTGGTACGCTTTATGGGCTGGTGTAATCATTGGTCCGTACTTTTTTAAAAACGATGGTGGCCAGAACGTTACAGTCAATGGTGATCGCTATAGAGCCATGATTACTAACTTTTTCATTCCTGAATTGAATAACTATGATGTCCAGGAGATTTGGTTTCAACAAGATGGCGTAACATGTCACACAGCTCGTGCCACAATAGGTTTATTGAAAGACACGTTTGGTGACCGCCTAATTTCACGTTTTGGACCTGTGAATTGGCCTCCAAGATCTTGTGATTTAACACCGTTAGACTACTTTGTGTGGGGCTATGTAAAGTCATTGGTCTATGCGGATAAGCCACAAACGCTTGACTATTTGGAAGACAACATTCGTCGTGTTATTGCCGATATACGGCCATAAATGTTGGAAAAAGTCATCGAAAATTGGTCGTCCAGATTGGACTATATCCGCGCCAGCCGTGGCGGTCATATGCCAGAAATCATATTTAAAATGTAATGCCACAAGATTATCTTTCGGATAAATAAAATTCATGTCAATCGAATAATCCATCGTTGTTTTATTGCAACTTAAAGTTCTATACCTCTATAAAAAACACCCTTTATATGCCTCATTATGAGGTTCGTCTTTGTAAATTTCAATTAGTCGTTAGAGCTTGTGGCTCGATTCAGCGTCCTGTAAATCTTCAACATCACTTTCCTCTGAGTCTTCTTGTTCAGTATCAGTGTTTGCTTCATACACATCAATATTATCTTCATATTCAGTGCCACTTTTCACATCAGAATCTAGATCTGAATCGATTTCATTCAGAATAGCTCTTATGCGCTCAATATCTGCCATATCTAACGAAAATGTCACGATAATTAACTTTGAACATAATTCTTTTATTAAATCATATAAACTGATCTCTAATTGTCCATTTTCATCTAAAAATTTCCAATTTAGCAAAACCAGCTTACCTATCGAAAATGTGACACTTAACAATAAGTCGGTCTCACAGACCGTCTGATTAGCAATCACCGGTACAACACTTTAACTCAAACGCACTTGTTATACTAAACGTTGTATAATGAGAAATCATGAAGATACTGAGAGAATGATGGTGTTGCAATTTTTTGTTTTCGCGAAATTAACACAAAAGTGATTCATCGGTCTCACAGACCGACGAAATGGTCAGGAAGGTTTAACTTAAAAAACAAAAAATGCAGCCTTCTTTAGTTATTCCATATACATATACTTTATTGCGATGATTTCCAAATAAATAATCCCGTTGGTAGTCATACATATTCCATTTGTGGGTGTTATTTAAGTTTTCCCACCATGCCTCAGTACTTGCTTTCTAAACTAGAGTATACATTTCATGCAGCTTTCATATCGTCTGAAAATTTAAAGAAGTACGGAAATACAAACAGTTTTTACCACTTAGTTGAAGAACTGAAGTGCTTGAAGAAGGTTTAGAAATAGCAGTTGAAAATACAAAATTTAAAGTAAGTTTTATTCTCGGTTTGATAGTAGACGACAATTTAGCTTTAAATAGTATTTTGGGTTTTGTACAATCTTTCAATTCTTTGAAATATTGTCGCCCCTGTACAAGATCGAAGGCCGAAATGCAGTATGATGTTTATGAAAATGTAGATTTCTTAAGGAATAATAAAAATTATGAAGAGGATTTAATAAAAAATAATTTTCAAGCAACGGGCTTAAAGGAGAGTTGCATTTTTAATGAACTTAATTGTTTCCATGTGACCGAAATTTTTTGTTTCGATTTAATGCACGATATATATGAATGAGTTTGCATATACGATGTATGCAATGTATTAGTTGCTTTACTAAATCAGCAAGTCTTGACATTAAACACCATTAATAACAGAAAACCACTTTTTCAGTTCGGTGAAGCAGAAATTGAGAATATTTCTGTACCATTATGTATAACGAGACTAAAAACTTTTAACTTAAGGATGTCTGCTAGCGAAATTGGATGTTTTATTCATTTTTTGCCACTAATAATAGGTGACCTAATTCCTATTGGTAACAAAAATTGGGAACTTTTTATAACCTTAATAGAAATTCTCGACTTCTTATTAAAACCCACATATATCTATGAAGAATTAAATGATTTTCAACGACTAATCAACAAACATCACACAATTTATACTAAGCTCTACGGACCACTTAAACCAAAGCACCATTTTCTAGTTCATTATGCTACTGCAATAAAGAAATGTGGCCCATTAAAATATATATGGAGCATGCGTTTTGAAGCGAAACATAAAGAATCAAAAATGTATTTAAATAACATTAATCTAGAATAAATCCTTCTCGGTCATTAGCAGTTAAATCTGCTATTAAATTTTCAAGTTTTTTGTTAGACCATGAGAACTCATTAGAACCTGTTTTTAGTTATGAATCCTCAAAAACTGTTGATTTAAGACAATACGACTTTTTTTCAAAAATAATTTTTATTTTTTTTTTTTTTTACATGATTGATGAAATAACTTATAAGAGTACACTTTATAAACCTAATTATTTCCTAGCAATTTAAAAATCTTTGAAATAAAAGCTTTTTTATATCCAAATGAAAATATTTATGTTATGTGTTACAGAATTAATGTTAAGGGATTTAATAATCATTTTCAATCATATGAAATTGAACCAAGACAAGGTTTAAAAACTGACAATGTAAATATTATAAATATATGTAGCTTTACTAGCCCTCCTTTACATGTATATTATATTAGTAATGGTAAAGCATTTTTTTAGACTTAAGCATATATAAATAAATTTATGTACTTACTCTAATGTATAAGTTTTTTTTTTAATTTTCAATGAATATTTCAATAAAACTACAATATATCAAAAATAAAATTAAATATCTTTTATTTTTTTTGCTGGGTTAATGCGATAAAATATATTCGAATTTCGAAAAGGATGAAATTAAGAGGAAACATTCTTGAAATAAGAATGAACATTCTTAAAGTAAGCCTAAGTCAAACTTAAAGTAAGCTTACATAAGGCTTGTTTTAAGAATGCGTGAATCTTAACAAGATTTTTATTCTTAAACTAAGAACGAAGCAACTTAAAAATCAACTTAAGAATAATCGTTCTTGAAATCAGATTTTCGGCTTGATTTTAGCATTTTCGAGCTTAACAGACTTTTACGACGTTTGCGACTTGATTTAAGGCCGATTAGATTTGTTTTTTTTACCTCAGTGTAATAAGCCTGAATAACCTTAACGCGTTGCTCGATTGTCTATCTTTCCATGGTTCAAATTGAGTTAGTCTGAAATTGGGAAATGTCAAATTAAATGCAGAAAAAAACTTGACGTTTAGGTGTGGTTCACATTCATCAGCGGCCCTTACAATTTAACCACCCGATATAAAGCAAATACATAAACCATAACTGAAGCACTAAAAATGCAAGGGTCTTTGGTGTGGACAAAGTATTGTATTGTCGAAGTGACGGTTACAGCTAGTAAGTAATAAAATTCTAAAAAACATATATTAATAGAATAATATTAGAGAAAATTAAAAATTTAACAGAACACCAACAAACAAACTACGTTTGTTGGACAGTACCTTTTACAATTGGATGATTTTTTGTCATCAATAAATGTCTTCTACTGAATTACGATCTATAACCACACACTCACCATGTAATGAAAGTTTTAGACATATGGACGTATAATTTTGATGCTCTCTAGAGCACATAGAACCCGTCATACGTTATTCTTTGCAGTATTCAACTGAGTTTAAGTAACGACGGAAGCGGTTGACACAATGAGTACTTTGTTGATGATAATAAATCAAAAGCAAACACTTTCAAAGCTTTGTTCTTCATTTTACTTTATTTAATTTATTTTGTTTAATTTTTGCTACCACTCCATACAAAAATTTAATTAAAACAAAGAAAAAACCAATTGAGCGCTACCAAACTGCTCAACGTACGTCAAAAGTTGCCCAACTTTCGTACTTTGATTTGACGGAGACGTACTGATTGTGACAACGCTCATAAGCAAACCCGTATTTCAAGTTTCTTGTCCGTTCAAACAGTCGATGTATGACGGATTCTATTTGTCCCGGCCTTAAGAACACGATTCTTTTAAAACTGTAGAACTTAATTCAAAATCAATTAATGCGTGTACAATTTAAACTTAAAAATTATGTCGAATTAGATTTCTAAATTATTATGTCTAATGCTTTATTAACTACTAAAAATAAAATGTTTTTTGATCTTATTCGCTTATAGCAAAAATAGATGTCAATTTATAAAAAATAAAATAAAAAAAATTTTTTATATTTGTTTTAAGCCTGACAGAAGCAGAGAAATTGACTTATGTAAAAAGTAAAAATATTATTTACATAACTTTCTACTTCGCTAAATATGAAAATACGTTTCTACTTACTTAAGGGAATATAAGTATATTTTTAACTCTATTTGCATTAAAGCAAAACCAAAAAATAGAATAGAAAATAGAAATAGGAAAATGTCCCATAATAACAAAATTTGAATAAACAAATCTAATAAAAACTCCCAGGCAGCACAATTTTTAAAAGCTTTAAAAGACAAATTTAATACAATAAAATATTCAGAAAATAGAAATAAACAGAAATCAGAATCAATGATTTTTTTAGTTAAAAAATAAAGGATTGATGTCCACCCTAGATTTTTTGTTAAGGATATTTGACTAACTCATATTGCTTTTGGACTTTTATTTTTTCCATCTTTTATAGAATATATACATATGTATATATTACCTTTAGTTGGTTTTTTTACTATGAGATCAACTTTTTTTGTTTTACTGTCCACTGCCGCACATTGGGCAATTTGGCACAACTAAAAAAAATGTTAATAAATCTATAGTTCATATGAGGTTACATGTCAAGAGAAGAAAAGTATTCAAGCTTAAATTTTGCATTTTTGCACTAAGGCTTAAGGGAAATGGCACCTCATTGAACCGACACAAATTTATTATTTTTGATACTATTTTAAGAATATGAATTTTTTTCCAGAATTCCTGTGAAAAAATCCTAGTGAGATCACTGATTTTTTGCTATAAAAGATCTGGAAAGTTTTCACGGGATTTCTCGGGAAAAAGAACAATTGTTTTCAAATATTATTTTTTAGATAAAAATAAAAAGTACCTAAAGTATCGCTGGAAAATGGGGAATTAAAAAACGGAATACGTTGGAAATATTGACTTATTAAAATTAAGATGTAAGTGTTAATTTCCAAACTAATCACAATTAATAATAAAATCATGTCTTCCCGCTTACGGCTTTCCGTTTTGTCCTTTATGGTTTGCTTCCAAGATGACTACATATGTTCAATCAGGCAATTTAATAAACCAAAGAAATATATATATATTTAAGACAACACTATCTGCAAAGCCCATAGTCCTTGGCGGAAATCGAACCCGCAAACCCCAGACTGATTATATTTGTCAATTTCAGAAACATATTGCAATAAAATATAAACATAATATAATAAAAATTAATTATATACAATTATAAAAATTATATGGTTAAGTGAAACGATTATAACATTATTAAAAATTACGAAATGACATATGGTATTGGAACATTTGTTTTGACAGCTTTGATAATAAAACCAACAACTATTTACTATCAATTTTATATAAAATACACGACGATTTCATTAATAAATAACATAGCAAAACATAATGCACCCAATACTGTTTTTACACGGTCTTTTTTTACACGGTTTTGATTTAACACGGTTTGAAAATAAAAAAATAATTCTCTTACATGATTTTATTCCATTTAGCACGATTCAAAATTTGTAAAATTTAAGTTTTGCGAAATATTTTCATATCAAAAATTTAGAGAAATGCCCTTTTTGTGCATACAAGCATTGCATGTTAGAGCAATTGAAATGTATTAATATTTTGTGAACTATCAATGCATCTCTAAAAGAAGACGTCAAAAACTACAACGTAGCCATTTCTTTAGAAAACAAAATTGAAATTTTAGATCGCCTTCAACATGCAGAAGGCTCAACATTTCTTGGAAAAATGTTCGGTTTAAATGAAGTCATAGTAAGACCAATAAAAAATTAAAATTCAATTAGGTAATCGTTGATTTCTGGAACAAAACTATCTGTTAAGTCTTCATCATACTCTAAAGATGCAAAAAACGGTGCAAATACACATTAGCTATATGATTTAGTAAAATAAACATAATTTCATGTTCTTAAAAAAATTCTCGCTTTTCACTAATTTTAATAGGTTTTAGAGATAAGGAACCAATCACATATTTTTGTATATGATCAATGTCTTTTTTTGCACGGTTTTTTTACACGGATTTTTCTGGAACCAATCTTAACACAATTTTGTGAGGAGGTACCTAAGTATCTTGATTCCGAAAAAATATCTTATTTCCAAGAGAAAGTGGAGAAAAACCAGTGAAAGTACGCTTTTAGGTATAAAAGTATTGCTTAAGGGCTTATCACACTATAATACAAGTATTAATACTTTTGAGTAAAATGAAACCCTGACATGATGAGTTGTTATTGTTTTTTGAAAAATTTCAAACAGGGATTAGATCAGAGTTGCATTTTATTCAAAAGTATTAATACTTGTATTATAGTGTGAAATTCCCTTTAGTACGGCACCTTTAATTTTTTAAAGTGGGATATTTTAAAAACAGATGGCGTTGACAATTGAATTACTTACTGCCAAATAGCCAAGTGAATAAAATTTGTGCTTGATTTGTATTTTTACTTTGTGGAATTACATTGTTGCAAAAACTTAATAGAAACGAACGGTTGTTTTTCTATAATTGGGACTTTCCCAATTTGCTGCGCTTGCCTTAGTTGTTGTTACAGAATTTTCTTAAGTAGCTCATAAACATACATATGTATACAGGTTACGAGTGAGTATTTATTTAAACCTGTAGGTGAACGGTGATTTGTAAATAGATAAGTTTAAAAGTGTTAAACAATGTCAATAATAGTTATTTATAAATACAAAGCTGAATAAAGTGTATTAAATTAAAATAATTATTTGCGTGTTTAATTAAGAATGTTGTTGGCGACGGCAATATTAAACGTCGTCGTTTTTTATAGTTTGTTGTAAATCAGTATTCCCGTTGGCAATATTGCCATTTATCGATGACTAGCAACATGTGTTTGGTATTTTGTAAGGAAATGTGACGTTGATGTTGCCATAAATTGGCTTTGATATTGTCGTATGTAATAATTTCTAGATTGCATTTTTCACAAAATCCTCCAAGGTACTTAACATTCAAAGTAATTTTTAACTGCAACTACATTTTTTTATAGTCTTGCAAAATTTTATTGGCCAGCCATGTATAAACTATATTTTTTTTTAAATCACCCACTGTGCGCTATATGAAGTACATATTAGAATTACAGGCTGAAAAAATTTTTTCTAAACAATTGATGATTCTAAACTCGAAAAAGATTTCAAAGATGGCGACAATAAATTATTTTGCAGGCAATACCAAGGCGAATTTATACTAGGTGTGAGCAATATGGCAACAGCAACACAACAACTTTGACATTAGACTAAGCAGATATGAAACAATGTGTTTTTTACAAGATATTAGCAAAAAGACGTTAGCAAAAAAAACAGCTGGGCTATCGCCTTATGCAATACCATACCAACAGTATTTTCAACACATAAATACCCGTAGTACAAACGCAACTGATACGAACGTCGAATTCGTCGATAAAAATGTATTCCATAAACTCGTCGACTGTAACACAATGAGGACGAACAAAATTTAGAGAAGTACCAATACGTTGTTATACCAGATTTATACCAGATTAAATAAATATTTATTGTTTTTCACTTCCATGATGATGATAGTTTCACTATTATGTATTTTTATTTAAATTATTATAATATTACACCAATTTGCATAAATTAATTATGAGTATGTACTATTTGAAACGTGGATTGGTAATTATGTCCTCACTTAGACAGCGCTCGCTAACCTTAATTAAAGTAAATTAATTAATTTAAAAATAATTTTTGGCTAACATTCCGCAGCTGATAGTAGGCTTGTTCGGAAATGCATCACTGCGCTACATCAGTTCAAAAATGCATCAGTAGGCTTCGCTACAAATGCCCTGAGTTCTAAAATGCATGACTGAAATAGATGATGCGCCAAAAAACGTCAAACACGCATCACAAAAATGACTGACCCAATGGATGAGTGAGTTTTTAATTTGTTCAATTTTAAATTTATTTTGTTAAATTACATTTGTTTATATATTTTTAGACTTGAATTTGATGTAACATTTTTGGATCTATTAATTCAAGTTTATGGCTTATGCTCCTTGTAAGAACTACGGAAACTTATATACAAATATATTTATAATAAGAGTTCGATGAGATATGGAAAAAATTTATTTAACTTCTCTCATCTGAATCCAGAAATAATTTAATATTAACTTATCTATTTGTAATGCTTAAGAGATCGAAATTTTTAACTTTGATAACTTATTTTTAGTTTGCGCATCAAGTAAGTATCAGCACCGGCTTCGCAAACTAATCACACATGCGCACCAAATACAGCGTAGTGATGCATTTCCGAACAAGCCTACTGTTACCACTTTTCACTTCGTCGTTCGTCTCAGTTGTGTTTATAGCATATATTGATTGATTTTATACGTAGATATTATAAAAACTTTTAGAGAATTTAAGTAATGAAATATAAAAAAGTCTACAATTTTGAAGGAAGAAAAATATTTTTCAACCACCTCACTAAATTTAGTTCCCTTGGAATATATTTTCTTTATTTAAGCCATCAAAATATTTTTTGTCAATAAATAATCGTTTAGCTAAAAGCGTTGTTTTACGAGGTCGGTAATAAACTAAACATTTATAATGCCATCATAACCATCTTTACTTTTAGGTTTAATTTACATATTATAATTTTAAATTTTATTATTTATTTCTCATTTTTTAAAAATAATTTTAAATTTAAATTTTAAACAACTTTTGGTTAAAATTTCATCAAGAAATTCAGCATGGTTCATTTTAACCATAAAATTTTTGCTAAACTTCACAACACAACCAAAGTTTTATAAATATTCCAATATAATAAATTAATTTAAATCTTAATTTATTAATTATAATCAACGCCCCCGGGGCACTTATTGTCATTGCGGTTTATTCTCAAAGCTTTGACGCAGTGCTATCGGGGAAAATGGGTGCACCAGACGCCAATGTTCCTTGAACCATAATCTGGAAGAACCCCAGCCTAATCCACGGTGGAACAGCATACGCCAGGGATGCGTGGTCAAGAGGGTGCTTGGCCGTTAGTATGCGAACTCTGGATACCAGTCGACCTCCAGTTTCAATGTAGACTTACCCATGCATAAGGAGCTCTGTGTGGGTGGATAACGTTTTCTCCAATAATTGCAGAATTCAGAAGGGATGGACAGAAACGCCTCGCAAGTGGTGAACAGGTTAATCTCTTAAGGTTCTCCTATGGCGTTGAACCGGGATATTTCGAGGCAAGGTAGCCTCGTTAGAGGTGGAGATGTTAATCCCTTTAGGAACTCCGGTTGCCACTGGCCAGGGAAGGATATCGAAATAGAATGAGAAAGAAACCTCGCAAGGAGTGGACTGGACAGTCTATGAAGATACTCCTGCGGCTATGGAGGTAAATGTGGATGAATTGGACGCACCTGTCCGTGTGGGCTTACGCAAATCCTTTTCGGAAGCAGGCACCTCAAAACGTTCCTTCAACGTCGAGTCGGAGTCTCTACAGCTCTTGCCTAAAAGTGAGTGGCAGAGGAAAGGAAAGAAGCTGAGACGGCAGCGCACATTGTGTGTGAATGTCCAGCACTGGCTAGCATAAGACTCAGGGCCACTGGTGGATGCCATGGGGTACCTGAGCCTTGAACAAATGCTAGCAATTACTAGAGACTGCGTGATGAGATAGAAGGCCGACAGTTACCAGTCGACAGTCTCAAATCAATAAAGTCAAGATTAAGAGATGGTTGTAGCACATGACTCAATGTAAGTAGGTTGTCGTAAATTACAAGGACCCATTATGGATGTGGTCTGCTCCGATATTCCCCCTACATTACATACATATGTACATACAAATTAAAATCAAAAAATGTTAATTTATTCGTACGTAAAAAAAAATTGTACGTAAAAAAAACAAAGATTATTTGTTTAAGTCATCGGAGCTTACTGGTTTGTACTTAAAAAAATAATAAAAAAATTTGTAAACAATTGCTTCGGGAATTAAGCACATTATTACTTTTCGCTGTTGAATTAAAAGCGGAGCAAAAGTCCTATCTGGATTTCGGTAATTTGTGTCCTCACATGCTGTTTATTTTTTAATTTTTAAATAACAAAAAGCAATAACACATCAACGTTATTATAATCTACAAGGATATCATTACTGGTGGTAAAATGTTCGCAGAAACATATAAAATAAAATTGGTCGATGATGTAATTTGCGAGGTTTGTGGTAAAGTAGTGAGCTGCATCGAAGGTGCTATTGAAATTAAAGGTTTCAATCCCTCAGCTGAAGAAGCTGACGGAGGTACCAACTTACCCTTTGTTATTATCAATCACCCTTTTGTTTTCGGAGACCAAAAAAGCTTCACTTTGTAAAGACTACATGATAGAGATGTTGGCTGAATTGAAAAAGAGAGATCCCCCGATCAAACTGATATCTTCAAGAACGACATGAAGAAGGTAATGAAGAAATCTTAAGCCATTTCAAGGATTTACAATTATTTACTGGATAATCCATTTACTACGCTGGTATGTGTGTTCTTCACACACGGCTTGAAAAAAGAAAAAATTTCACTTCAATCACTAACCACATAAAGTGATAATTATTTATTTCTAATTTATGTATTAATAAAATCATCATCTATCTTGTATGAAATAATTAATAAAAAATAATAAATAATTGTGTTTTTTATTATCAAAAATTAAAAAATACTGGCATATCTCATATTACATTTCAAAGTTTGTAATCATATTATGTTAATATAATTTAACCATATAAGAATAATATGGTATAACTGCAACCACATAATTTAATCATAATAAGTTGCTCTTAGATTGTGGTTATCTCAACCATGTCTTTTGTGTACCAAGCTGAAATTTTGTTTTGTTGTTCATATTTTTAATTATTATTTATAGTATCATTAATATAAGTATCAATAAGTGTTTATATTCTATTATGTTCAGCCAAGCCTGGACTTTATAAATATATTGTACATGGTTACTGATATTTAAAAAAAAAAAAAAAAAAAAAAAAACTATATCGCTTTTTCTTAGGATGTTTACGGGCTCGCGGCTTTGGATGCTTTACGCACTTTCTTCACTTTCTTCTTTCACCAATGGCAGAGAATGGCTGTGATCATTATTAAAAAAATATTTTCTCGCTTCCGTAGTTTTTATAAATTTAAAAGTAAGGGAGTACCCCATTACTGAATTCCATAACATTAATAAATATAGGATAAGTTTGCAATCTAAGCTAAGGATAGAGTTTAGAAAATCACAGAGTACTTCCATGATAGTCGCCTATTAATGTATACATAGATATATTTAGCCTTGGTGGAATAAGTAAAGATCAAGTAGATAAAGTATATGGATCATATTGATATATCTTTTATTTTAACGACTTATTAAAGCAAGAATTATTTTAGCAAGTAGTAATTTTTATATGGCAAACTAAAAAACACTTTCGAAGCTTACATAAAATGTATAATAACTTGGTCATTAATCCACTGTTTAACACCACTGACAACGGGAATTATAGCGTTATTAAGGAAAAATTTCTCAGGTTACAAAATGTAGCTCTTTTGGTATATTCTTTTGATATACAGTGGATTCTTTTGATATACAGTGGACCCCCTTATAACACGGTACTCTTATAAAGCATTTTTATATTACTCGATTTCAGTCACTCGTATAACACGGATATTGCCCAATATAACGCGGGGATTTTAACGTTATATATCTGTACTTAAAATCTATAATGATAAGTCATTTGCAAATTGTGTCAATTATAAAATTAAATTATTTTATTAAATTTGTGTTCCCAGTTATGGTATAGTAAAAAAAATTATTTGTACATATACGTATATATCGCACTTGATCAACAAGAGGGTATTAAATAAAAAATTTTAAATTTTCACTTTTTGCAAGAAATCAACCAACAACATCAATATCCATCTACTGTAAAAATTGCAACGTATTCTGATTACTCATTCATCTCGAAACCAGCATATGAGACAATTCTCGTGATAGTGTCTTGAGTATCTTTATATCAACAAAAATGTAATATATTTATTTGGCAATAATTGTAAAAGATTTAAAAGAAAAACAGTGTAAATATATTATTAAATGGAATTTGCTTACCATAATATGTTCGGATTTTTAAATTATATCCAAATGTAATCACAAACAGTTTCTTACCTCTACTGATAATTTAAAAATTTTGAGTTAATACCCTCTTGTTGATAAAGTGCGATATGTATGTACATACATACATACAGGGTGTTCGGAAAGTGACGAGTTACTGATTTATATTTCTTTATTTCTTAAACCGCAAGAGGCAGAAACTATATAAACTAGTAAAAAATAAATATAAAAATTAAAGGGTGTTCCGACAGTGACGTGATTTTGTTGTATATGGCCTAATTTTTGAACCATATTAGATAGATTCTTAAAATTTTTAGTGGCAGGATTTTTGCAAATATGAATAAATTTTTTTAGCCATAATTTTATACGGAGTGTAGTAAATTATCTCCGCTATAGCAAAAAATATTTAAAAAAAAACCAAAGGCTTGCGACATAATCTATACATTATTAAACCTAAAATTAAAGGGTGTTTCAATAGTAACATATATGACCTTATATTAAATCAGCAATAGGCTGATACTTCAATTTTACATCGATTATATTTCGTATTATCTATTGTAACAAGCAATGAAAATAAAATTAATAAAAATGGGTGTACCCTAGATCTCACGAACTTTACGAATTTGGCCCTCTATTCAAAACGTTATAGGCAGGCACACTGGATATTTAAACAGGGTGTTTAGGACGATCCTATAGTCTACAAAATTATTAAACCTTAAAGGGTGCCCCATATGACGGGAATAAAAAGAATAAAAATATGTATAACTTGTAATCTTAAAGTTATCTAGCGAAGGTAGTACGGAATCCTACGTGTGTGTCTGAGACGTACATGATTGTATTTAAAATAAATATTCAACACTGTCTTGCATTGTAATAATGCAGAAAAAATAATATAATTGAAAAAGAAGAATCATTAAATAGTGTAATTTTAATTTTAAGACAGACGAACAAAAAGATATGCTCTTAAGTAGAGAAAACAACAAAAATTCAAATAACAAATCCTTTGAACATTCTGTTAAAAATTATGTCGGTGCAACGTTATTTTAGATAGCAAAGACGCCGAAAAAATGTAATAAAACTGTTTTCGGAATTATGAAATTTTTTTAAATATGTTTTAGTTACAAGTGTTTTTTATATAAAATGTTCTTAGTTTGATTTTAATAAAACGCACATATTTTGTTCATAACATAGTTTTTTCTTAACATTTGATATAAATCCCTTAAACAAGAAAAGTTAAACGTGAATCATTTGTACATAACGCGTTATACGGGGTCTTACAAGAGCATTGTACGAGAATACGCAGAACCCATCCACCGTGTTATAAGGGGGATTACTATATTCTTTTAATTTTCAGCAATATTTGCTACATTTTAGCACCAACTTTTTTTATAATTTTTGAAAAAATCATTTTTTTTACTTCATCAGTGCAAAAAATTTAATTTCATACACAATTTATATCGAAATAAATGTTTTACTTTACCAATTGTAACTCTTATTTTTTGTAACACTATAGTTTACATACAAGGATATAAGCTACCACAGCCAACATCAATTCTCCAACAACAAAATGTGTATGCAAATCTTCTCTTTGACATGAGTTGACCATATTTTTTTAGAATTATCTTCTTTTATGGGTGAAGATACATTTTCTTTTTCGAATGTCTCATAAACATACATTCATGAGGATTTGCTTATGCGTATCCTAACTCTACTATTTTTTATAGATGCTCCTACAAAAAAAAAAAAATCCGACACAAAAACTCTATAAATTAACATCTTGCTTGATCCCTTGTCAATTTATTCAAGCGTATAGGAAACTAAGATTATGTTACGTTTCAATGATTTTTAGTATTTTAGCATACGCGCCAATCAAATAACAAAACACATGGGATTTTACTAACTTCTCTTTGTGATTTGTGTTCATGTCAGCATATCAAATATTACTGCCTTTTACTAAAAATTTATGTTTAACTTAAGAATACAAATTCTGTATCATCACTCAATATGCTGTTACTTATGCTTTAGTGAAGCATCTATACATTTGATTTTTTTGCTTCTAAAACGAATTTAAATATTTGAAAAAAACATTTTTAAAAAACAATGGTTTACAAATAAATTTTTTATTTTTAATTTTAAAGTTTGTATTGGATTTTTAAGATTAATTGATCACAAAAAAAAAAATAAAATGTAGGTTATTTCAGACATTGACCAGCTAAAAATTTCTTTTTCGATGTGTACTTTTCTTTAAGGCGTCCTCCAGAGTCAAAGGTTGATTCGCAATAAAATGATAATACAAAATAGAAATAATATTTAATTGAAATTTTTTATTATAATCTGGTAGATAGTTTCATGCACTTAATTTTTAAATTTGATTTCTTATGTCCGCCACGTCTACGAGTTACATGATTCATTTTACTACTTTTTACCATAAATATGACCGTATGGCCTCAAGGGTGGCTTAAATATTGGCTTCTAAAGCGGCATTTAGATGGTCAATCGCGGCTTGTCAGCGGGGCGTGATGGCAAGCCAACAAGCTCGTCTAAACGACCAAAATTCGTGTTTGTCAGACGCGCTGGATGAAAATCAAAAATTGTTGATATTTTGTGTTTGCCGTCACGCCATCAAGCTCGTCTAAATGCATGGTTGTCAACCACAGTGTAAATTTCATTTGTATTTTTGTAAGCTAGCAGTAAAGATATCTTGGCTAGAGCGCTTGTTTTTAAGAGAATTTATTGTTTTTGCATGAGGGTTAGTTTTTATAAAATGGTAATGTAAGTAAAGCGTTTTTATTAGAGTTTATTTTTAAAATATTTCATTTAAGTAATTATTGTGTGTGTTTATGAAGAAATATTGTTTGCCAAAATTCAAGTTAAAAAATTGGTATTTTTCAATTATTATAAAGGAAAATCCCATAACGAAGTTGGGGAAATGTTTTCCTTCAACTTAGCTTCTAACATTATTACTTGTTCTAAAAAGATAGATTTGATTAAACCTTAAACAGGCATAATAAGAAAGGATTCACGGTGCATTGAAAGTAAAATACTGAAAACTATTCGTGATAGAGTACATATAAGTGTGGAGTAAATGTATTACACGGAACTGTTCAAAACTTTGAATTTTGTTTCTATATAAATAAAATATTACATACATTATTACATTTTCCTATTCCTTCACACAGTATGAATTAAAGAGATCTTAATGAGGCATAACTCTGACGAGATACTAAGAAATTCAATATTGCCGAAGGTGTTCTTTTGCAAATATAATATAAAGAATATTTGTATTTTTCAATAAATTTTTTTAAATAATTGATTAGAAACTGAAGATTAAATACAAAAATATAGTCATGTTGTTGTTGTTTAAAAGTCTCTATAATTCCATTCTCTAATAATTCCACTGTCCAAATTAGTTTCGTACTCTTTTCTGATTGTCGTCTTCCTATAAATCATTAATTAATAAAGCAGCATCTAAATAATGCGCCATCTTAAATAAGAACCTCACTGCTCAGTGTCTGTTGTATAATGATGTTTGACAATCTTCGCTTGATCATGTAAATGCTAAACACTCTCTCTCATCACGCCACGCTGACAAGCCGCGATTGACCGTTAATGCTTCAAAGGTTGCTGGTTTGTCGACATAATTGTTAAGCGCGCTGTATGGGAAGTTGCTCAGTTTTGTTGAAATCAAATGACATTGAAATAGAAAATTAAGTCAGCATGGCTCTAGCGCTCTCAATTCACCCTAACGGTAGCTCCTTGCTCATTTCAAAAGAAATAAGGACCGATGATGCCTCCAGCGTATAAACCGCACCAAAAAGTCAATTTTAATAATCTTAATGGTTATTTATTGACGGCTTAAGGATTGTCTTCACTCTAAATTTGGCAATTTTGACGTAATAATAACGTAATTATTTAACCAGAAATGAGATTCATAACTAAACACGAAAAATGGACGCAGTGTACCATAAACTTTACTGGTTCTCTCCCATACAAAGTAAATATTTATCATTCTATGATGATGATGCATCGTATTACGTGGTAGCTTTAAAGGTAGAACCTCCAAATTTTGTGCAATTAGCTTTTTTATTAATGTACATAATGTAGAAAAAACTGACTGGATCCAAATAATGGGCTTTCCATACAAAGTGAAAAATTATTACAGTTTATCTAGGGATCTATAATAGGTGAGATCTTGAAATTGTACACCAGTAACCGCCGTATTAGTATACATAGACAGACGAAACACAGACTGGATTGGTATAGTGGGTATCGTGTACCCAGAGAACTGTAATAAGTCTTCGAATTTTCCATAAGTAACCTCCGTATTATCATACATAGCCCAGGAAAAAACTGGACGTTGTATCTGCCATACAACAGCCTTACATAATGATGGAAGAATCGAAATGGGTCTTAAGTCTCCTAGTCCACTAACATTTCTTGACCTCGGATAGGATAGATAGTTAAGATGGGGGGAGGGGACAACAGCAAGTCTGGAGTAGGCATTGCACCCTCCAGATTTATTATAAAAATTTCTTTTCTCCTTCCGGATAATACTTTTCGCCTTGTTCCGATATCTGCAGTATACTCTCCAAGTAAAGATACTCCTATTCGAACGATATAGGCCGAGTAAGTTAAATCTTTCATAGAGTTATCCAACAAAGTTCTTTTAGATTTCACCCATCTGTTATCACCAACTTTAACTTACTTCCTAACCTTTGGCACATATGTGTAGATTTCAAAAGAGAGGCAATGGCATAGTTTTAGTACTCCACATCACTTCAACCAAAAAGTGGTGTAAATCAAATTCCGCATAAAAGATTTTTTTTCCCACTCAACCTGATTAAAGCCTCTATATCTTAAAATAATTTTTATTTTCGGAAGACATACGGAAGTTTTTTATATCTTTGAACCCATATACATATATCTATAGCTTATTTACCTAATTTTTTTTTCAATTTATTGTCGCGTATTAAATTCCCCTCGCCATTTGCTATTTATTACGAAATACCTGCATCTGTTAAAGAACATCATATGTGCTTGTTTTTAAACTAATTAAAATGAATACTATATATTATTTTTTCATTAACAATATATATTGCCAGTTATTCAATTCTTTTATTATATCCATTTTTTAAATCTTCTATATATATTTGCCTTCGCATCACGTAAAAACTACGGGATGGATTTTTAACAAAATTTTGTGAGGAGATACCTAAGTATCCTGGTCCCAATATATGGTCCCAAAAATATCTTATTTCCAAGAGAAAGTAGAGAACAAGCTTGCAACACTGATATAAAAATAATCACAACGTGCAATTGCAGTGTTGTCATAAGCGAAGCTTTACTTACCATCTATCTACTTATCCCTTTCTAAAGTAAGTAACACAGTTAATATAGGCATTAATTGCATCAGTGTTACTTCTCTTAAAAAAAAAGGCGTAAGGGCTATGGTGTGGATTGCTTTCAAAGCAATCTTTCCGTCTGTCTGTCTGATGGATTTTAACAAAATTTTGTATCCTGGTCCCAATATAGGATACTTTTTTCCGAAAAAATATTTTGTTTCCAAGAGAAAGTGGAGAACATCAGTGAAAGTATGCAGCTGAACTAACCGGTTATACATACTTTATTTTTTATAAATATATTTTTATATATCTTAAGGCGGTTCTAAAAATGAAAGGGTCTTTGGTGTGGATTGCTTTCAAAGCAAAATCGAACAAAATATTGCAAGGACCCCGACGAAGTGGCGGGTACAGCTAGTTTAAAATAAAACAAATTGTATTTACTTCACCCTTGTATTTTGCTATTTCAAATTTTTAATTAAAATGTTATTTTTAAATTTCTAGTTTTATTTACTTCTCTGTTAGAATGTTTTTACCCCTGAAACAAATTCAATTTTATTTTATTAAATAAAGTAATGTTTTTTATCGTTACTTGCTACAAAAACTTGTTATGCACGAGTACATTGCACATACTCGTACCGAGAATGTTTCATTTTTTTTTCTTCAGTTTCAAATAAAGAACATTTTTCGTATTGAGTACGCAAAATACCATCACCCTTGTTAACAAAAATAACAAAGTTTTCATTGTTATCTTGTTAACGTTAAAAAAGTACAAAAACAAATAAATAAATAAATTCCATCAAAACAAAAATACATTCGTTTTTAATTTTTATTTGTTAACACAATATTACTTTTGACTTTTATTCGCATTCAGTCAATAAAGATTCAAAAATAGGGGAACAGAATATTGTCCATTTGGATTTTTAAACATAAAATGGTGATATCAAAATATGTACTTATACTTTAAAATGTTTTAGTTCAGTAGATATCTTTCGAAATGAATGTGGGCCACAAGACCAGTCGCAGCTCCTCAAAAAGGAATCGTTCCTGCTTGGTTCTAATGATGATGAGACATCTGATAGGCTCTCAAAATACTCTCGTCCAAGGTGATGAAGGCATCAGTATTCCATGGAAGGTCATAGGCAAAACAGGTGTTTCTTCCCTTCTTCATGTTCACAGCTTCTACGAAAGTTACTGTAAAGGAGGCCCATTCTCCTCACATGGGTTCCAAATAGGCAATACCCTTAATTGCGATGTAACGCAATTAAGTCGCGTTACATCGCATACCGAAGAGGGCCAAATTGTCCTCGCAGTCATGCAAGTGGATTAGACCATCTGACCTGAGCCAGTTCATAGAGGGTATAGCTTATACGATGTCCGCAGTTCGAGATGAGATTGCTACAATAGATGACGATGGTACTATCATGAAGCAAAGGCGCCATCTTTCTCAGTTTATACGCAACACAGTTGCCCGCACCCGTTTAAGGGTTACTGTTGAATTGAATTTACTGACATCATACTTAAGGATTTTAGTATAGATTTACATACATGCATATATGGCGCTTTGTGAGATTGAACACATTTTTTCTATTGCAAAAAACTACAACATTGTATGAATTCTATTAAAATAGAATCCAAATCAAACGTGACTGTAAAAATCGAACCTCTCAGTAGGTAGTTGCGTTAATTTCTAAAGGTATTCCTGAGGCAATAGAGCTTCGGCATAACAATTTATGTTCGGCATAACAATTTATGTTCAGCATGTTTTACAGGAACTTGCTTAGTTTCAACTAAGGTGCCTTAATCTCGATATTTGCCTAAGTGACAGATCATGAAAACTTTAAAGCAACATTTTGATGCTAATTCTTCCGAAGTATATGGGGCCACTAGTCCCCGAAGCTAGCAGGAGCCTAAAACTGGAAGATAAGAATCTTCGAGGTCTGATTAAACACTGGTACCACGGGAATCTGTAACCCCACAGCGATTTAACTAAATATCTGTGTCCGTTTACACTGTAGAACAAATTCAGGTCAGCAAAAGTTAGGTCGATTCTGAGAGTGAGGGGAGAAAATGGAGGCTAAATTAGAGGACTCGTATCGCAGCTTTTGTTTATGTTAGTTCGAATTTTTTTTTAATCGACCAAAAAGCCAAATTATTGCTAGAGATCTGTGCAACAATTGAAATTTTAAAAAAAATTGATTTAGAAAATTTTCGTGGTTCTTATGAAGCAAAATGTTGGAAAAGTTATAATTTAAAAAAAAAATTATATTATAAATTAAAATAATATTAAAAATTATAATTTATCCAACATTTTGCTTCATAAGCACCACAAAAAATTTTTAAATCAATTTTTTAAAAAATTTTAATTTTTGCATCTATTTGGCTTTTACAGATTAAAAAAATATCAATTAGTGGACAAGTTAGATGCATTTGACTGCAAAGATCGAAGGTCGATTAAAATAAAATTCGAACTAACATAAACAAACGCCGCGATACGACTCTTCTAATTTAGCCTCTTTTTTCACCCCTCACTCTCAGAACCGATCTAACTTTTGCTGACCTGAATTTGTTCCACAGTGTTATTGGTGAGCTCCTTCGAAGGGTAATGTGGTACCAGTGGTTTTGACCTGAATCGTAGAAAGAACGATATAGTCCCATGTTCTGTTGCACTACTAATAGCCATATTTTAAAATTGCTAAGTGTTGTGTCGCAATGCGCAATAAGGGCGTTGTTAGACACAATATTTTTATCCAATGGTAAGATCCCCGTCAGAATAAGGAATAACGCTAGGCACTGATGTAAATCTGCATTTTCAAGAGACTTTGTATGTATGAAAAAGAAGGCTACCGGACGTTACATCATTCGAGAGTTAGAGCTAGCAAGAGACATAATGAAAATAATGTTGCTGTAAATTAAAAATCGCGGTCTGCTTTAGTATTCGTCACATATATTTATATACCCCAGAAAAATATATATTATATTTATTCCTAAAACTCCCACTGGAGCATAGAACACCAATATATATAAGTTAGCAATTCGTTAGCAAATTGATTTTCAATAAAGTGATATATTGGTGATAATTTATATCTTTCTGTCCAATTCCATTATGCAGTCATGCTTTGGCAAATATTTATGTTGCTAGATTACATGAATATTTGACACGTTAAGACGTAAATTAACCATTCAGGCTACATGCCTGGGCGCCTTCTCACTAGTTAGCTTTTAGCGGAATATTAAAAGACAATGCTCGGGAAATACTTGGTGTAGGACTGGAATTAGTGGGCTTCTTGGATAGTCAAACAGAGCAATCCCAAGTGAATTACAGTCCGTAAACTTGCACTACATGCACCTCTGTTGAAAGTCCCAAATACACTAGAGGAAGGGGAACTAATACATGACGTGTCACGTGACTAGTTCTTAGGTGATACGAAACTGTTCGAGTTCTAACACTTCTTATGATAGGGATCTGTCAACATGGATAAGTTAGGAGTTGATCAATTAATACTGCTGCGATCATTTGTTATAGGTGTTAGACCTTATCTTAATGTGCATGTTCAGTACCAGTAAATAGCGTAGCTCTAGCTAAATTGTCTATTTTTAACGAATTTGAATCAGTTACGTGATATGTCTTCTATTCACAAGACACGATTTATAACTTCTTGCATTACTTCTAATTTAATACGATTGGAATAATTCTCACAAAGTTCCCACAGGGTATATATGCACATACATACTCGGATATACCCCGACTTAAAATACATTCAATTTATTTCTTAATTTATTGAAAGTTTAGTATTTATAATGCCTTTAAACACCTCAGTACAGCTTTGAAAAATAAGGCAATAAATTTTTTTTTTTTCAACCATGACTTCTTATTTTACGTTATTGTTTTAGTTTTTGATTCTTAATTAGAGAAATGTGTTTTTATAGAACTTTTTTCGTTTTGAAACTCTTCAAATATCTTTTGGTTAGAAATTATATTTTACTAAATGAGCTGGTTTTTTTGAAAGTGGTATAAGTCCACTTTCTCAAAAAACTGAGTTAACGGTAATTTTAATGAGCTATAAAAACCTTTCGATTGTTATAAAAACAATTTCAATAGAGTTATATTTTCACATAAAATAAACAAAAACAGTTTTGCTGTACAGTGCTATCGCAAAAATATTTTTTTTTTTTTTTTGGAAGTGGAATAAGTCCATTTCTAATAATTATAATTAAATCAACTTTCTTATTGCAATTACTATTGATTATTGCTACTTCAGTGCACGCTGATGTCGTTATTACTAAGGCCCGTTTTCCACTATAATACTGAGTATTAAGATTTGGATTGGATTTTATAGGAAAAAAATCAAATGAGAGTTGCTGTGATTGTTAAAAAATCTTAAGTAATATTACACTATTAAACTTCAAATAAAATGAAAAATCAATCAAGAAACAAATCGAGACGAAACATTGAACAGCGGCGGTTGAAAATTATTTTTTTTTTTTTTTTTTTTTATTTAAGACTAAAAAATCCTCAGCAAAATTAATATGTTACCACTTCATAAACTTCAAGGAGCAAAACAAGAGAGAAATATAATGATATGATAAGTTTGTTATCTTATATACCACCTATTCGCCATAAATACTTCAATATACTAACTGTAAAAGATAACTAAATTAAAAATATCTTGTTTTTTATTTAAAGATCTTAACGAAGTAATTTTCATTTTTACATTTTTAATATAACTGAAACAAACTCCTAATAAATTTGGACTTAATTTTAACTATTACCTTTTACATAAAAACCCATTTCGGCGAAGTTTATATTTAAAAAAAATATGAACTTAAATTTGCTCCTGTTTTTAATTATAAGTCCATGTGGAGTTAAAAAAAAGTTTTATCTTTTTAAATAATTTTCGTAATTATTAATTCATAATAAAATTTAAAAAGTGTAGAGTGTAAAAAACATCACTCGTATTGATTATAGTTTGCAAATATTTTTATATTGATTCAAACACAAACCCTTAAATTTCTCAATATATGAAAAAATTAACTTATACCACTTTCAAAAAAAGCAGTTCAAATACAAGTAAAAAATACTCACACTGAATACAAACTTAAAGTTAATAACTTAAATCTTTTAGCTGGAGGTAATGAATTAAGTGGATGATCTTGATAGTTTCCCAAATAAATAACACTGCAAAAATAAAAACTAAATGGAAATAATAAAAAACAGAAAAATAAATTAAATAAGAAACTCTTTAAAGAGGAAATATGTATTATTTTCACCCACAACCTAAACTATTCAAAACGCAAAACTAATTTAGCAACGACAGAAATCATGACTTACGAGTTTATAAATAAAGAGAGCAATAAAAACACTTTAGCATTTAAGCCAACCAAATATATAAATTAAACTACGTTAAGTTTGTTGGTGGTTGCAACTGAAAGAAAAAGCAACAATAGCAAACCATTAAACATTATTTCACCATTTGTGGTCAGAGTTAGTTTTTTGGTATTTATTCCATTTTCACTATTCACGTCTGTTCCTCCCCAAAAATAAATTTGCAGTATTTAAAAGGCAACGCTTTGCAATTGATGCTTAATTGAGTTTGAAATAAGCCAAAAACGTTAGAAGAACGCATAAAAGTCCTTAAATACATAAGCATACACCCACGCATACACATACAAGAACACTCCAAAACACACAATAGTGTTTAGCCACAAAAGGTAATTTGAAAAGTTTTTTAAGCAGGGAATTCCAAAAGTTCTTAAATTCTAGATGTGATTTATTATTACTGTTAATTTACTGTTATTAATAAATCGGCCTAAAGCGGGTCATATTCATATCAAAAATTTAGAGGAATTCCCTTTTTGTGTATACAAGCCGTTTTACTTGTTAGAGCAATTGAAATGTTTTAATATTTTGTGAACTATCAATGCATCTCTAAAAGAAGACGTCGCATTTTTTTAGAAAACAAAATTGAAATTTTAGATCGCCTTCGAAATGGAGAAGGCTCAATATTTTTTTTGTCAAGGCACCAGAAGAGATACAGAAAATTTAATTCCACCAATCTGCCATGCATAGGTTCGTAATTTTTTTTACAGATCTCGGAGGATCAATAGGGTTTTTCTGCTTCGATTTATATAAAAAGCCTTTATAGATAGACCCTCAGGGTGCCCACTGAGCATTATGAGCAGTCAATAGCCACAGAGGAGTGCTTTAGACTGACCATTCTAACGCAAAATAGATTGCAGGAAGGTAATAACTTTTACAAAAAACATTCGATAAAATTTTTACAAATAATTTTACAAACAATTTTCGATAAAATTTTTACAAAAAATTTTTAATAAAATTTTACAAAAAAATTTCGATACAAATTATAAAAAAAAATATCCATAAAATTTTTACAAAAAATTTTCGATAAAGTTTTTACCAAAAATTTTTAATAAAATTTTACAAAAATATTTCGATTCAAATTAAAAAAAAAAATATCCATAAAATTTTTAAAAAAATTTTTGATAAAATTTTTACAACAAAATGTCGATATAATTTTTCCAAAGATTTTCCATAAAAATTTTTACAAAAAAATTTCGATAAAATTGTTGGAAAAAATTTTCGATAAAATTTTTAGAAAAAATGTTCAATATAAATTTTACAAAAAATGTTCGATAAAATTATTACAAACACATTTCAATATAATTTTTACAAAAAATTTGCGATAAAATGTTTACAACAAATTTTTGATAAACTTTATACAAAAAAAATTGTCTACCTTTATTATATTATATTTGTAATAATGAAGTTGAAAATCATAAAAGTAATAACCGAATATAAAATATTGTGAAATTGGCAAACATCACAGGGTAATGGAATATCGAATGGCCGAATATAGCTCTCTTACTTGCTTAACATTAAAACTGACATAATATGGGTGCTTAAATTGGTAAAATTTTCCTTTCACTGTTTAAGCAACAAACATATCTTAACATTTTCATCTATTTTGTTGTGCATTTTTACGCAAACACCAAATTGACACAGTCGACCGACTTAATTAAGAAACTCATACAAGATACGTGTAGCACAATTTAATTTAAGTTTTTTTTAACACTTGTATTTTATAACAGAAGTCGTTGCAACTTAAGAACCTCTGCTTTTAATATATTTCACGTTCATTTAATTTTAAGGGTTATTTATAAATGAAAATTTAGTAACAGAACCATTTATAACCAAACACCTTTATGAAATTAATTCTTATAAAAATCTTTAAAAATTGTAATTTTCTACTGCATTTATAGCCAATTGCAGTAGAACGGTGTTTGCAAGGGAAACAGAACTGCTTTGAATTTTTATGTTCAAAACTTTTTGCGGTGTTAATGTGTCAGAATAAAACGATGCATAAACTAGGTTACGTGAATGCTGAATATTGAGAAGAAAATGCTGTATGCAACAGTATTCTGGGTGGAAGTTGAAACATTAAAACTTATTTTTTCACTTTTATAGTTTTAGCTTAAATTAATAAACATATCAGGTTTCAGTTTTTAATTGAAGTTTAATATTAAAACATGCTAAAGTTTTCGAAAAGTTAAATCGTATAACTTTATTGAGAAATATGTATATTTATGTTTGTATGAAGACTTGAAAAAAGAGGAATTTTGTATAATTTAAAAAATGTATACGTGCTTTTAAATAGGAACAGAAAATAAATATTTTTGAATTTTAGAAAAAAAAAAGCAAAACGAACATATCAGAGAGCCAATTCAATCACACAGTTTTGATCGTTTCAATTTTATAAGTGAGTGCCACGATAGACTGAGCTAGTCTATAAGGACGGGGTTGCTTATTCCCGCCAAAGACTCTGACGGGAATCGAGCCAAAAAATAAAAATAAAATCAAAAAATATATTATATGCTTTATGGGATGGTGGGATCTTTTGTCGATATGTCTTCACAAATAACGATGGTTAGAAAGTTACAGTCAATGGTGAGGGGAATAGTAACATGCTTACTAATGTATCGCATTAATTGCAAAAACAATTAATATGTGATACAGATTAAGATTAAGATCAGACCCCAGTACCTGATCCTGTTGGCCTTAACCTGACGCTGGTCTTACACTGGGTTAATACGATACGTCTACCAACACCCTTCTTGCGCATATCGACACAAGTGCTACACTCGTATCGGTATGATCATGACAGAACCATAATCATACCCCTTGTTTAGGAGTTGTAGACCATCTAAACTCCCGCCACACTATTGGTAGCTATTGGTTGAAGTTCAAGAGAACAATGGACTAAATTGCCCACCCTTCGATTTAGGTCCAATCCACAGCTACCACGTTACTCGCCGAAGATCCTCAACAAAAACTAGTCACATAGATTTGTCATCCTGTGAGGTTACCGGTTACCGTGGTCGTTTGGGCACTGGTCAGACCTCAAAATTTCGCATCTTCTAGTTTCAGGAAGCATTAACTCAAGGTGTTAGAAGTCAAAAAGACAATATGTGACCAGGGAAAAGTTAAATATTTATGCTATAAAACTATTTAGTTAATAAAGCCTATACCTATATAAAAGCGCTTTTAATTATTTTAATATAATTAGTTGTACACATACATATGTTATTTGTATTTACAGTTCTAACGAGTGATTTTTTAAGAGCTTGAGAACTTTTTTTTTAAAAAAAAACGCATAAAATTTGCAAAATCTCATCGGTTCTTTATTTGAAACGTTAGATTGGTCCAT
Source organism: Phasia obesa (assembly GCA_949628195.1). Taxonomy (NCBI): domain Eukaryota; kingdom Metazoa; phylum Arthropoda; class Insecta; order Diptera; family Tachinidae; genus Phasia; species Phasia obesa. Next base: position 166,430,123 of record OX451215.1, on the reverse strand, counting down.
GACATTTACTTTTTGAAGATAATTTCATTTAAATGTTGACCGCGGCTGCGTCTTAGGTGGTCCATTCGGAAAGTCCAATTTTGGGCAACTTTTTCGAGCATTTCGGCCGGAATAGCCCGAATTTCTTCGGAAATGTTGTCTTCCAAAGCTGGAATAGTTGCTGGCTTATTTCTGTAGACTTTAGACTTGACGTAGCCCCACAAAAAATAGTCTAAAGGCGTCAAATCGCATGATCTTGGTGGCCAACTTACCGGTCCATTTCTTGAGATGAATTGTTCTCCGAAGTTTTCCCTCAAAATGGCCATAGAATCGCAAGCTGTGTGGCATGTAGCGCCATCTTGTTGAAACCACATGTCAACCAAGTTCAGTTGTTCCATTTTTGGCAACAAAAAGTTTGTTAGCATCGAACGATAGCGATCGCCATTCACCGTAACGTTGCGTCCAACAGCATCTTTGAAAAAATACGGTCCAATGATTCCACCAGCGTACAAACCACACCAAACAGTGCATTTTTCGGGATGCATGGGCAGTTCTTGAACGGCTTCTGGTTGCTCTTCACTCCAAATGCGGCAATTTTGCTTATTTACGTAGCCATTCAACCAGAAATGAGCCTCATCGCTGAACAAAGTTTGTCGATAAAACACATTTCGAACCGAACACTGATTTTGGTAATAAAATTCAATGATTTGCAAGCGTTGCTCGTTAGTAAGTCTATTCATGATGAAATGTCAAAGCATACTGAGCATCTTTCTCTTTGGCACCATGTCTGAAATCTCACGTGATCTGTCAAATACTAATGCATGAAAATCCTAACCTCAAAAAAATCACCCATTATTTACCCTTTTATATAAACCCTTTTTTAGGGTTCCGACACAAAGTGTAAAAACGTAACATTATTGTTTTCGCTACAATGTCTGTCCGTCTGTCAGCGCCTTTTATCTCTGGAACCGTAATAGGTAGAATCTTGAAATTTTCATTGCCTCTATAGCAAAAAACACTAAAACTTGTAGGGTGTTCCAATAAAGAGGTGTTATTCACGAAAATGTGTTTATTTCTTGAACTGTAGGATGGATACACTTGAAATTTACAAACCGTAATTAAAACTTAGTTCACTGTATAAACAAGTATAAAAAAATAAAAGTAAAAATTAGACTCCAAAAGTGGTGTGATTTGCATGTTTAAGGCATAGTTTTTGAACCATAATAGCTGTAAGAGGCAACCACTTAGAATTTGCAGACAGTAATTAAAACTATGTTTGTTTTAAAAACAAGTATAAAAAATTAAACTTAAATATTAAAGGGTGTTCCAATAGTAACGTGAATGTATATAGCCTAAGTTTTGAATGACTAGGTGGAATTATGAAATTTTTACAGGAGGTGTATAACTATGGCCACTATAATAAATAGTAAAAATTCAAGGGTTTTCCGCCAGTGACGTGATTTGCATGACAATGCCTTATTTCTTGAACCGTAACAGGTAGACTCTTGAAATTTTGTACAGAAGATGTGTTGCCACGGCCGATATGACAATTACTAAAAATTAAAGCGTGTTCCGACAGTGACATGGTTTTCACTTATAGTGACTTATTTTTTAATCGCAATAAGTAGACTCTTAATATATTTATAGAAAGGAAGTTGCCATGGCCACTATAATGAATAATAAAATTAAAGGGTGTTCCGACAGTGATACATTATAAACCGTAATATGTACCCTCTTGAAATGTTTACAGTAGATGTGTTACTTCGGCCGCTATAACAAATACTTAAAACTGAAGTGTGTTCATTAGTGACGCGTTTTTCACGAATATTACCTTATTTTTTAACTTTTAATAGAAAGTGTCCATGTCCGCTATAAAATCAATTACATACTAAAATTTAAAGGGTGTTCCAATTATGATGCAATTTTCGCGAATATTACTTTAATTTTAAAATTTAATTTTAATTTTTATTTATCAATATATCACAAGAAATTAATTTTTTTTTCTGACCAAGTTAGATTAATCTTACCAGGTAGTGTCGTCTATCCAACTGTTTTAGTAGTTCGACATGTCAAATGTTGAAAGTTTTTAGAAATTTTATAGTACAGAAATTAAAAAGCAATAAAACAAATACAAGCCTTCTCAATTTTCTTCAACATATGCAACAATAAAATGCCATTTTGTTCTTGTATTGTTGTAGATATGCCAAACCTTGTTTCTAACGATTGTGTTTCGTTTAGTTTTAATATTAGACTCTTTTTGTAACGTAGTTTTCTCGTCAACTCAGGTAGTATCTTTGGCCTGTCTTAGTTTTCAAGGTTTCTATACACTTCAAGTGTTTAACTTTGAGGCAGATACTTAAATTTTTCCAAAACTATGATACGCATAAACAAGGTCATAAACCTCATTAAAAGTAATAGGTTTTTATTGCAAGTTTTCTATTTATAAATTATATTGTAAAATGTTAACAAAATCTGTTAAAACGAAGACTGTGATCATTTTGAAAGGATTCATATTTGTATTTGTCGAAAAAACTGTCAATGCAATTGCTTTGCTTTTTTTGCAGAAAGTGTGTTAAACCTTTGGTAATGTAAATAAACTCTTTCAATAAGCCAGAATTCATAGCTAAAATAGTCAATATTAGAGAATGTCTTTTATTTATTCTGTTACAAAAAAAAAACTATAAAAAAATATCTTGAAGATAGTACATTGCATACATATATACGAGTAGTATACAGTTATGAGCACTGAAAAGGCAGTAATCACCGTTTTGACTGTTTATTCTTTTAATTTAAAATATAGAAATTAACATCATTCTTCTTAATTTCTATTTTACACAAAAGTTTAAACTTGCTTTTTGATAAAACAAAAGGCTATAAACATCATCCTTTTTTGTTATGAAATGCTCTGAAATATTCGTAATGTTTTTAACTTTGTTATCAGGGCGTGGCACAACAAATAACTCCCTCAAACAGTTACTTCTATAACCTACTAACCATTCCGGTTTGTTTCGCTACCCCAATCTCAAAAAATAAACATTTGTAAGTAAAAGTATGGCCAAATTTTAACACGTTATTCTAAAGAAGTTTATGTGAAATTTGGAGAAAGACACTATTCCGGTTCTCTAGATATAGAATATTTATTAAATATTTTGTATGGAAAGCACTTGTCCTCCCGTCCAACACACCATCTAGATTTGACTAAAAAATGCTCCTTATTCTCGAAGTATAAAATTTAAAGACACTATCTAAGTTAGTTCCCTAGGTTCACTATTTTATATATTCACTTTGAGTGGTAAGTTAAACGTCCACTGTTTTAGTTGATCAAGCTTTTTACTCGATTATGCACATTAATATGGGGGTTTCTAGTACAAAATTGCAAGGCTATGTATACATATAATAAAAAAGTAACTCATTTGCTGTCTGTCTGTCTTTCTGTTTGTGTTCTCATCACGTAAAAAATACTGGATGGATTTTAATCAAATGTTGGTACCTTAGTATCCATATACTATACTATATACATTAGGGTGATGCTTAAAAGACCCAAAAATATTTTTAATTTATTTTCTTTTAGTTCACCCTCCCATTTTGTTCTACCTAATAAAAGGAACTTAAAATATTTTTTGAGATTTTTTGATTAAATTTTAAGTGTCGCTACCGTAGGTTGAAATATGATATTTTTTACAAAAAGTGATTTTTTTGAAATTTTTAATTCAAAATAAAATAATAAATTTTTAATTTTAAAAACCTGAAGTGAGTGTTTTAAGGTCCAGATATCTAACCCAAAACTGAATTTATATCATTTGTGGGTTAAAATAAAATTTAGGCGTGTGATAAAATAAGAGGAAAATAGACAAAATCGGGTTTTCACAACATTTCTTTTATTGCCACAACTAATTACAACACATTCTTATTGAGTGAATACTAACATTTACTTATTTATTTACAGACCTCAGGAATATTGTTATTCACTATTAACATGTGAAAAATTTATTATGCAGTCAGTAGTGTTGCCTTTTTGTAGTTCGGAAACTTTTGTCTGAAAGATTTCACGAGGAGCAAAATATACTGCTTCTGGTCTTCATTTAGGGTTAGTATCTTGTTATATTCTTGGATTAAAGACACCCCCCTCTCTGCTGTGTCATTGACTACCTTAAGTTTTGTAACTACCTCCTTACCGCTTGGTGTTACTTGTAACAAAATCTTCCAAATTTTTATCACAAATGTTTTCAACGTCTACAGTGATTCTTTTCGGGCCAAATTCAGCACCTTCCTCCTTAAGGGCTTCCGCCATCTTGTTCTTGGTTTCGTTTGTAAATTTGTCGTCAAAGAATGATAAGGCGACAAGTTCCTCAGACACATACCATAAAAGACCACATACTTTATTCATTGCTTTTCTAGCTATGACAGGGTTTACCTTCTCATACTTCTTTAAGTCCTTGAGGAGTTCTAAGTCGTTTCTTGGTGCTGAAGAAGCAGATGGAGCTTGGAACCAATACTTTATGTAGATTAAGACTGTAAAAATACAGATTCCTCGTAAACCTTTTTCTTCATGTTTTGTCAATGTGAATTGATCTCGGAACAAGAATGTTTTTAGAGAGTAGATCGATTTCGCCATCCACCGAGCTCGGTGAAGACCTGCAGGCTTTTTGAAAGACACGGCGTTTTCTAGTTCTCCTCCCAAAAATAGGATGCTGAGCTGCAATAATTCCTTATAGTCATCTCTAGGCTGATATTCAGTCAATTGCTTTTTAGCAAATTCGATTATTTCATCTTTCTAGTCTTGTAGCTTTTCCATAGATTCTTTGTCAGTTATTAATGTCGAATATTCTGCTTTGTTTATTGATTGCCAGTTTTTCTGAAATCTTGTGAATAATAAATTGTCTGGTCCAGATGAAGACCCAATTTCATTTTGAACAACTGATTCCAGCATGATTTCCATAATGTGATGCCTATATGCTAGCCAGAGCAATTCCTTATCCATTTTCTGTTCTAGTAGAATACAAGCCCCTATTCGAGACCCAGTATTTGATGCGGTTGTGTCAAAACTCATACTCTTCACTTTATCGAGTAATCCCCATGAAACAAGGGATTCGTAAACTGCTGACGCAATTTGTTCACCTTCGCCAAACTCAAGCTGATCCACCGCTTTACCTGAAACTAAGACTGGAAGACGATCAACAACTTCTTGTTCAGTAATATCTTCTAACATCTTTCCATCCCAGTGCACAGTTAACGTCATATACTATACACATTCATCACTCTACCCTATTCAGACGATGATAACTATTTATTTACATATAAATGAATACTTAAAGTAAGGCTTAAAATCGTTTATTATCTCTAAATACTAATAGGGTTGAAAGAACATGTTTTACAAATATAAATATTTATTTTATATAGAAGTGATATGCCGGCTTGCAGTAAAAAAAATAGATATACTCTTTTTTATCTACCAGAGCGCTAGGAACAAACTGCGAAAATTTCAGAAAGATGGGTCCACAGATTTTCGTAAATGAACGTTGGTATTTTAACCGAAACTGTAAAAATATACATACATGAGCTGTATTATTTGAAATTGGTATAAGTCTACTTTTAAAAAAATAAGTTAACGGTAATTTTAGTCAGATAGAGACACCTTCTTTCCATATATACAATACGAGTTTTGTATTAAATAAACAAAATATATTGGTATCAGTACGATTATAACTGAAACAATATATATAATATTACGACTTAGCGTACACTGCGCTTGTAGCTAGTGTTAGTATATAAAAAACAAAATTTTTAGCTATAAAACAGTATTATTGTTCTCATGAAATGGTAAGAAGAAATTTAATTGATGAACTTTAATTTACTCTTAATTTTATGTCTTCTAAAGGGTGTTATTGAAAGTGGTATTAGTGCATTTGAAGTTCGGAAATCGGTATACATATTTTTTAAACAATTGCAATATTTTTGTTAAAACAGAAGAAAAACTGTTCAAAAATTAAGAATAAACTTAAATCGTCTTTGTCTTCGTCGAATTATTTGTCACCTACCACACTGTAGTTAGAGGGTATATAATGGCAAAAACATTACTCGAATGTTTGTAAATATTTTTAAAGCGATTCAACTGGAGACTCTTAACTATCTCGAAACATAATAAAATGGACTTATACCATTTTAAAAATCAACAGCTAATATGTAAGCATACGCTGGCACATTTTCACATACATGAAAAAAATATGGAAACTAAGCCAGTGGATGGATCTCTATAACAAAAATAAAAAACAAATAAAATTACAAAAGAGAAAATATAAAAACAAGGAACAAAATGTCATAAGTAACAAAATAATATGCCTCTTCTTATTTCCATTCATTATAATCTTTCGATATTGAAAATACCGTTGCCTTTGGATCTATCACTTTTTTTGTAAAATTAAAAAAATATTTGTTCTGCCTAATGGACATCTGCTGTTTGTATTACATATTGATTACTATTAGATACATTGCACATTCATTTGTAAAGCAATTTCAAAAAATATATACATACATATATATACATATGTATGTATATTTATAGATGTGTCACTGAAGTTGTATAAAGTTTGCCTGTCATTAATACTAATAAGAAGCTCTAAAATAATACAGATAATATGCAAACAAGGTTTAAAGAATATTTAATTAAACTTTTAATGTCTCCTTTTTTATGTCCTTTCTTTTATACAAAAAGGATCTTTTTATGTTTTTGTTTTTGTTAAAAAAAAAAACTGTTTTTGTTTCGATTTAAAATGACAGTTTTATAATGATAATATTAAAAGAGTTTGGTACTCAAATGTTAAAAACGAAATCCTATTGTTATCACTTCAATGTCTGTCCGTCTGTCAGCGTCATTTTTTTAAGGCAACTCTACCTGTATCTTGTGCCTTGTCTGTAGAAAACATACAGAGAGTTTGGCGGGAATCGAGCCAACAACTCCCAGACTGATAGACCAGTGCGCTACCAAGCAGTTTATCGACTGATTGATTCACTGGAACCGTAAAATATTGACTCTTGAATACGTGTTTTTAAGAAAAAAAAACACGAGTATGTAAAATTATGTTCGCTAAAATATATATAAAAATGTAAGTCAAAGGGTGTTGCGAAGATGACACAAAGTTACGTATGTAGTCTTATTTTTGGACCAAAATAGTTAGACATTTTAAATTAACACAGAAATTATAAAAAAAACAGGTCTCATATCCAAAAAAAAGTAAACTTTCAAGAAATCAAAAAAATCAGCTGGGGTTTGGTAAGTTCATTCTACTGACATTTATGATGACACACATATCGATAGTTGGCCAGTCATAAATTTTTTAATAAAATTCTCTAACAATGTCTGATTTTATTAATATTTATAGATATACATTTTTGCGGGTGGCACTGATTTTTGGAAGCTCTGGCACATAGTTCGTAACGAGATTGAGGAAACTCAAAATGTCCAAAGAATGCATGAGCAAAATATGTGTCATCGAGAGACTATACATTACACTCATTGCGAATGGCAACATACGAGATTAATGTATACCTTATGATGATGGTTAATTAACAGACAGGTGCTTTTAATTTAATAAGGAAATATAGATAGTACGTGTTCATTTATCAGGCAGAACTATTTGAGTTTCTACCTGCATTGCACCATATAATTAAGGGTCAAGTACGAGAGACTAAAATCCTGATTGTGATGGACATCCAATATGTGATCAAACGCATGAAATAAACGAAGGTGATATAAGTAAATAGTAAAATATTTTTAATACCAAAATTCAAAGGCCTATAAGAAGATGAATTGAGTAGCAGTGGAAGTCTGCTTCGTCGAAATATCTTAAATCAATTATAAAAATATAAAATTTAACTACGAAAAAATTTTATAATTATAATTTATATATTTATGTGCAATAACATCTTTTTTAGCCTTATTATGTGCAATAACATTCTTTTTTAGCTTAACCGCTTCTAGACGTTAAAGTATTTATATTTTTCGGTACAAATATAAAATTGTCGAGGATCTGCAAAGATAAGAGTGGTCTCTGGTACTTTTAGGTACCGAATTATTTTCAGATTTACTGTATTCCCGTTTATTTTAATCCCGTTTGCAAACTTTTCCGGCTTATTTTTGAAATTGTTTGCATCATCAGCCTAATAGAAACAGATCGCCTTAGTTCCACTCGAGTATTTATCTAAGAATCAACAATAAACCTCGCTCAAGTTAATAACTATTTATTTAAATAATTTTTTTTGAGATATAATTAGTTGTAATTGATTTTTTTAATTATAATTTCATTTAGATTGATATTAAGTGATGCCACTATGTAATAGATATTGACCTAATTGCACATTGAGAGCAATTGTAATTAAAATACATACAATTAAGACATTCCAGGTCTAATTATGCCCCTTAATATGTATATTAAATTTTTGTATTTTAAAGAATTTAACTTAATGTTCGGCCACTTTAGGCAAAAAATTGACTTAATCATTAAATATTTATTTGCTGTAATCTGACTACAAAATATTATTGATAGGCAAATAGCAAAACTGCTAATCCTTAGCAAACAAAAATGTGTCCAATGTGACCACTCATCGGGAAATACTTTTTTTTTGGCAAATAATTATTTGTTCTTACAAAGTTTTTATAAGAGCAAACAGCGGCAAACTTTCGATGCTTCCAGCAGAGTCTTTTGAATTTAAAACTTTATCATTAGAATCGAAAATAACTATCTGGGTTCCATACCTAAAGGTTAAAAACGTAAGCTTATTAATATCGGTGCCATGTCTGCCTTTGAGTATTTCACAGGCCTCTTTCTATTAAAACCTAACAAATTTTACAGAAGGTGAATTGTTATGGCCCCTACCCCACGTAATAAAATAAAGTTAATAATTAAAGAGTAACCCCATATAGACTTGAGTTTTGCAGTTTTGACTAAACCGTTGTAGCAACCGTTATAGAATAGTTGTAGTTGTCCAAATTACCACATTTTTTTCATCTTTATAAAAACCCAGCATAAAATAACGTTTACTTGGAAGCAGGTATGTAAGGGAAGAGAGAAATAGACTTTCCGATGTCCCACTTGGTAGATCTCTTTGCTTCACCAAATTTATTATAAAAACTTATTCGCTTACATAGAGAGAGAGAGAGAGAGAGGTCTCTTCATTTCACTAATTTTTATAAAGAAAACTTATTCGCTTACATACCTGCTTCCTCGTAAGCGAGAGAGGATGCAGTTTGTTATTATTTTCTTACAATTATAGCATTCTCCAATGCGCTTATGGGAACCGCTTTTGAAAGACATATTTTTGATTTTACTGCTTACCAAAACCCAATAATTTTTTGCTGGGAAGGCACATAATTCATGTATTTTGTGGACTTAGTGAATTAAAGCTATAAGCTGTCCTCATACAAACTGAATTTTTTGAGGAATATGACCTAGTTTTTTAAATCATTTTATGAAATGAAAATTACACATTGTTTGTATGTATGTGTATATCCGTTATAACATGTAAAAGATTAAATTATATTTGAGTTAGAAAATAACTATTTGCAAAAAAAGTATCGTAGATGACACCAGATTTTATTATCAAACAGTATTTCAAAATCGGAATATTTGAGGAAAAATGTATTGTAAAAAAAATTAAATTTGGAAGGTCCTCGAATAATGTCATTTCATTTAAAATATGTTTTCAAGTGCTGTAATTTGATGTATATGTATGTATGTATATGGCAGACTTGGGGGATGTCAATTAAAGTTTGTACTTAATTACACATGCAATTACGCATTTATATGTAATTGTAATTGGAATTTTTAATTTTAATTACATTCTACTTTTATAACTTTAATTGAGATTTTTCAGTTACATATAAATGTACTTTGTAATTGAAAAATTCAATTACAATTACTTGTAGTTGCATATTTTCAATTACAAATTACATGTAATTGTAATTTAAATAAAATCAATTATAATTACATGGAATGGAAAATTTGAAGGAATATAATAGAATTTTAATTGTAATTGAAATGCAAGTGAATCTTCCCATATCTGATATATGGTTAATACTAGACTAATAGTATAGAGTAGTTATGGGGAGATTTAATTACATTTAAATTACAATTAAGATTACTGGTAATGTGCAATTACATATTCTCAATTACACTTTATAAGTAAATGTAATTGAAATCAGAGGTTAAAGTCAATTACAACTACTTGTAATTGACAATTTCCAATTACAAAATACAAGTAATTGTAATTATAGTTAGGCAGTAAAACAAACAAAATTATATTATATTCCTTCAAATTTTCCGTTACATGTAATTATAATTGATTTTATTCAATTACAATTACATGTAATTTGTAAAAATATCAATTAAGTTGAATGTATTTGTAATTGAAAAATTCCAATTATAATTACAATTACGTAAAATTGCATTATTACATGTGTACTTGATTATAAACTGTTATCAACACCCCCCAAGTCTAGTGTATAAGCTTCAATGTTCTTAACAATGCAAATTCTATACCTATTTTTATTAATATATTTTTAAGTATGTATGTATGTATGTATGTATGTATGTATGTATGTATGTATGTATGTATGTATGTAGGTATGTATGTACCCAGCATACCAAATGACTTGTGAAAAATATTTTAAAAAGCTTATAAATATAAGCCTTGAGCTTGAAAAAGTTTTTAAAAATTTTGAAAAATGATATCGGAACAATTGTAGAAAAATCAAAACAGAACCTTTATGAAAATATTATATGCAAATGATGAATATAAGCTTATATTTGTAATTGTAGAATAAGCTTAGAGAAACAATATTTTATTAATTCTGGTATACAAAGGCTTATTCGTCCCAATATTTTTATAAACTTCTATACATAATTGTAGACTTATATTCACAAATAATGTATATTTGTATGTATATGTAATTTGTGGCTAATTTCCACAAAAATGTTCACCTAAAGAAATATGAAGAGCAATGGAGCACAAAACCAGTTTTCTAAGATCTCAAAATTCCTCCTTACTATATATGTATGTACATCTTTCTCGAATAGTCAATACAAAATTTAGCACACAACTCTACTATGAAAGACCACTGCCTAGGAGCGACTGTATTGTTTGCTAATAGATATTTACTATTAACCACATTTTTTATTGCACCAGGTTGCCCCAGAAGTAAAACAAAAGAGACGCTTAAAGAGATCCTATACTGCAATAACAAGAACTCTTAGAACTGCCAATGAAATTTAAAGTATTAATTTGTGGTGTAGTGGCCTAATAGCGCAAAACATTCATTTCTCTATTTTGTACACAACATTTATGTATAATAATAGTTTATTAATCATTGTTAAAAAATGCTTGTGATTTATATTTTATAAATATTATTATAATCGAAATTAATAAAAGCCTAAAACAAACTATTATTTATAAGCTTATTCTCAAATTGTATTGTAGTTTGATTGCTATATGGTATTTTGGGTATGTATGTATGTATGTATGTATGTATGTATGTATGTATGTATGTAGGAAAATAAAATTTTGTTTTTTAAAAGTTTAATCAAATATCTTCCTTAATGAAATATAAACGCAAATGTGGTGACAACATAGCAAACAAGTTTTTCCAATAATCTATTTGTACTTAGTTTGACAACAGAACAAATTTTGTATTGCTTTAAAAAATATTTATCAAACACCAACAAATACCAAACCAAACATTTGCCTATTGTAACTACATCTTTAATAAAAACAAAAATTTTTCTTCCCAAACAAAACAAAAATCACAACTTCCCCTCATAATTTTTCGATTAATCTTCTGATTTTTATTAAAATATTTTCAATCCACTTGCTTAAATTAGAACCACAGATAAAAGTATTTTTTACAAGGAATATTTTTTGCATAAAAACATTTTTATGTGGTGTTGATGTCAAAACTTCTTATTTGTTTCTGACATAAACATCTTTGTTATACACAATTCTCCTTTTTACGACTTTTGTTTTTTTTTAAGCATTGAAAACATTATAAACAGCCGCACAATATCAGCACATTATTGCGTAAATTTAAATAATCATAATATTGTATTATAACTTTATATGGTATCTAGGCACATAATGAGAAATCTGTTTAAAAAGTTTTGATTCGGCTTTTTTAAATAACGAGTGATTTTTTAAGAGCTTGAGAACTTTTTTTTTTTAAAAAACGCATAAAATTTGCAAAATCTCATCGGTTCTTTATTTGAAACATTAGATTGGTCCATGACATTTACTTTTTGAAGATAATTTCATTTAAATGTTGACCGCGGCTGCGTCTTAGGTGGTCCATTCGGAAAGTCCAATTTTGGGCAACTTTTTCGAGCATTTCGGCCGGAATAGCCCGAATTTCTTCGGAAATGTTGTCTTCCAAAGCTGGAATAGTTGCTGGCTTATTTCTGTAGACTTTAGACTTGACGTAGCCCCACAAAAAATAGTCTAAAGGCGTCAAATCGCATGATCTTGGTGGCCAACTTACCGGTCCATTTCTTGAGATGAATTGTTCTCCGAAGTTTTCCCTCAAAATGGCCATAGAATCGCAAGCTGTGTGGCATGTAGCGCCATCTTGTTGAAACCACATGTCAACCAAGTTCAGTTGTTCCATTTTTGGCAACAAAAAGTTTGTTAGCATCGAACGATAGCGATCGCCATTCACCGTAACGTTGCGTCCAACAGCATCTTTGAAAAAATACGGTCCAATGATTCCACCAGCGTACAAACCACACCAAACAGTGCATTTTTCGGGATGCATGGGCAGTTCTTGAACGGCTTCTGGTTGCTCTTCACTCCAAATGCGGCAATTTTGCTTATTTACGTAGCCATTCAACCAGAAATGAGCCTCATCGCTGAACAAAGTTTGTCGATAAAACACATTTCGAACCGAACACTGATTTTGGTAATAAAATTCAATGATTTGCAAGCGTTGCTCGTTAGTAAGTCTATTCATGATGAAATGTCAAAGCATACTGAGCATCTTTCTCTTTGGCACCATGTCTGAAATCTCACGTGATCTGTCAAATACTAATGCATTAAAATCCTAACCTCAAAAAAATCACCCATTATAACTGATGGTTTATTAAAAGCTAATCAAAGTTTTGACACTTAAGGCGACATAAAGAAGTCACATAAAAAACTGCAAACAGATATTAAATTATAAACTAAATAATTTAATATCTGTTTGCAGATATGAAATCTTTTTTAGTAAAAAGACTATCACACCAGAACCTCAAATAGTTTATAGTTTAAAAGCAAATTTTGCAATTATAAATTTTTGCTTAGGCGACATAAACCACATATCTAACGAGACGTTCATGTTCTCACTTTTTGATAAAAGCCATTATTAAAAAGAGGGGAACAAGAACGATTAAAAGTGTGAAAAATGGGAGAGAAATATGACCAAAGAAGTACAGTTTCAAAAAAAAATTTTTGGTAAAACAAATTTTTCTGTTTTATTCGACTTTTTTTAAAACTTATGACATAATTATGTTATTTATTTTAATTTATTTATTTTACGGGTTTGATACCCGTTAACAACTCCGCGAGTTTTTTGCTGAGCCAGAAGCTTTGTTGGTATTGTTGTTTTTAAAAATCTTCAATAACTATCGGGTGGTTAAATTTTAAGGGAAACATCTAAACGTCAAGCTTTTTCTGCATTTGATTTGATATTTCTCAATTACAGACTAACTAAATTTGAACCATGGAAAGATACACAATTGTGGAACAATATTAACGTGAGTACCTGCCTAGTTGGCCTAAACTTACGGTGGTCTTACCACCGAGTGAAATATAAGCGTAGACTAGCGCCCCCATTGTGTAGTATAACAATACTTTACGATTACCACCAATCGTAATTTTTGTGTGATACAGTCACAATGAGTAGCAATTTATATAATATGGCAAGCCTTATCCAAGGCAAGCCTAGATCCATATTGTAGCCTCTTGCTTAGGGGTTTGGAGGCTATCCAAACTCCGTCTGTTGAGAGTGTAACAGAACACTTGTTCGCCGTGCACCATACCTACATAAATCGATCTTAAACCACAACCACCACGTGTACCCCCGAAGGGGACCTCACCAATAACCGGTCACAGAGAGAATAGGCTCTCTGTGGGGCCACCGATTCCCGTGGTACCAGTCCTTTGGGCACTGGTCGGGCCTCGAAGAGGACCCGCGATTTTTATCACAGACCTTTTCTTCCAGATTTAGGCTCTAGGAACCCTAGCGTCTGGTGCCCCTATTTTCCCCGAGTGAACCGCGACAAAGCATTTGCCATTCTTGCAGTAACAATTGGAATCCCCGGGGGGGGGGGGGGAAGATACACAATCGAGTAGTTCGGCACATTAACGGCGTAGAACTTCAAATATCCCACAGCTTCATCGAAAATTTGGAGCATCGGATGGAGGTGTGCAGCCAAATGACCAATATTTTGTTCCATACATAATTGAACCACACCAATATTATCAAAAATAAAAATGACAATAATTTCCTAAATTATTTTTATGATAATCAACATCGGTCCTTAAATTTTAACCACGCCTTACATGTACAGTTTAATAATTCCATTACTTTTATATTTTCAGCGCACTCTCAATCCAATACTGCTCTTACTAGATTACTGTCGAAATTTGAATAAACTACGTCGATAAGTTTGTTTCTGGCAGCCTTTAAAACAAACAACCTCATTAATTTTAACTAAAGTAAATAAGTCGACCTCTTTATAAACACCAAGATAAGGTCGGCCAATAGTCAAGTCAATTTTCTCCAAATTGAAATAACTTTTGTATTTACCTTTTACCCTTTCGCTAAAGTAAAATGTAACACATTATACAGGTAGTCCTTAATTTAATTCCATGTATGTTCTAACATTTTCTAACATTATTTTATAACAATATCTAACGCATAAAACAACTACAGAAACTAAATTGCATTTCTTTGTTATTTTGAATTTATGGAGAAGACAATTGCAAAAATACAACAGAAGCCATTAAAAACCTGTATCTGTTTTTCGGTATATTTTTAGTTATTTTTTCTGAAAAAACACTTTTGAAAAATTATTATATTCTGGAGGAAAACAAAGAAATGACTGAAAATGCCCCATGTAATGGCTAACGGAACAGAAACAACAAAAAAAACAATGTGCTGCAAAATGGTTTTATGAAAAAATATGTATTATTTCAACACACACAACTTACTCCAAAGAAAAATTGTCTAAGAGACGAAAAATGCAACAAAAAGGGAACTAATGTTATGATTTTAAAAATTTATATAAAATTTTAATTTTCAATAAATAATATGCAAAATAATATTGACAACATTGATAATATAATTTCGATAGCATCGTCCATATTTAAGGACGAAAATTCACTTTTTTACTCCAATATTTTCATTTTTTTTTAAATATTTTAAGTGAATCATCAGTTATTTAATTTGTTACTCGAAATTTTCCAAATTCTTAAATTTTGATCAAAATCTTATTATCTTCTTCTAACTGGTATTTAGCACATCTATTTAAAAATATATGAAATGTTCTTAAAACAACTATTGTGGATCGAATTTGTTGAAAGCTTATTCTTCAGTGTGTACACGAGCACGTATACGTATGATACAATTGTACTCATTTTGTATACGTATATGAATGTATGTATGTATGTATGTAGTCTGGAAAATAAACTCCTAAGAAGTTTGAGCCTCGATAAATATATCGCTACCATTTTATGTAGTATTAATTGCAACTTTTTTCATATTAATTTTTACTAAAATAAGGCTTCTCCAGTGAAAGTAACCAGTTTAGTTTATTGCTATAGTTGCAAGAGTAAGGCCGAGGCCAAGCAACAATTCGCTGAACGGCAAGCGGAAATTTTATTAAAATGGCCACAAAATAAGCGGTATTTCTGAGCAGCAAAGAGTCTAAGCGATGCCAGACAAATATTACTTATATAAGTTAACAACAACCTAATTTAAAAAGTTCTAGTTTAATTCAATTCAGCATGCTACTAACGCAAATTATAAATTCACTGAAATTGATTACTACGGGGTATGCTGGTTTCTATTGCCATTTCGCTAAGTTCTTTATTCAGCTCATCAGGAAACCTTAACCCAAATTTTAGATAAGCTAAAGGTACCTTTAAGGTCAAAAATTTTTTTTACTAAATAAGAATTAAGTCTAATTATGTTCTCACTATGTTTCACACTATTGTTTAGAAATAATTACGTTTTTTGTTACCCATCAGATTAAAAAAGAAATATTGTTGAGTAAAAAAAAGATTTTCTAAGAAAACAAATTTTAAAGGGCATCTGCCTTGGTAATTTCCAATAGAAATAGAATTTGCGCTTTAAAAACCACGCAACTGAAACAATACATTTTTTTGATTGTTCGACATTTCTAACCTGTTAGTTTTTGCTTGATGGTTTCTAAGAATTTTTTGGCCATCAAAACGTCTCCAGTCGTTTGAAGACGTCAATCTCCAAAAGTATTTTTATTTTAAAAAATGCTTGTTAGGAAAAACCTAACAATGGTTAATGATTGGTACTACTTAAAAATAGTTGAAAAAGCTAGAAGGAGTGTCTGCCTATTAATTAATGCGGCGAATGATTTACATTGTTTACTCCCAAACTTACTAATAGGTCCAAAATATGTTTGCTTATATTTTTAAATAATTAATTTTTAATGTAAACATCATTATCACATTCAAAAGGTGTCAGCTTTTAGTTTCCTTATAACATAATTAACATAGAAAATAATACTTTATTTTTATTTTTACTGCTTATGTTTAAAATAAAAAGGATGTACTTATTTTTCAGCAAACTAAACTTTTCATCATAAACGGAAATTGTTTATTTTCACTATTTGGAAAAGAAAAATCTTAAAAGGAAGCCATGACAAGGAACTTATTTACATCTACATGCAGTGAAAAAAAACATAGTTGTGGTATGGTCGCAAGAACCATTTTATCTGGGTGCGATGAACAACTTATAGTTATTTTAATTGTTACTATGGTCACAATAAGGACCAAATAGTGACAAAATATTTGATCGTTAAGTGGTTACTACACCCAAAAAATGTCATATGGTTGGTTTGAATTATATAATTTTCAAATCACAACCAATGTTTTATTAGTATTCCAAAATAAAGTTGTATCTATAACCATAACATAGTATTAGTAAGAAAAAACTATACTTTTTTTTTTCCTTTTTTCCCTTCATCACAGGTGGAAAGGGTATATATAAGTTTGTCATTCCGTGTGTAATTTCTACAATATTCATTTCCGATCCCACAAAGTATAAATATTCTGGATCCTTATACATAGAGAAATTGATTAAGCGATATCCGTCTGTCCGTCCGTCCGTTCATCTGTCCGTGTTAGTGTTGTAATGTCATTTGCCAAGGCACCAGAGGAGATACAAAAAATTTAAGCACACCAATCTGTCAGGCATAGTTTCGAAAATTTTGGTATTGCATTTTAGCAACATCGGATCATTCTTTTGGAGGCTGTGGGCCAAAAACCACGCCCACCTATATTTTTTCACGTTTTTTTTTTTTAATTTGGC
This sequence comes from Phasia obesa, assembly GCA_949628195.1. Classification (NCBI taxonomy): domain Eukaryota; kingdom Metazoa; phylum Arthropoda; class Insecta; order Diptera; family Tachinidae; genus Phasia; species Phasia obesa. Next base: position 166,412,554 of record OX451215.1, on the reverse strand, counting down.
TTTAATGATTCTGTTTTGCGTTTTTTGTCAAATAAATATTAGACTGCGACAGGTAGATCGCAAGGAGTGCATACAAATCTCGGGGGATCAATAACCCCCTGCCAGAGGCGATTTTTGTTTGTTTTTAATTTGGTAGGGTTTTTCTGCTTTGATTTGTATTAGAGACCTTAATAGAAAGCAATACACATAGAGGTAGCCAATGGACCCACAGGATACCCACTGATAAATAGGAGCAGCTAAAAGGACCCTCCATGTGTCAGATTGCAGAAAGGTCCTAAATTTAACAAAAACAATTTCAATAAAATTTAAAAAAAAAATTTGTAAAAAAATTTTTAAAAAAAAAATTTTAAAATTTTTTTGTCAAAAATATTTACAAAGCATTTTCAAACAGGTATTTTACAGAAAAATATTAAAAAAAATTTTTAGACTCAATTTTCGAAAAATTAAAACAAAAATTTCAATATTTCTCTGAAAATTGAAATTATGAATATATATGAATATATATTAAGAATATACATATGGATGTATGTGTGTATATAGAATAACATATTTTTTTAAATGTGTTTGATTTTTAAATAGATGATATCTCTGTTTTAAAACCTAGGTGCATTAAACTCATAGACATCATCAGGATACCGACTACAAACTGTCAAAAATAAAATACACACGTTTATAGGTAAACGATTATTATGAAGCCAGCAAAGCTACATGGCTACACGACCACCGTTGTGGCTGTCGTCAACTTAGGCTAATTAATATTTTATTTAACAAAAGAAAATGTCACAAAATTGTAAATTACAAATTCATATACAAACAAAAAGTTTTGGAGGAAATATTTATAAGTTTTTGAAAAAGTTATTTAATTTTATAAAAGCAAAATAAGTATTTCTACAACAATATCAGAGTTTACGATGTAGCTTCGGCTTCAATATCATTAAGTAGCTGACAACATGGCGACAATTGTAGTAAACGGAATTTGTTTTCATTTGTCTTCTATTTCTTTAACTCATGAATAATGATTTTTTCTTATACGACTTTATTTAAGTAAAGAGTTACCCCCGGGAGTTCCAATTGTCACTGCAGGAATGGCAAATGCTTTGACGCGGTTCACTCGGGGAAAATAGGGGCACCAGACGCTAGGGTTTCTAGAGCCTAAATCTGGAAGAAAAGGTCTGTGATAAAAATCGCGGGTCCTCTTCGAGGCCCGACCAGTGCTCAAAGGACTTGTACCACGGGAATCGGTGGCCCCACAGAGAGCCTATCCTCTCTGTGACCGGTTATTGGTGAGGTCCCCTTCGGGGGTACACGTGGTGGTTGTGGTTTAAGATCGATTTATGTAGGTAAGGTGCAAGGTCTAACAAGTGTGCTGTTGCACTCTCAACAGACGGAGTTTGAATAGTCTCCAAACCCCTAAGCAAGAGGTTATAATGTGGATCTAGGCTTGCCTTGGAAAGGCTTGCCATATTATATAAATTGCTACTCATTGTGACTGTATCACACACAAAAAGCGATTGGTGGCAATCGTAAAGTGTTGTTATGCTACACAATGGGGGCGCTAGTCTACGCCTAAGTTTCACTCGGTGGTAAGACCACTGTGAGGTTAGGCCGAGTAGGCAGGTACTCACGTTAATCTTGTTCGACAATTAAGTAAAGAGTCAACAATAAAATCACCGTGGTGAAGGGTATAGAAGATTCGGCACGGCCGAATATAGCACTTTTACTTGTTTTTTTTTTTTTTTTAATTATTGTAGAACCTTATTGTACGGGTTTATGTTTCAAAAAATAATTATTTATGAATTGAATTGAATGAATTTCTCTTATCGAACGCTTAAAAAGTAAAAAAGAAATAATTGTGTTTTTTATTATAAGGTATATTTATAAAAAAAACAATAAGATATGTTTTAATATATTTTATTTTACTTTTTTTTCTAATTCAATAATAATATGTTGCTCCTAGTTTATGGTTACCTCAACCATGTTTTTTCTTTGTATGTATTTTTCCTATGGCGGCGAACATAACTAGCCATAAAAAACAATAAACTTTATGCACAAGGATATAAGTTAAAAACGAGTAAACATAAATAGAAAATAAGTCTAGCATTACACACTGTTTAATTTTTTAAGTCATGGCAAAATAACCATATACGGACACCACTACGTCATAAAAGACCAAAAAAAAAAGACCCCTGTCTCCCAGTTTTGCCCAAAGTCCTCCAGGTTTTTTTTATGGGCCCTCAAAGATGTGGGGCATCGATGTCATTTTTGCAAAAAAATTATCATTTACTCAAGCTCATATTTAGCAAACCGTTTGGAATTTTGATATACTCTCTGAGGCAAAGTTGTAGCATAAAAATCAAAAAAAACTTCATCTTCAAGGTCAAAATCGCAAAAAACTTTAAAAAATTCAATTTTCTTTACCTTATTTCCCCTGTTCAGGTCCATAGGTAGCAAACCGTTCAAAATTCAAGGAAACAATCAACTACAAAAATGAACCTAAGATCTTAATAAACAACTTTCTAGAACATATGAACTTCCTAGGAATGATTCCTCACACCGTTTAGGTAGCGCTTAGGTAGCCGCAAAAGTTTTTCACTTTTCAGGTCCTACTTATGGACCGTTCAAAATTCAAGGAAACAATCAACTACAAAAATAAACCTAAAATCTCAATAAACACTTTTTACCTAAACGGTGCTAATAATCATTCCTAGGAAGTTCATATGTTCTAGAAAGTTGTTTACTGAGATCTTAGGTTCATTTTTGTAGTTGATTGTTTCCTTGAATTTTGAACGGGTTGCTACCTATTGACCTGAACCGGGGAAAAAAGGTAAAAAAAATTGAATTTTTAAAGTTTTTAGCGATTTTGACCTTGAAGATGAAGATGAAGTTTTTTATTTTATCTGTTAACAATTTTTGTTCTCTATGACAAGAGCTACTACTTTGCCTCAGAGAGTATATCAAAATTCCAAACGGTTTGCAAAATATGAGCTTGAGGAAATGATGAAATGAATGAAACATCGAGGCCCCACAAAACTGGGACACAAGGGTCTTTTTTTTTTGGTCTTTTATCACGTAGTGGTGTCCGTATATGGTTATTTTTTCCATGTTGCACTGCGTTATGCTAAGGCTCTAAGAATATAATATAAATTTAATTTTAGATGATTTTCTATAGGATCATTTTGCATGCAGCCGCCTTTATTGAATAACCCAAAATGTAATAATTTTTATATCCATGTACACCCAATTCTGTTTTTACACGGTATTTTTTACACGGTTTTGATTTAACAAGGTTTGAATTTTTTTTAAACGATTTTATTCCATTTAGCACGATTAAAAATCTTTTAAGCTTAGATTTTATTTGTAAAATTTAAATTTTTTAAGAAATATTTTCATATCAAAAATTTAGAGGTATTCCCTTTTTGTGCATACAAGCATTTTTAGTTGTTAGAGCAATTGAAATGTGTTAATATTTTGTGAACTATCAATGCATCTCTAAAAGAAGACGTCGAAAATTACAAATAAGAAACTACAACCTAAAGCCATTTCTTTACGTTGTAGTTTTAGGTTCTTTAGAAAACAAAATTGAAATTTTAGATCGCCTTTGAAATGGAGAAGGCTCAACATTTCTTGGCAAAATGTTCGGTTTAAACGAAGTCATAGTAAGACCAATAAAAAAATTAAAAATCAATTAGGCAATCGTTGATTTCTGGAACGAAACTATCTATTAAGTCTTCATCATACACTAAAGATGCAAATAAACGGTGCAAATACACATTACCTATATGATTTAGTAAAATAAACATGATTTCTTGTTCTTAAAAAAATTCTCGTTTTTTACTAATCTTAATAGGTTTTAGAGATAAAGAACCAATCACCTATTTTTGTATGATCAATGTATTTTTTTACACGGATTTTTCTGGAACTAAGCTATCGTGTAAAAACAGAATTAGGTGTACCTATATAAATAAAATCAAATGTCGTTCGTTGGTAATTGCATCACTTAAGAACGGCTGTTCCGATTTGGTCATACTCTACAATAGGTAGAGTATTGAAAATTTGCGTGGTACCTCCCATACAAAGTGAAAAATTATTTTCGTCCACCTAGAGAACTACAATAGGTAGAGATTTGTAACTTTGTACAAGTAACCATCGTTGCATACAAACTGAAAGTTTTATAGTGAGAATAGCGTGCGTTTTCGGTTAAAGGTTGGCCATACTTTTCTTTTAAGTGTTTTTTTTTTTTTTTTTTGTGAATGGGTGTAGCAAAGTGCACCGGGGATAGCTAGTATTCAAATATAATTGAACTAGAAATAAGTTTTCATAACTTAAAACTGAATTATATTCCAGGAAAATAAAAAGTTTAAAGGATAATTATTTTTATAATTGGGTTCTGAATTTAAGATGCTACAGCATAGGAGATATTTTTTTTTTAGTTTTACATCTTAAAACTAAATTATACCTAGTTAGGTCCAGCCAGTGTCGGGCAAAAATTTATTTTTACGGTTAATTTCATTATTTTAATTTAATCATTTTGGTTTCATCCCTCCTTCTTATTCGAATGTAGCCACGTTCATTAAGGATGTGAAGGGTTTGGATATATTTCGAGCTAATTTAATGCGTAAATAAGTGTGTCGCAATTTCTGCTTCAACCAGGATCTTCGTATATGTTCGAGTTTTAAACATACCAGGAAGCAACTGTAATCATACTCAAAATACTATTCTGGCGCCTTTGAATTTCTTTCCAAGTTTGAAGCTGTGGCAGTGCCCCATAATTGAATTCCACAACACCATATTGGTTTGAGGATCGAATTATAAAGTAAATACTTGCAATCTAAGGTTAGGGTAGAGTTTCTGCCAATAAGCCAGTTAGATTGGGCTGCATTCAACAACATTTGTGTTAACTTTGATTCTGAATGGATTTTGAAAGTAAGGCGCCGATCAAGATGTATACTGAGATACTTGACTTCAAAAGGTTGAGGTCTAATTTGAGGATGAGTCGTCTATCTGTGTGAACGCTTTGACTTGTTTGGTAAAAGGCTTATGAGTGTGTATTTTTATACTTTTGTTTGATCTTCTCATGGTTTAGGAATCCTAGTTATCAAATAAATATTCCAATCTGAAGGAAACTACTCAAGACATAGTAAATTGTCATTAAATATATAAGGAATTATTTTTAATGCTACACGTGCTAGCTCAATTGGCATCTTATTGGTGGTTTTATCAACACGAAACGCTTTCTTGGGGTTCAAGGCAGTCATTGTCCTTTCAATGTCACACAGCTTAAATCTTAAGGCAACTGCCGGATTAACATCGACAGGTGTCAGCTTAAGGCCATGATTCACTATCATACTCAGCCGTACGATCTGTCAAAAAATTCATGTGTGCTCAAAAAGTATGATAGTGTGGCTTAGAAATGTATGTGTGTGACACACTTTTTGACAAGTCGTACGATTTGATAATCTTTTGAAAAAATTCATAAAATATTGTTTTTCCATACGATCAGATTTGCAAAAACTTGTTTTGTATGATAGTGTGGCATCTACAACGCCATTTTTAAACGATTTTTAAAGTAAGTCAGAATTCTGTCAGATTTTTGGTTGATTAAATCGTACGATTGTGTAGGATTGTGACGCCTGGCCTTTAGGTATATTGGCAGAGACACTTGTTGTAAAGAAAATTAACAAGGAGAAACTACAGCTTCCATTAAAATACAACTCGTAAAAATTAATTTTTAATTTCTTTAAATCTATATAACAATGATTAAACTCTTCACAAAAGCAGTTCATCGTAATCTCTTTGCAAGGTATTTATTAATTAATAGAAAAATAATACTTTTGTTAAACATGCAATTTTTAATTTTTGTAAAAGTTTTCCAAATGAATAGTTTCGTTACCTATTATTGTTGTTATAAATAGTTGACTTGTTTTCATTAACTAATGTACATGGGCATATAAAAGCTATTTTTAAAGGGCTGAAAAGATACAGGAGGAAAAGGGTAATAAATCCAACAGATAAACAAATGGAATTTTGAATTTAAATTTTTCACTTTCACACTTACCTTCGTCTAAAGTATTTGAACTGAACTTTTGGAAAATATTTTTAATCTTACAAATGGATACAGTGCTAAAAATTAAACTTTGTATATAATATTTTTTGCATGGCGATTTAAGGAAAAGTGTAAAAATACTATTTCTTTTTTATATTTTTTAAATTACCATTGAAAATTCTTGGTTATAATATTCGTGCATATACATTTATAATGGGTGATTTTTTTGAGGTTAGGATTTTCATGCATTAGTATTTGACAGATCACGTGAGATTTCAGACATGGTGCCAAAGAGAAAGATGCTCAGTATGCTTTGACATTTCATCATGAATAGACTTACTAACGAGCAACGCTTGCAAATCATTGAATTTTATTACCAAAATCAGTGTTCGGTTCGAAATGTTCAAATGTGACAAATTTTGTTCAGCGATGAGGCTCATTTCTGGTTGAATGGCTACGTAAATAAGCAAAATTGCCGCATTTGGAGTGAAGAGCAACCAGAAGCCGTTCAAGAACTGCCCATGCATCCCGAAAAATGCACTGTTTGGTGTGGTTTGTACGCTGGTGGAATCATTGGACCGTATTTTTTCAAAGATGCTGTTGGACGCAACGTTACGGTGAATGGCGATCGCTATCGTTCGATGCTAACAAACTTTTTGTTGCCAAAAATGGAACAACTGAACTTGGTTGACATGTGGTTTCAACAAGATGGCGCTACATGCCACACAGCTCGCGACTCTATGGCCATTTTGAGGGAAAACTTCGGAGAACAATTCATCTCAAGAAATGGACCGGTAAGTTGGCCACCAAGATCATGCGATTTGACGCCTTTAGACTATTTTTTGTGGGGCTACGTCAAGTCTAAAGTCTACAGAAATAAGCCAGCAACTATTCCAGCTTTGGAAGACAACATTTCCGAAGAAATTTGGTCTATTCCGGCCGAAATGCTCGAAAAAGTTGCCCAAAATTGGACTTTCCGAATGGACCACCTAAGACGCAGCCGCGGTCAACATTTAAATGAAATTATCTTCAAAAAGTAAATGTCATGGACCAATCTAACGTTTCAAATAAAGAACCGATGAGATTTTGCAAATTTTATGCGTTTTTTTTTTTTTTTAAATTCTCAAGCTCTTAAAAAATCACTCGTTATAAATCATAAAAAGAACAATGAACTTGAAGCAAATAAAAAGTTAAGTCACTATAATAAACCGATAGAAATTCCCTGATGGCAAAAACCCGAATATAAAAGTTTTACGTTTAAATTTTTTATTAATTTCTTTATGTTTATTACACCTAAAGCTACTACAAACACGAGAAGTTTTGCATGTTTAACAAGGTCCCCACAGACACAATAAAATTTTTGTTTTGTCCTACGCAAGATATTATTTTCAGTTAGGAATTACTTAGATGGTAAAGTAAATTGGTTGTCTTATTCCTATTCAAACAAAGTTTTATAAATAACTTGTTTTTTAATAACTATGGATATTTTGATACAATAATATCTATATTCTAAGAATATTTTATAACTAACTAGCTATTTCCAATTGCTCCGCTACCGCCATCGACAACAAAAAACAAAATAAATATTTTTAAATAAAAGTATGGTTTTTTTCTCAGAATGTCGGTATGGAGTTCAAGTAAATGTTGTGATCGGCTATGCACATTAGTAAGATAATTACTCATACACAATTCCAAGACTACTTATTATAGTTTTCAAGTTACAATATCTTGAATATTTACTTTGTGTAGGAGCTACCAAGCTACTGTTTCAATTCAGCCAGTTCTTTGATCATCTATGAGCAAAATTTCAAGGCTCAACCTATTGTAGTAGGTACACCATAATAATTTTTCATTTTGTGTATCAGGCACCACGCACAAAGTTTTAAATCAGGCAGTTTTTCCCAAGAATATTCAAATTAATCAGATGGTTATTCGTTCAAAGTGTCAACACTCTGTGTGTTCAGTTCGCTAGATATCCGGTTAAAGTTTTTCACTTTATATGGAATGACCACGCATATTTTTATATTCCATCCAGTGTAACTCACTAAACCTGAAAGGGTGGAGAGAGGCTCAAAGGTGCTCCACGAGCCCATACCTTAGATATAATATAAGTACCTTAAGCGTTGATGACAGGTGGAAACTTTAAGCATCATCTAGCCAAGATAAAAATCGATGAAGATGATACTTGCAGACTGTGCCTGGAAGAGGCCGAGACGACAGCACACATTGTGTGTGAATGTCCAGCACTGACTAGCATAAGACTCAAGATCACTGGTAGAAGCTTATTAAATATGCATGCCATGGGGGATCTGAGCCTTGAGCAAATGTCAGCAATTACTAGAGACTTTGTGATGAGAAAGAAGGCGGACAGTTACCGGTCGACAGTCTGAAATCACTAAAGTCATGATTAAAGCCTGATTGTAGCACGTGACTCAATGGTTGCCGTAAATTACATTTCGGTTGCCTCTTTCTTCACAATCACGGCGGTACCGATTTTAACGAAATTTGAAACATAGATAGTTATTTGTCTCCATGTTTCACTGTTATTAACGTTTTCAAAACTAGGACCAGCAGGAAAAATAGGGCCAAACGAGAATTTTTATGGGGCAAAACTACGACCCAGAAAGGTAAAAAGGGGGCTTTTTAATATGACTAAACAGATTTTAACGAAATTTGAAACATAGATAAATCCTTATCTAGGAGACAACAACAGTCTATGAAAGTTTTAGAAACTATGACCTGGAAAAGCGGAAAACAGAATAATAAATAAAAATCGTAATTGTACAAATTAAAAGCAATCGAGATTTATTATTTAATTGAAATTATACGCAGTTATTGGCGCATTTTGGTTTGAAGGTAAAAAAATTTTTAAAGATATAAGAAAACTGAATTATATATGAGCAATATATCAGAAAAAATGATTAATGTGTCGATATAATTTGATCCACTTTATACAAAAAGAAAAAAAATTAACTTATCATTATAAATCTCACTTTATTTTTAGGACTCTACCTTTGCTAGAAGATCCTAAGTAATTACCCAGATACAGGTGCCTCTTTAAATATATATAACACGTATGTTCTACACTATAAAAGTAAGAATTTTCAAATTTGGTGTGGATTACTTTCAAAAGAAAAAATAGTGTACTATATTACCTCGTATAAGAATGTTTCTGTTGAAATAAAAGAAGTTTTTAACAGCATCTCTGTCTAGTTTAATGCTTTCTTTCGTTGTCCTTAATATTTTATTTTATGTTAAGATTGCTTAAAGAATAAACTTTTTCCGGACTATAAATGAATATATCATCACAAATAAAATGGTAAAAGTTTTTATGTAAAATATCGTAATAATCATAAAACCTCTTTTTACCAACTCCTTTTAACACGCCTCATGAAAATATTTTAAAATTTAAAAAACTTTTGTTTCACTTTAACTATCTATGTTCGGAGAAACAAAAGGTTGTTAATATTCGCCTTTTCAGAACTCTTTTGTTTTTTTTAATAATATCAATGGCTGTGTATAAAGGTTATGTTAAAAAAAACGAGTTAGCATGATTAAACTAATCGGTAGTTTAAAAGAATGTATTAATAGAAAAATAAAACACAACATTGGAAGAAATTTTCGGTTTTCCACAGCTTTTTCTCCACTTTCTCTTGAAAATAAGATATTTTTGCGGAAAAAAGTAACCTATATTGGTATCAGGATACGGTACCTCCTCACAAAATTTTGTTAAAATCCATTTAGTAGTTTTTACGTGATGCTAACGCAAAAGGAAAGCAGACAAACAGACAGACGGAAATGAGTCTATTTTATTATATGTTTAGATTTTTTAGATTAGATTAGATTTTTTTTGCTTAAAAGAAAACATGTATGGCATTCCTTCCCAGCAAACATATTACCAGGTTATGCCAGGATCTGCTGCCTGGCCTATACCTTCATATAGGATGACAATATTCCCAAATTCAGTTTCTCCACAAACATTTTACTACAATTTTTTGTAGGTTACGAACTAAAATAAAACGTAATCACATGAGCCGTTAAACACTAGAAGGTCGGTAAACAAGGATGTCCTGGCTGGCCTTAAGCGTAATGACAATGACGTCCGCATTGATTATTCACGAAGAGCAACATTAAGACTACGTTTTTAATGAGTTTGATGCAACGTTGCTGCTTTCACCATAAGAGAAACTCATACGTTTCCACATGCGATATCGAGTTTTTATTTCAAGGCTAGCAGAGTCGTCGCGCTTACTTTATCGAGTGAGAGCCAAATAATTTTAGAGATAAATCAGAAATCAGATTTAACAATTCTTACTCAGTGTCGTCCAGATAGGGCCAGATATTAAATGCTGTTTAGAAAACATCTGGATATAACTACTTTGAGGGCCTTAAAGGCGGCGGGATTGTCCCCAAAAATGCCAATAGCGCCGCCTCCGTTATAAGTTACCCAATTTTCCTTGAAGCTATAATGTAGCCTGAATATCTGCCCGGAGCACGATAAACGTGTTGCTTTGTACTAGTAAAAATGTTTAACTTCTTTAAAAAATGCTTCGGATTCGCGCTCATTAAATCCTCTTTCTTAACCCTGTAAAATTTCAGTTAAATCTCTTTAACCACAGACTTGTTTCTTTTTTTTGCGAAATCATGCCTTTAAGGTGCTAAGGCCGTTGCACATACATATAATAAAGTTTTATGGCTGGTATAGATAGTAATTTTGTGGCTGGTGCAGATAGTAATCGGAATTGAATACAGAAGACCAATTTTAAAAACTTCTGTCTATCTGTCTGTTTTCCCGTCTTTCCTGTTCATATCACACAAAAACTAGTAGATCAATTTTACTAAAATTTTATGAGGTATCGATTCAAATGTAGGATACTTTTTTTTCTCGTAAAAAGAAAATAGAGAAAAAGCAGTGACAGCACGCAATTTTCCGATTCAATGATACTGCAAACTTGGCAGCACATTTTATTTTTGTCAGCGGGAAGTTTTAAACACTATTTACAAAATTCTTTTATAACTTAATATCAGGGATCGCAAATAATGATTAATGATAATATAAATTTATATACGTAATTTTTTTAAATTTATTTTCCTTAGTAATTAACCAGGGATGGGCACCTTTATATAAAGTAAATACAAGAACCATAACTGCAGCACCAAAAGTAAGAGTTTTACCTTTAAGATTTAAGATTAAGGATGCTGACGATATGTCGGGTACAGCTAGTATAATGTAAATACGTACAATATAATGTTATAATATAAAAATATATGTACGAGTATATTAAAGAATATAATGTTGTTCTATTTTTAAGTTAAATCATTTGTCTTGCTTTCCTAGACGATATCGCTCTTTAGTATTTTATATCCCATTTATAAGCGAACGAATAATTTGCATAATTTTCAAATATAGAACAATACTTGCTGAGAGAGAAAAAAAGCACAAAACAAAAAATACATTAATACAATAATACGTTAAAACTCATCAAAACAAATGGGTGACTAAAACTTCAACTCTTTTTTTGCAAGTTGGAAATCCAAACAGGTGGTTTATAAGAGTTTTGTTTAAGTTTTATATAAATAAACTTTAAATTAAAAAGTTTTTTATATTTGTTCAGCTACGCATAAAAACTTTTAGAAAATTATATTGAATTTTCTTTACATTCAGATATAACACTGTACAAAAATTGTATATATCTTCTCAACTTGATGGAAAAGTTTCTCATATATTAAAAAAAAGTTTTTAAGTTAACTAGCTTTAAGTGCTCCCATGGGGATAGGTTGACTTTAAAAGGCGGTTATACTGTTTTATTTTTTTTTTTTTTTATAAATACAACAATGAGAAACCAAAAAGACAAGTAGCTAAGTGGAACAAACAACACGTACGAATCAATTCTGCGTGATCGTGATTTTGAGTTGAGTATTCAACATTTAGTGTCATAAATGCAATTCTACAAATTTAGTGAAGATACAATAGAAGCTAAAATTTGTATATTCTCACATTTGTTAAGAATATTGTCAGATATTTTTTTCTATAATTTCGCCAAAAATCGATGTAAAAAAATTGACAAAATCGCCAAAAATCTAACAGATATTCATTCTTTTTGAGATTTGGCTGACAATACGCATATATTTATTCGAAATCGCTCAAATTCGACATCTATAGAAAAAATATCGCCAAGATATATACATATGTATGTTGTTTTTCATTGAGAACAAAACAGAAATGAATTGTGAACACAAGAAATGTATAAAAATAGTTTAGTTAATATAATATATGCAGATCTTTTTTGAAATTTATATTTTACTAGAATTGAATTTATTCAAAACTAGCTGTGTCCGCCACTTCTTCAGCGTACTTACAATATTTTGTTCGATTTTGCTTTGAAAGTATTCCGCACCAAAATTTAAGACTCTTACTTTTATAGTGCTTCAGTTATGGTTTATGTATTTTCCTTATATAGAGGTGCCCATCCCTGGATAAAACTCTAAAATGTATATACAATTTTAAAATTACCGCAGAGTTTTGCAAATAGTGTTTAAATTTCTCGCTAACAGAAATAAATGGTGCTGCCTGGTTTGCAGTACCCTTAAAGCGGTTAGACTTACACACGTAGGGTTCCGTAGTATGTATAATAATTTTTAATTATTTTTTATACTACAGCATAGTACTAAATACTATGTGTAATTATCAAGTGTCTGCTTATAATGTTTAGAAAGAAAGCCAGATTACACAAATCTAGGGAACAACCTTTAATTTTAAGTAATTGTCATAGTGGCCGTGACAACACATCTTCTGTACAAATTTCAAGAGTCTACCTATTACGGTTCGTACGACACTGTCAAAACACCCTTCAATTTATTGTATTTGTTATAGTGTCCACCTGCTGTAAAAATTTCAAGAGTCTACCCTATTATGGTTCAAAACTTAGTTCATTTATGTACATGCAAATTACGTAACTATCGGAACACCCTTTAATTTTAAGGTTAATTTTTTTTGCTTGTTTATATAGCGAATATAACGGGTTATCCATTCTGCGGTTTCAAAAATAAACGTAAATAAAACACATATAAAATATTTTTTTTCATGATAATTCTTTTTTATTATAAAGTTTGAACGTTGACATTATGTGTGAAACACTACATCATTTAAATGACCACCACGCAAAGTGATGCAAGCATTGATTCTTTTGAGGTAATTTTCGACCACTTTTTGACACATATTGGGCGATATATCAGCCATAACTTGACGAATGTTGGTTTTTAGGTGCTCTGCATAAACACAGTCTTTCGCGTATGTCTCTTGCAATAAAGCCATATTCGCTCGAGTTGTGTGGCATGTGGCACCGTCGTATTCCAAGTCATATTCTTCAATAGCAGGCAAAAAAAGTCGGTCATCATATGACCATAACGCTCCGAATTGACGGTGACACATATTCGGGTCTTCGGCAACACTTTCACTTACAGCAGCGATATTTTCAGCGGAACGAGCGAAATGATGATGCACAGGCCTTACAATATCTGTAACCGCTCAATCTCTTAAAATTTCTTCACAATTTTGCCAATTGCTTGCGTAGTTGGACGATTATGTAAACCATAATCTCCTCTTAAAGCACGATATGTGGCTGTTCCAGAATCACCATCTATGTAGTAGGTTTTAATAATTTGTATGCGTTGTGTGATAGTTCAGCGATTCATTTTCGTCAATGTAAGACTTTCAACTGAAAAGAAAAAATTTGATTTAAAAACTTAGTTTGACAGATATTGAATTCCAGCCCTATACTTTTGAAACCACGAAATGGATAACCCGTTAGTTTCAATTACTGTTTGTTAGCTTTGGGTGTGCGCCACCTACAGTTCAAGAAATAAAAACATACGCGTAATTAACACGTCTCTTTCGAAACACCCTATAAGTTTTAGTATTTATTGCTGTTACACACCTTCTGTGAAAATTTCAAGAGTCTAGCTATTACAGTTCCAGAGATAGAAGGCGCTGTTGACGGACGGACAGACATTGTAGCTAAAACAATAGGGTTACGTTTTTATCCTTTAGGTATGATAGCCTAAAAATAGCCAACAAAATCGACAAAAATTCTTCATCGCACCAAATCAAAAATTTGAAAATCGGAACGTTTGGCGAGAAATAATCTTCTTACAACCGTGATCTTTAGTTTTTTTCATGTAAAATGCAAGCGTTTGTAAACGTTAAAATTCACATAATCAGGACCTGCAGTATTATTATTTTATAAAATTACTACTTTGGTGGGTAAAAAGTATTATTCCTGAATTATAATTGAAAATATTTATTTGGTATATTATTTGTGAGTTCTCACTTGGATTATGAGTATTTAAAAAATATCACTTTCGAATATATGCAGCTGCCTTAATTATAAAATAAAAATAAAAATTCATCTCTAATTTCCCTTTATTTTCAGTTATTTTATGGCAACGCAAATTTTTCACATACACTCATTTGTACACATAATATCCCATCAGTTCTTTCATACATAAAAAAAAATTATAATAAAAATAGTTACATGGGTTTTTCTATGCCACAAAAAAATCCGTATATTCACCATTATATGAATAGATGTGATAAGCAAAAAAATGCAACACAAACTGCAGTCTGATAGAGATTCCTTTTTTGTTTTATTTACTGTGAGTTAAAATACGTGCCGTGACAGCGTATCATGACAAAGGATGATAAATGACAATATGTACTAGAGTGTTCTATTGATTATATATTAATCGGTTAACCGGTTACTTTTGTTCGATTTACACGATTTGAATAATTCAAAACAGACTACTTTGCAATAACCAATTAATCAATTCGATTAACCAAATTCGGCATTTTTAGGAGCTGTCATGTTACCAAATCCAAAAATTTAATCGAGTTGAGAGTTTTTATGTCGCGCTTCAGTTTTCACCGTAAAACTAAAACATTATTAATAATTCTTGCAAAAAAAACCGACTTCAAAACAGATACATACATATATGGGCATCAATTCTAAACTAAAAATTTAAAAGATAACTAATCTGTAAGAAATAGCACCCAAATCAAATAATTTTATACTTGTTGCTTTAACGGACATGGTAATATACGTTCTGTATATTCAAATATCTATCCATAACGGTTCAGGAGATAAAGCCATATACGACAAATTACGCCAGATATAAAGGCACCCTTTATTTTTTTACACTTATTATTACTGACACAGTAATAAAAAGTGACGGTCTCAAAGAAAGCGCCATATAGTTTAAATAATGTCACCTATTGGGACACCCTTTAATGTTCAATTTAAAATTAAACACTTATTATTCATACAGATTCTTTGTAAATTTCAACTGTCTGTATATAACGGTTTAAAAGTTTGACCATATGCATCAATTTACATCAACTATTGAGACACCCTTTAATTTATAATTTTAATACAATAATTTATAATTGTTTACACATGTTATTATACCGGACATAGCAGTGGAGATTCTGTCTAATTTTCAAATGTTTGTCTATAACGGTTCGAAAGAAAGGGGCCAGATAGGCCAAATTACATCAATTATGGGGACACCCTTTATTTTCCAAATTCTAATTTTATACTTGATATTATAGCAGACTTAGATATACAGGTTCTTTGTAAATTTTAACCGTCTATGGTTCATAAGTTTTGCTATATACATCAAATTACATGAACTATTGGGACACCCTTTAATTTCTAATTATAAATATTTAATTTCTAATTATAAATATTGCACTTTCCGTCCAAATTTCAAGTGATGTCTACAATGGTTCAAAGATAGGGCCATATAGGTAAATTGACGTCACATATGGGGACACTCTCTAATTTTTAAGTTTATCTTTATTTTACTCTCTATTATTGGCAGCTATAGTGATACGCAGTTTTTAAAAAATTTTAAATGGTGCCTTTAAGGTTCATAATACACATAAAAAAACATGTATGGGAACACCCTTACATTTTTAAAATTCTGAACTTCTTTAGAAATGGGATCAATCTGGTAAGCATATCCTTTCTAATAAAGAAAAACAATTTAAAATCCGTTCAGACTTTTTTTAAAGTCGGTTAAAAACTATAAGAAATCAAACAAAAAAGGGTTACAATGGCACGATGATTGTACCTAGATGCTTAGAGAAATTATAAAAATAAAGAAAAATAAAAAATTTTACAATCTTTATAATAAAATGCCTTTACTTTCAGTGACATCCACAATTAGTGAAAAAGTTTATTTCAACTTAAGAATTAGAGGCTTTAGGGATAAGGGATGCTCACCTGGTAATATTGACCAATGAATTGGTAGGTATAATTTCCTTTAGCTCGTTGGTAAATAGGTATTTTTTCTTTAGACAAATTAATAACAGGTAAGTTTCTCCTCGTTTCAGGTATGTACATATATTGATTGATTTATTAACACTTTCAGTTAAGTTTGTTTAACAATTAAGTATCGATTGATAATTAAAAATTTCTTAAAGTTCGAACTGTGAGGATGACAATCAAAAAGGTAAGTAAATCTTTTTTCTTAATTTAGTTGCCAGGAAAACTAAAGTGGGCATAAATTTTATAACGAATTCAATGCAGTTGTTCAACTTACGCGTTTTTAGAGATATTTTGTTCAATAACTTATCTCAATTTAACAGTTGAAAATTACATTTAACTGAATTCTTAATTTAAAAGCTAATACAAATGGCGTTTCTTTTATATTTCAAATTCATTTATATTTAAATTCATTATTTTATAAAAAAATAAGATTTATTTTGTATAAATGAAGTTTATACACTTTTGGTTTTTTTCATATATTTTTTTATTCGGATAATAAAACAAAAACCCGATTATTTGAATATCCTATTTATAGCCGTCATTCATTTTTTTTTTTACTTTTAGCTTTGTTGTGGTTATTTTCAATGAATTTTTGTTAGTATGTACACTCATAAGCATAAAACACTTGTAGAAAATAGTTTATGCAAAATAACAAAAATGTTGACCATACATCAGAAAGATTTTCATTTAAATTCAGTGATAGAATACTATTTCATGCACCTTACACTTTTTTCGTGTGAATTTTTGTGAAAAAAAATTATCTTAATAAAAAAATCAGGAGATAATATTTGAAAAAGTACCATATGAAACAACAATGCCTTGGCTAGCATTATCTACAAGATAATAAGTTTACAATTTATTCTAAAAAAACTTCAGTTTGTATATATAGATAGTTTCTCATATTCTTTTTGTGGGTTCATATATATATATATATATATATATATATATATATATATATATATATATATATATATATATATATTTAGAATTTTTCATTTATGAACATTCAAAAATCAACATTCATTATATTTGTCATTAATGAGAAATGTAAAATTTTATATTTATATTTCACGCTCATAAACGAACAACAAAAAGTGTTCATACATCTACCTATTTCTTTTTTGTAACATAAGTACATGAAGAGTGAACAACAATAATTATCCGTCTTATTCATGTGTGAATGGTGATAAATTAGTTTCTTCTCATTGATGTTCTTTTTACAAACAAAAAACAACCTTCTTGTTAATAAATTATATGACCTAAAATTAATCGACGCAAAGGTTAAAGAAGTTTTAACGAACAGGACAGCGGTAGCACCCAGAATTTATGGATTACCAAAAATACACAAGCCAGGTGTACCTTTGAGACCAATTTGTTCTTCCATAAATTCAGCATCACATGCTCTTTGTAAGTTTATAGCTGAAATATTAAAAAACTTGACGATCAATTCCAAATATAATGTAAAGGACTCAGTCCAATTTAAGTCTAGGATAAATAATACCAACATTGAACAAGATGAAATTCTTGTCTCATTCGACGTAGTATCGCTTTTTCCAAGCATTCCAGTAAACTTGACACTTAAAACTATCGAAAACAAATGGAACATTTTAAATAAACACACAAACATATCACAGCAACTGTTTATGGAAATCATAAAATTTTGCCCAAAAGAAAACAGATATTTTAAATATGAAGGAAAGGTTTACGAACAAAGGAAAGGAATGCCTATGTGATCCCTAATCTCACCAGTTGTAGCATATATTATCATGGAGGAACTACTGGATTATACTTTAATGAAAATGGAAGAAAAACCGAGATTAACAACAAAATACGTGGACGACATTTTCGCCATAGTCAAGAAAAAATCGGTTGACAAGGTTTTAGCGAAATCAAATTTACAAAAGAGTTAGAAAAGGACAATAAATTATCTTACCTTGACGGATTAATAATTAGAGATGGTAAATTGCTTAAATTAGATTGGTACCAAAAGCCTATATCCTCAGATAGATTAATTAATTTCGAACAAATACGGAAACTAATTTCATCCGACGAGTTTTAAATATCAGCGATAAAAATTTTCACAAAGAAAACATTAGTAGGATAATAACCATACTTGAGAATAATGATTTCCCAAGGAAAAAAGTAATAGAATTAATAAAATATCTGCAATCCAAAAAGAACAGAACTCTTGACAATAGTAACGCTCTGAAACTTTACAAACCTATAACCTACATTCCTGGATTATCGGAGAGAATTAAACACACCTACATTTACGACAAAAAGAAATTTGAATTAGCGATGAAAATGAATAATTCATTAAATAAATTGTTTACTAAAACTAAAGATACAATAATAAAAGATGATAAGTCAAACCTTATCTATAGGAATAATTGTAATGGAGACGGAACTAATATATGTAACAAAACATATATTGGCACAACTAAAACTAAACTTAAGACCAGAATTTCATTGCACAAATCTGATTTAAAAAGTACGAACAAACCATTAGAACAAAAAACAGCCCTTGCAGCCCACTGTGCAGTGAGTACACATAAACCAGACTTTGAGAACGTAAGAATATTGGAAGAAGAGAGAAATAAGAGGAAGAGATTTACATTGGAGATGATGCACATTATTAATGTTCCTATTGCAAAACGTCTCAACTATAAAACAGATACAGATAATTGCGCCCAAATTTACAGACATATTATAAATAAACACAAACCAGATCGAAAAACATAAACAATAATCAGTTGACAAAAAGCTTAACAGGTAGACGGACATGTTGCTAATTTAAAAAAGCTGTGCTCTAATTTTTTAAAATGTATGTATTTATGTTTCATGTTAATTATATTTTTGTTATGTTATTGAAAAATATCTAATTGTTTGTAGAATCCTTGAAAAACCGAAATTTCGGAAAGGAAAAATAAAAATAATAAAATATTAAATATATGGTTTTTATTTATTTAGGAAGCACCTAAAAATAAAATGTACACATTCACAAATGAATGAACAGTGAGTGAACGTTTCGGTACTCTGTATTATATTAACAAACCATAGGCTCGTTTGTTAATACATACATCTATATAATATAATGTTAGCTCGTGACTTCCAACTCCACATAGTGGTTTAAAAACATTTTAATTTGGAAATATTTTGGTACCTCACGAAAAAAGCTTAAAATAACAATTCGAGATCGGCCAGAAATTAAAAAAAATTCTTCCAAACTCCCAATAGACATAAGCCAGAGGTGACCAGGAAATGCCTTTATAATTTCAATCCATACAATTAGGAGAAAGCTGTTGAGAACTACTCTGTAGTGCACAGAGTCGTTTTTCAAGCCCGATGACGCTTTCAGCATAAACAGCGCACCATGCAGTAACGTGAAGCGGGTAATACTTCAAGCGTTATCCCCCGATTTTAGGTGCCCCAGAAATAATAATTTTGCTTATTCACTGGACCTCGTCTCTCATAATGATTTTCGATGAAAAGTTACTTTCCTCAGGGCCGAGATGGCTTGAGCTTAGTTTCTGATGTTTCTGGTTTCTGTCTTTACCCCATAAACGCAAACAACCTTTTGAATAATTTCAACAGAATATGCGGATTTTGTTTACCGAGAAATGATTTTTTTATACTTTTTTTTTATTTATTGTCATATAACGTTTGGGTAAGAATGATTACTAAAATACAACATAGTCTACAAAGCTCTTTGCTGGTCTTTAAAATACACACAGGAATCAAACCCACAAGCCTATGTCTGATAGAGAATCTATCGAGACATTTTTATATACCAGTTAATTTCTTGTCAACCTAAAGATATAAGGAAGGCTAGAACGTCAGCTAATAAAATATTAATTTAAACAAATAAAACAAAAAGTAGCTTTCATTGCTAACCATAGGTTGGCTGAAGCAACAACAAATATAGGGTGGTAAATATTAAAGTAAAAATATTAATAACAAGAGGGAAGTTTTAGGTATGTAGTGGTAGACTTCGTTCTCACCAACTGACGATAGATGATTGAATGCGTTTTTTCTCGTATTCCTTTATCTGAATTTGGGTAGTTACGAAGAGATACGAAGAGTGCTGATGACGGACGTAGCTGTCTAGAATTTAAAATGTGTGTCTAAAAATTAAAATTTCCCAATTTTTTTTTTCAATATTATCATCTAATTTGTAATATAATTTAGTATTTCTTAGAGAGAATAAAACGAGCTTAAGCTTGACTACAAATTTCATTGTATAAATATTAATTTTTCAATTTAAATATCTAATAAACCTTCAAAATTAACTGTGTAGTAGAAAATATCGCCTGAAATTTTAAATTAAAATATGTTTAAAAATTAAAAAAATTGATACCAAGTTTATTAAAGTTAACTAAAAAAAATCCTAGACCTTCCCCCTAAAAATACAAAACTTCACTATAGCCGTGTAAAGTTTAAATAAAATCGGTCTAGCCGTTATAAAACTACAGATTTATTTATATTTTTGGTCCAATGCGTTATAATGTTTAGTACTTAGACATTAGAAGAACAATAGCACAATATGTGACATTATTTTTTTCCATAAATTGTACACTATTTATGAGATATTATATTTTATGAGCTTTACTTTCAAGTTATTAAACTAATGTTATCACTAAAAGTTGTATAGAGTCTCCAAGTATTGCTTATAAATACAAGCACTAGATACACACTAATGTACATGTATATATGTATATGGTCATATTTATGTATGTAACATAAGTGGTACACGTAGTCATTTTACTTCTCTTGAGTATCAAAAGCATTCACTGTCATTATCATGCATTATTGCACTTAATTCTTGCAAATGGTCCACCAAATCAAATTGCAACTATAATTTATGTCTAATGCATTCGTTCATTTTAGCATAATGTTCACTTTCTGCTTCAGCCGCAATACGCAATACTTTTAAATATTGTAGAGACCATATTGACTAATTATACATACATATCTACATGCATATGTAGGACATAATAAGAGAACCATTTACTTTGAAGACCAAGTTAGTCATGCATACATGCAATAATTTTAAATTCCAAAAAATCGTTATTGTTAAAGAAGCTGTCACATTAGGTTAATAGTTGAAGAAATAAGCGAGTTAAAAATAATTTAAATGTATATAAAAAATATATTATTTACTAGCTATCCCTGGTGCGCTTCGCTACACCTATCCACAAAAAATACAATAAACACTTGGAAGAAAAGTATCAGCAATCTTTAACTCGAAAACGCACGCTATTCTCACGTCAAAAATGTTTCAGTTTATATGCAAGGTACGACGCCCACTGTTACTATCCAATCTGTGTTTTGCTAGACTATACGTATTAACACTAGCCTAATCCAGTCCAGATATTTTGCTAGACTATGCACATTAGTATTAGGGTTACTTGTTTCAACACTCTACCTATTGTAGTTCTCCAGGTATACGATAATAATTTTTCGCTTTGTATAGAAGCTACCACGTCCACTGCACCAATCCAGTTATTTTGCTAGACTATGAACATTAGTATAAGGGTTAGTCGTGCAGTTCTCTAGATACAGGATAATAATTTTTTACTTTGTTTGGGGGTACCACGATCACTGTCTTAATTCAGCCTATGTTTTTCTAGAATATACGCATTGCTATGGAGGTTTCTTGTACCAACTTTCAAGACCATACCAATTATAGTTCTCTATGTACACGGTTTTGCGTTGCTAACCCATTAATTAATGTGGTCCTATAATAATTTCCGTTCCAAAGGAAATGCTTTTAATATGCTGCGAATTTTAACAAGACAAAAAGCCGGTCTTAGTATTGTACACATCAATGCACAAAGTTTGCATTGCAAAATGGATGAGTTTAGATATATAGTTACTTCTGGTGGTGTGGATATAATATGCATTTCTGAAACTTGGTATCCTTTTGACATCAACGACGCTATTTATAACTTGGAAGGCTTTAAACTGTTTCGATCAGACAGACGAATTATAGTCAATGGTATAGAAACGAAAACAAAAGGTGGTGGATTTGCAATTTATGTTGGATATGGCATCAAATGTGCTGTAAAACTAAAATCGGATGCAAGTAGTGCAATTGAATGCTTATTTATAGAAGTGACCGCTAAGCAAAAATTCATAAAATTTTAGTCGGGAGCGTATACAGGCCTCATAGAGACATACCTGTTGATTTTTTATGAATGTTCTGCAAAATATATCTGTCCAGTTTAATGATATTATTATTGTTGGTGACTTTAATAACAACTTATTAATAAGCAACGCTCCAATTGATCCGATGACATCAATAGGGTTAAAACCAGTAAATACATATACACCTACACACTATCACTGGCAATCTAATAGTCTAATTGACTTGGTATTTGTAAACAATAATTCTAAAGTTCCCTTATATGACCAAATTTCAGAGTCTGTCTTTTCAAATCATGATTTATTATTCGTCACATATGATTTCTCTGTAGAAAACCAAGCAAGGTATTACACATACTGGGATCTACAAAAAATTGATTATACGCTTTTAAATCTCCATTTAGAAAGCATTAACTGGCAAAAGATATATACTCTTGTTGATGTAAATGATCGGTACACTTTTTACAAGATAATATTAATACCTTATTTGACGTATGCGTTCCTTTAAAAACAAAGTGTATAAATATGAATCAACAACCCTGGTTCACCACAAAAATTAAAACCTTAATTAGGAAACGTAATGCTGCTCACTCAATTTGGAAAAGATTTAAAACTCCAGAGCTTTATAAAATATTTCAAATGTATAGAAGAGAAGTAGTAAAAAATATCAATAAGTCGAAACGTTTGTGCTATGAAAGAAAATTGATGGAATAAATCCCACCTTTTTAGGAATTATCATTCCAAAACTCTTACTATATTCACAACTTCTGTATACCCTGATGCATGGAAACTGTCAAAAATTATCCCCATCCCTAAGCAAAATAATGATTACAGGCCAATTGCAATTCTTCCTTTCTTATCTAAAGTAATGGAAAAAATGATCAGTAAGCAAATTAACGAATATCTCGAAAAGCAGATTCTTTTATCTGATAAGTAATCCGGATATGTAAAGAGCAGAAGCTGTACTACAGCTCTTACAGGCGTGGTCGAAAATCTAAGAGCTAATCTTGACAAGAGCATGGTCTCATTTTTAGTACTTCTAGATCATAGTACGGCATTTGACACAGTCGACCATTCAATTTTAATGACGAAACTTGAGAAACTTTTTTATTTTTCACCAGCAGTCTCTAAACTCTTGAACAACTATCTTACTGGACGATCTCAAGTAGTAGAACTTAATGGAAATTTTTCAGAAATCCTTAATGTAAATAGAGGTGTTCCTCAGCGTTCAATACTTGAGCCTCTGCTATTCTGTCTTTATATTAATGATTTACCTGATGTGATTAAACACTGTAAAGTGCAAATGTATGCCTATGATGTCCAGATTTATAATAGTAGTAATGAAAGCGATATTCATTCATGTGCGGATAATATAAACAGCGACCTAGAGAGGGTTAATAAATGGGCAATAAACAACGGATTGTGTATCAACCCTTCCAAATCAAAGTGTATTTTCATTAATAAAAACAATAAAACCATAAATGATGACATTAATATAAAAATAAACAATGATATCGTTAAGTTTGTAAGTTACTGCAAAAACTTGGGGCTTGTATTTAACAATAAGCTGTCTTGATCAAACCATATAGCGTCTTCAGTTGGTCGAGTATATGGAATGTTTAGGAACCTTTGGGCCGTCAAATATTCAACGCCACTACCTATCCTTCTATATGGTTGTTATATTTATGCAAACTGTTCCAGCTGTGATTTTAATAAACTTAAAGTTGCTTATAATAACATAGCATATGTATATAACAAAGGACGAGTTGAATCAATTTCCAGATTTTCGTACCAAATTTATCGGATGAGCTTTGAAAATCTTCTAAAATTTAGAAACCTGATGTTCCTACATACAATTATCACATCTCGGCAACCAATTTATCTTTTTAACGTATTAAGATTCGGAAGATCTGTGCGAGGAAAAAGATTAATTCAGCAAAAATATAAAAGCGCATTCTCACAACGTCACTTTTTCATCTATAGCATTAGTCTTTGGAACCAGCTACCAATTCAAATTCAAACTATTAGCAACGCAAACCGATTTACAAATGCTTTCTCACTAGCACTTTAATTTATAAGATATTAATCTTGTTGTGCTAGATTTTTAAAGAAACAAATAAATAAATAGATAATATTTTTGACTTTGCGCATAGCAATAGCACAGGGTTAACTCGTACAAAGTTTCAAGGCTCTATCTATTGGTGTTCTCCTACAAAAATATAAGATAATTTTTTTCTTTGTATGGGAGGTACCACGCCCACTATTCCAATCCAATCTAACTTTCTCTAAACTATGTATGTTAATATAGTGGTTACTGGCACAAAATTTTAAGGCGCTACCTATTACTGTTACCAAGCAATACGATGATAAATATTTACTTTATATGGAAAGAGCCACGCCCACTTCGAATATCAAAGAAAGAATAAGTACCCTATTTTGAGCTTTATATATACATATGATATAGATGTAAGTTTATAGTTCACAAATAAATTGAAATTAAAATGAAATGGTTTCTTTATTAAACCTTAGTCATAGACTATATAGATTAAATCCCATAGGTGACGCGGTTGTTAAGGTCTAGAAATAAATGTTTTATTTCTAAAACTGATTTTTAAAATTATTTCTATTTTGTAGACAAATAGGCTGTTTGTAATATACCTGCTTTCATAACTCGGACTCGAAGGGAGAAAGAGGCGGTTTACGTGCCACACTATTCGTACATGTGTACATATATATAAATTTCTTAGTCAAAGACCTAATAGATTAAACCCAAGAGGTAACTGAAACTACTCATTTTACTTACAGTCTGAAACGGGTTATCCATTTTCCAGTGCTACACTACACAGAATAAACCCATATAACCCATTATTTTTAGGGGAGCTACCGAAGCAAACTACTAAATTTTTGGGTCCCTTTCGAACCCCTTTGTTCCTCTATGATTTCTGGTATCCAACTGGTAATTTAAGACTACCTTACTTTCATTGAGTCTCGTACTGTCACTAGCTTTTTACTCTTGTGTCTGTAATGGTTTCAGAATGGCGACTGATACATGTCGACATTCTTTCTCATCTATGGTGGTTGCTAATATTTGGCTTAAGGCTAAGGGCATCTATATTTAATACGTGTCTGCTCGTTCGTGGTTCAAAGCCTTTCTGTTAGCGAGTTCGCTAAACATCGATACAAAATGTGCTCTGCTGTCCTAGCGTTTTTCCAGGCACAGTCTGCAAGTATCGCTTTACCTCAATTTTTAACTTGGCTAGATAATACGTAAAGTTATTGTGACCTCTCTCCTAACGCAGTTAACCATTTGTATGCACCTAGATTATATCCAAGCACTTTCTCGGTTCTCATGCCAATTTGTAGGTAAAAATACCAGAGTTCTTGGTGGAAATCCAACTCACAACCCCGGACTAATAACTGACTCACTAATTACTAGCCCACCGAGAAATGTTATTGCATTAAATACAAAATACAGGATTAATCATGTCTTTGTACAGGATTTAACAATTTTGCTATATTATATTTTGAATGGTGGGTCAGTAATACTAATAAAGGCTCGAATTAAATATTATTTACTATACGATTTTTGTGAGGACTATCTTCAAGCAACAAATATCTGCATTGAAGAATTTCATCAAAACTTTGTTATTTCTTCAATTTATTCACATCCTAGATTTCAAATATCAGGGAGTCAATATAGCGACTTCTTTAAATCACTAGGTCCCTGTTTCATAGCATCAGGCGATGCTATTAACATACGTTTAGGGGATCAAGACTATTTACTCCAAAAAGTCGAGTTTTATTTGACACTATTTCAAAAATGCGTCTGAATGTGATATCGAGTGGACAACACACATATTGGCCTACTAATCGACAAAAAATACCTGATGTTATTGATTTTGGTGTGATTAAGGGTATTCCGAGAGAAATGATTAAAGTTGAAGCCTCACTTGAATTTTCCTCAGATCAACAACCAGCACAAGCATAAATTGGTTGAAATATAGAAAATATATCAGTACGCATTGTTCGGCAAACATCCCACTAAGAACACCAGAAGACGTAGAGCAGTGTATAATTGATTTTGATCGAAACATCAAATTAGCTGCCTAACATGCAACAGTTACCCGGCAAATAGAAAGATGTAATCTGCAGATGTCGAGCGGCTCTTGACTGAAAAGAGAAAAATTCGGAGAGAGTGGCAAACACATAGATCTTCTCAACATAAAACTAGACTTAAAGATTGCACGAAGCGGCTAAGAGACCTACTGGAATCTCCAAGAATAGCATCACTGAAAAATTAATTGGAAGATCTGGACCCAACTCCACAATCAGATTATTCATTATGGCGTGCATGTAGAAACCTTAAAAGACCAGTCGTACGTAAGCCTCCATTAAGAACTTCTTGTGGAGGCTGGGCAAGAAATTATACCGATAAAGTTAATCTGTGTGTTGATCATTTAAAAAACGCGTTTACTCCAATTGACTCGACTGATATAGCTGAGCTGCCACCTATCGATGTTAGTCCGGCAGTTACCCTAAGGTTTGAGCTTCGAGATATTGAAAAGGCAATAACTGATTTAAACTCCAAGAAAGCTCCTGGCATTGATAAAACCAGTAACAAGATGTTATTTGAAAAGTCCAGAAAATTATTCTTTTTGTTTTTAATGCCATTTTACGTCTTGAGTACTTTCCTACAAAGTGGAAGATTTCTTTGATTACTATGATACCTATACATACAGACGTATAAGCCTTTTATCAAACATATCAAAGCTGTTTGAAAAAATATTTATAATTAATTTGAACCCAATTCTGAGCGCGAAAGTATGTATTCCGAACCATCAATTTGGTTTCAGAACACAACACAGTACGATCCAACAAACACACAGATTAGTAAGTGTAATTAAAAAGACCTTTGAAGAAATATAAAATACTGTTCTGCACTTTTTATCGATGCTTCTCAAGCATTCGACCTTAAGGCCTTATGTACAAGTTAAAGCTGAACTTGCCCAAAAACTTCTATAAGCTCATAAAAAATTATTAAACTTCATACTAAAGCAGCAGAAAGTTCATACTAAAAGCAGCAGATTTCTTAAGCACCCCACAGCTCATTAAAGCCGGAGTTCCACAAGTTAGTATTCGGGAACCCATTTTATATTTGTTGTACACATCCGATATGCCAACTAGCAATCAAGTCCATACATCAACTTTTGCTGATGACTCAGCTTTTCTAAGTATTCATGAAAGCGCCCAAGTAGCATCACAACACTAACAAGACCACATACTCAATTTGGAAAAATGGTTGAAGAAATGGAGAATAAAGGTGAATGAACCAAAATGCACTCATATAACTTTCTAACACAAATGAAGTTAAAAGCAGTCCAACTAAACTGGCTCATTGGCAGAAACTCTACCCTCAGCTTAGATTGGAAACTTCTACTGTACAAGTCGATCCTTAAACCAATTTGGTGCTATGGGATTCAATTATGGGGCACTGCCTCAGCTAGCAATGTAGAAAAAATTCAAAGGCGCCAAAATAAGATTCTACGAATGATCACAGTTACTGCTCCCTGGTATATCAAAAACTCTAGTATTCACAAAGATCTAAACGTGCCAACAGTTAGTTCAGAAATAGCGAAACAGGCGGTAACGTATTTGAAGAAGCTTGAAACTCATCCAAATCCATTGGCGCGTAACATTCTTAATGCTCCTGGTTACATTTAAATAAATGATTTCAACAATCATGAAACATACATTGTTTTTTTGTCTAGCACTGGCTGGACTTATTAAGTATCTATATTTATTTTTTATTTTAGAATTAAGATATGAGTAATTATTGTTAGTTCAATATATTGAAGATTCAATAAATAAAATATGAAAAAAAAAAATAAAAATATTTTGAATAAATAATAAAATAAAATTGAAATGGAATATATTAGCTTTGATCCGGCGGATTGGATTAATCAAGTTTTGTGATGTGGTGTAGACGACCACTGTGGATTAATCTGGCTGAAAAATTTAGATATAAAACATGTTTTATTCATTTTTTAATATTATGCTAATTACCCATAACGTTTTATAATAAAAATGCAATTTATTTGTTGGGGGAAAAGAGCTAGTCCCTATAGGTATTTCACTGGTTGCTTAGGCCTACTTTTAGAGAAGCCAAAAGTACTCTATAAGTTATAAAATTCTACAAAACACAATGAGAAGTATGTTAATAGAATAATGTTACAGAATATTAAAGCTTCAACAAAACACCAACAAATAAACCACGTTTTTATGTTTTATTCAAATTAAGACTAAAATAGTTAATTATCTTTTGAAATAATCATATTTTGTTTCAAAAATTTATATTTGAAATGGGTGGAAAAATCTACTTTTCAAAAAAATCATGCCCTTAATTCTTTTGTTGTCTGGTGTAATTTATATAGAGTTTTGGCCCAATTTTTTTCGCTGAATTTTCGTTTCAATCAGAGATTGTAATGATTATGATTTTTATTTTTAAAATTGGGTTTTAATGATTATTTCTTGATTTTTATTTTCTACTCAAAGAATAAAAATTATTCTCTGAGCTTTATTTAATGCTTAGAACATAACGATTATGTATTAAGTTTTATTTTCTGCTTTGGGATTAAAAATTATTCTCTAAGTTTTATTTTCTGCTCAGAGAATAAGAATTATTGTCTGAGTTTTATTCTTTGCTCGCCATTTAATGATTGATGTTTAAGTTTTTTTTGTGATTGAAGAATAAAAATTACTCTCTAAGTTTTATTTTCCGATTGAAGAATAAAAAATACTCTCTGAGTTTTATTTTCTGATTGAAGAATAAAAATTACTTTCTGAGTTTTATATTTCACTTAGAAAATAAGGATTATTTTCCAAGTTTTATATTTCGCTTAGAAAATAAAAATTATTTCTTGAGTTTTATTTTTTACTTAAAAATAAAAATTATTTCTTTCTTTTGTTAATTTGGACATATGTAAGTATATAAATAGTACTTTTTGGAACTTTTTTACTGAAACACATATCTCACTGAAACCCTATCTCAAATAACGATACTAATATTATTTCTATGTTTTTCAGTAAAAAAGTTAAATAAAAGTACCAAAGTACACGTTTTATCTCCCAAATATTGAAATGAAGAAAAAGTACCAAACACTAGTTTGATACTTTTACTATATCAAAAGAATGCCAAAGTTAAAAAGTTTCAAAAAGTACTATTTATATACTTACATATGTCCAAATTAACAAAAGAAATAATTTTTATTTTTAAGTAAAAAATAAAACTCAAGAAATAATTTTTATTTTCTAAACGAAATATAAAACTTGGAAAATAATCCTTATTTTCTAAGTGAAATATAAAACTCAGAAAGTAATTTTTATCCTTCAATCAGAAAATAAAACTCAGAGAATATTTTTTATTCTTTAATCGGAAAATAAAACTTAGAGAGTAATTTTTATTCTTCAATCAGAAAATAAAACTTAAACATCAATCATTAAATGGCGAGCAAAGAATAAAACTCAGACAATAATTTTTATTCTCTGAGCAGAAAATAAAACTCGGAGAATAATTTTTATTTTTCAAGCGAAAAATAAAACTCAACAAGTAATCATTGATGTCTGAGGAAAAAATAGAACTCGAAAAATAATTTTTATTTTTGATTTTTTCAATAAAACTTAAAAAATAAAAATCATTGGCGGAACGGACAGTCCCCTTAAAGACGATTGCAATAGTGTACTCCTTGTACATGTTGCATATCCCTAACATAATGATTTTTTTCTTTTAAAATGTGATGGATAATCATCATTTGCGATCCCTGGTTTCAATATAACTTTTTTCCTACTCTTAGATATTTTAATAGTGGATGCTAGCTCTATTGTTTAGACCACCATTTATTGAATCATCGAGTGACTTCATAAAAAATTAGTTCTGTCGAAAGTGTCAGAAAAGTCAAGTTTTGAAAATACCTCTTCAATTAAGCTATGCTATACAAAAAGTTGTTTCTTATAATTAGACCTTTAATAATTTACATGCTATTTCTTCAAATATTTACTAAATGTGATGTTAGTTTAAAATTAAATCAAGCTTTTTTATTTATAAGAGAATGATGCATCTCATTTACATAGATTTTTGTAGCAAAACGTTTGTTTAGTTTGTTTGTTTTTAACTAAAATTAAAATATTACTTTTCAGAAGGTTTTAATTCTTTTTATCTATTATCTGTTTTGAATATCTAAAAAAAATCACTGCTTTTTCAATTAAATATTTTAAGGGCTCTAGTGTACTTTATGGCTATAGCAACCATGTTTATACTCCGAAAAAAATCTTCAGAATGAAAACAAGTGCTCTTTTTTGCGGAAAAAGTGTCCTATATTGAAATCAGGATATTAAGGTATCTCCTTACAAAATTTTCTTAAAATCCATCCAGTAGTTTTTACGTGATGCGAACACAAAAAAGAAAGACAGACAGGAAATGAGTTGCTATTTTAAGATAATATAATAAACTTAAAAAGACGGGTGTCCCCTTATATTTGCCCCTATCTATTGAACCATTAGAAACTGACTCTTGTTAATTACACAGAAAGATTATTACCAAGATCCGTTAGAGACAGAAAATTAAATTTACACAGAATGTGTGTTACTAGGGTCCCTACAACAAGTATAAATATTTAAAATTAGAAATTAAAGGGTGTCGTCATAGGCGATGAACCGTTACAGACAGACACTTAAAATTTATACAAAGTGTGTATTGCTATATTCGCAATAACAAAAAGTATAAAAAATAAAAAGGTTACTGAAATGACCTTATCTTTTCAGCTATTATATGTAGATACTCTTGAACAGAGTACCGAAATTTTCACTCACTGTTCATTCATGTATGAATGTGTACATTTTATTTTTTAGCTGCATCTTCTCATACATGTGTGAGAGACTTCAAAATATTTTGTGTTTTTTCATTTATGAATTCGATGATTTATTTTTTGTTTCTGTTTAAAAGTGAATAAATGAGAAAATATTTTGTTGTCCACGGAACTGCACATATTTGGGAATATCAACGCGATCTAACTTTTTTTTTCAACTAGTGCTTATTTCATGAATAGTAATACTTAGCTCATGTGTGATTTGACAGATAATCAGTTTTATCCTTCCGCTGAACGAATATGGTTGTGTATACGCTTGAACAACGCTGGGAAATATTGACTTACAGAAGATGCCGATTTTACCAAAAAAATCATCTTTTCAGATGAAGCCCATTTTGATCTTGGCGGATATGTAAACAAGCAAAATGGTCGCATTTGGGGCACAGAAAACACGCACGCATACATTGAAAAGCCGATGCACCCAAAACGAGTCACTGTTTGGTGCGGATTTTGGTCCAGAGGCATAATTGGGCCATTTTTCTTCGAAAATGAACAAGGAGTGGACGTTACAGTCAATGGCGATCGTTATCGGGCCATGTTGAACGAATTTTTGTTCACAAAAATTGAAGAGGAGGATATTGGCAACATTTGGTTTCAACAGGACGGCGCTACGTGCCACACAGCCGAAGCTACACTCGATGTTTTGCGCCCTGTTTTTGAAGATCGCATTATCAGCCGCAGAGCTGATGTCTTTTGGCCAACTCGCAGCTGCACCCCACAAAAAATAATCCAACGGAACGTCAAAGATAAGTGTTACGCCGACAAGCCAGAGACAATTGACGCTTTAAAGGACAATATTCGTGAAGCCATTGGCGAAATACAGCTGCACACAATAGATAATGTGCTTAAAAATTGGACCGATCGTGTAGGCTACTGCATGGCCAGCCGAGACAGCCATTTGAATGAAATTATTTTCCATTATTAACCGGAAGGATTGTACTTTAAAATAAAAAAAGAAATTTGAGAAAATATTCTGGTGTTTTTTTAGCATTTTCAAAAAAAAAGTTATTTGGTGTTAATTTGTTGTTGTTAATTTTTCATAAATGAAAAGATCGTAGAAAAATGTGCGCTAAGCATTCGCAGACATAAATGTACGCACAAATGTTTTCTTTACATGTGCGATTCGTAGGCAAAAAATTATTTTATGTTCGTTTATAAGAAATTTTATAAAAAAAAGAACATTAATGAAAAGAAGCTAATTTATCACCAATCGTACATGAATAATATGGATATTTCTTGTCTTCATGAATGTGTGTTACAAAAAAAAAAAACAATCAGGTACACACATTCATGTACGAACAATAGGCAGAACATTTTTTGTTGTTAGTTTATGAGAAATGAAAAATAAATAAACAATTTTAGATTTTTCATTTATATGTTATCTTATATCAGATAGAACAAGGCGTATAAAATTAGAAATTAAAGGGTGCCGTCGCACAGTGGCTGAAAATCGTTTTTCGTTGGCCAAAAGTAAATTTTTTTTTGTCACCGATTTTTAAAATTTTTACGTCATTTTGTAGTTAATATATCCAAATTAAGGTAGCCAAAAAATTATGTTAAAATATTGATAATTGTGGGCGTGGCATGCTGTCAAACTCAACTTTTTTTTAATTTCAGAAAAAGGTGTTTTTCTTTGGTTTTTTATCAAAATTAAATGGTTACTACTCGCAAGCTATCATCGATAATGGTCTGCGGTTTTTTTTATAATGTTGGTAGGATTATTCTCTTTAGTTGTTGTAAGTAGACACAGCTCTAGCGTTTAATATTAGGGGCGTTATGAAATATTTATGAAACTACTATATTTTCCTCAAATTTAAACTTTAGTGGAATAGAACTTCTAGGGAACAAAAGGGAACAAGAAACGTATACAACCACGAGAAAGGTGAAAGTGTCCTCTTTAAGGCTATATATACTTTTGCACCCGCCACGAGCCGCCTGTAGAACACTTTTTTCTTTTTAATGAAATTACTCGAAAAAATTCATATACAATGGTGTATTAAATTTTCACTTTTTTGCCTAAAAGTTTATTTTTTTTTAGTTTAGGCTACGTATAACTAAAAAAAATAACTATAATACCTTCGAAAGGGTTTTATGGCTTTGTTTTGATCAGCAAAAAATAAGTAATAAAATTATCACAATGGGCTCTACAGGAAGCATATGATCTCTTTCTAAATTTACCTGTTATCAAATGTTAGGGTCAACCAAAGTCATAAACAATTTTATAACAATAATTGCGACATTAAACCACTAAAGTTAAAAAACAACCCCATATTGACGCATGAGTGCAGTTTTGTTCAATTTAAGCGCACCCTGCTATGAAATTAAAGATCAGTGTGTGAAGAACATGTATCTAAAAATTTATAAAAGTACGGATTCGTTAAGGGATTACTCAGTAATAACTTAATCCTTTAAGTGTACGGATAAAACATAACAAACGCAAATAAAAATATTCAAAAGAAAATGGAGAGCTTCAGTTATAAACAACTGGCCGAAGTGTATTTTAGAAACAAAAATCAGGAAGATGTTCTTAGTTACGTTAAAATAAAATTAAACTTAAATTCGTGTAGCACCGAAATGCAAGAGCAATTATATAATTTCGTCAAAGCACTAAAAAACGCTACAAAGAAGTTATGTACAGTAAACAAAAATTTTATATAAAAAGTGCAAAGTGGTTAGAAGGTCAACTTACTGTCGCTGCAGAAACAGCAAAGCAAGATAAGGCTGGAAGACCACGCAAATCATTAGTGGACAATTGCAGCGATAGATCTAAGAGGCGGAAGCTTAAAGATATTAACGACGCCTTTGGTTCTACAAATATAAAAGAATCTTTCCTACATCAATTACGATCACAGAACCAATTTACAAAAGTGGATATCATTGAAAAAGTTGTTAAAGCTAGTCCACCGAGAACAAAACGGATTCTTAAAAGTATACCAACTCCGAATGATGCAATACAGTACACAAATGAGGAGGCATTAGCATTATTTCTGGATTTGAAATTAACAAAACAGTATATTAAACTGTTTTAATAAACAATATATTAAACTCAGACAGCGTGCGATTGAAAAAGGCTCAAATATATATCCAGCATATCATCACATAACCGCTGCTAAAATGGAGTTTGCCATCAAAGGACACTATTACAATCACACCAATTTCGGCAGAGGTACAACTACAATCTCTACTTGATCACACAGCCGCACGCTTGCTGCAATCAATAACAGGAAATGAGTTGAAGAAATACGGAAACACAAAGTTAATTCTTTTTTGTAAATGGGGATGTGATGGTTCTTCTGGACAAAAACAATATAAACAAGCTGTATGTGAAAATATTTCTGACTCAGATATGTTCATGGTATCATTTGTACCATTGCGATTGAAAAAGATTTTGGAAGATTTTTTCAGAGCCTTCGACTAGTACATCGCAAACAATGGATATTTGGAAAAATGAGACACCATCTTCTACGAAATACTGCAGGCCAATCAAATTTCAATTCAAAAAAGAAACAAATGATGTTATTAATAAAGAAATTAGTGATATCAAGGCCCAAATTACAGCACTACAGCCATTACAATTACAGTTAGATGGGCAGAAAATTGAAGTAAGCTACCAGTTAGGCCTTGTCAATGATAGATGGAAAAGTGGGTCAGGCTTTGACTAACACGAAGGCTGCATCCAGCTGCATTATATGCCAAGCAACAACAACCCAATTAAACCAAGTCCCAGCAAAATCATTAGATAATACCGATGCATATGAATTTGGATTATCACCACTACACGCAAGAACACGACTTATGGAACACATACTAAAAATCAGTTATGATTTGGATTTCGGGTCTTCAGGATCAGTAAGAAACAACGTGACCAACAAAGAGTTAAGAAGTTCAAAAAAGAAACATGTTCAAGATGAATATCGCAAACGTGGACTGATTATAGATCAGCCAAAACAAGGGTCAGGCAATACAAATGATGGCAATACCGCAAGAAGATTCTTTTCAGATCCAGAAACAGCATCTGAAATAACAGGAGTGGATTTCAACCTTATTTTCAGATTTAAAATAATACTAGAAGTACTTGCGTGCAATGAAGAAATTGACTGTAGAAAATTTGGAGATTATGCTAAGGAAACTGCAAAAATATATACAAGTAACTACCCATGGAGAAATATGGCTGCAACAGTTCACAAAATCTTTTATCATGGTGAAGATGTCATGGATGCTCAGGAAAAAAGGAACAAGGATTACATATTTTATAGAGAGCACAATACTAGGAAAATTTCACGGAATTCAACAAATGAAGATCTATTTAATATATTATTGGCAACGTAAGATCCGTTCATATCCAGTATTCGAAATCAATGGAAAGTGGACCATCGGGATTTAGATGAAGAAGCCAAAAAACTACTAAAGAACAGAAATAGCACAGAACAAAATATGGAATATTTGCAATTAATATTTAAGTATTTAAGGCTTAGGTAATACAATTTGTTAATTATTGACACTATTTTTCATATAATATGCTATATAAACGCCCACAAAAAGGGGGCGGGGTCCGAAAATAAATTTTTATGATTTTCTGGCTCCAGGGTAAAGACCTTGAACCTTCTTTGACATAAAAATGTTTCATTTGCTTTACAAATTTACAAAAAAACTTGTAAAAATGTTTAGTTTTTCAGGGGTTGGTTTAGTTCTTCTTAGGGGAATTTTTTCCCCCTGGTCCGATTTGGCCCATTTACGAACTTAGCCTGCCCTATCCTTCAAGATATATATGTACCAAATTTCAAGGGTCTAGCTCTTTTCGTTTAGACTGAATCGTGTTCATACAGACAGGCGAATGGACGGACGGCCGGATGGGCAGACGGACGTATGGACAGACAGACATAGCTATATCGTCTTAGATTTCATAACTGATCAAGAATATATATACTTTTTTGGATCTTAGAGGGATATTTTACTATGTTACACACAGAATAAACCCATATTTCACTCTGAAAGTTAAAAAAATTAAAATGTTCAACTTTGACCTCGAATTCCTTAAAAAGTCCTCAATCAATTTTAATGTAATTAAAACTGAATCAAGCTGAGCTAAATATTTATCCATTAAAAAGAAAATTATTTCAATATTTTGATCGGTTCAAAAGTTACAGAATTTTGGCCAACGAAAAACGATTTTCAGCCACTGTGCGTCGTAATTGATATTATTTGAAATATATATGTAATAATAGTATTTTAAACCGTAAATTGACTCTTATGGTCTTACCTTTTGAACGGCTATAGACCAGCGTTGCCACAAAGAAAAATATTTTTCTACCAAAGTCATCCCTATAATATACCAAAAACTAGCAAATCCTATAATAAACTACCAAATCCTTACAAATAATAAAATAGTTACTTATTTCCGTCTGTCTGCTTTTCGTTTGTGTTCGCATCACGTAAAAACTACTGGATGGATTTTAACAAAATTTTGTGAAGAGGTACCTTAGCATCCCGATTCCAATATAGGATACATTTTTCAAAAGAAAGTGGAGAAAAAGCAGTGAAAAAACTTACCAAAAGGTACAAAAAATTTATGTTTAAAACTAGGATATTTTCGAAAATGGAATATTTTAAACATCAGATGACGCCAACTGAATAAAATTTGTATTTTATTTGTAATTTTACTTTGTTCAATATATTGTTGTCTTAAAATTTGTGTGGAATACTTTCAAAGCAAAATCGAGCAAAATTTTGATAGGACGCCCACGACGTGGCAGGACAGCTAGTAATAAATAAGTTGTATCCCTTATTTTGTCAACTGTACAAATTCATGTGCTTTGATTTTATAATTTCATTTACTAAGTTTTCTTTCAATTATAAGTAAATACAGGGTTGTTAAACTTATACATAAGAACATTTACAAGTAGGATTTTCAATTGTTATAATAAATCGTAAAGAAATTTTCAAGCATTTTTTGTTTTGGAAAGTAATTTTAACATTCAAAATGGAGAAATAATTTTTTCTACCAAAAATGCAGAAGAACTCGAACAAACCAACCAAAGTACCAAACTATCAATTTTGGTCCGATCAGACCAAAGTGGCATCCCTGTTAAAACAAACAAGCAATAAGGTCATTCCACGTCTAAATCAACAAGGCACTCAAAATGAATACTTCAGATTTTATTGAAACTTTTGTTATTCATATTCCTTGACTCACTGAATCCAAATATAATTAAAAAAAAAAATATCTTATAGTTTTTTAGCTATACAGCTATAAGTCGGAAAATATCGCTTTTTTGCATATGTGCTCGAGGATTAAATATATGTATTCTAATTCCAGTTCTATAAGCCATAGAAAGTTGAATAATAGCTCATTGTAAAGGGGATTTCATACGCTTTAATTTAATATCAATCGTGAAAAAAACTAGTTTTTAACAATTTTTTTCTTATATTTAAAAAAAAGTTTTATAAAAATCATTGAGATGGCGTCTTCTGATTTTTTTAAAATTTACATATGTTTTTAAATGTGGCTAAATGAGCAAATCCCTAGAAATTCAGTCTTATTACGAATGTCGTCACACATCGACGTAGATAATATTGTAATAGATTAAAATAAATAATCAGAAAATTCTGATTGTGTTTATATTGGTTGCAAAATTTCCAGACATAACAAAAGGGGAAAACGGGTTTTTCCTTTTACATTAGAAAGATAAATTAGATTCCGATGTTTCTGACTAAGTACGCAGCATTGTAATACCGGGCAGTGGCACACCAACTCCGCCTGACGCAGTGATCAGTGATTAAATCTCTCAGAACTTCAGTGAAGAATGAGCTTTTGGTGTATCTCTGATTTTTAGAATATGTGAAATCGTGGTTATATACATGCATACATCAATTGCGATTGAATTCTCATATCATATAAAAACCATATATTAGACAAACTTTTAACGAAATAAAAAATATTTTCGAATTAAAATTTATATTTTTTTAATTTTATTTAATTTATGTACAATAAATTTAAATAATGAAATATAAGTATATATTTAATTTGTTTTTTGTTTTTATTGTTTATAATTTTAATTTTTTATTCCATTAATACTAAACTAAATATACATTTTTCTTTTATAATAAAATGAGAAACACTACCATAAAGATTAGATAAATAAACTATTTTTTTTTTCAAATTTAAAACTACAATAATGTTGGGGCCTTAAAAACCTAAAAATTTAATTTATAATTAAAGTCGAACATTAAATTGAATTCATTGGCATTCATTTGACTAATCTTTATGGTGGATATTTCGAAACTTAGGATAATTAATAAAATAAAAATTACGTTTTTGTTGTATTTGTGTGTGTTTTTTGTTGCATATGTTAGACATTTGCTGTTATTAAAATATTTTTGTGATTATTTTAAAAATATTCATACAACTTATTACAAAATCAATATGCTATTAAAAAAAAACAATAAAATAAAAATTGTTAAACTAAATATAATGTAACAACAGATTTAAAAATAAAAAATTTTTATATATAAAAAAATACACATTGAATATAGAATTTGGTTAGTTAGAAAATAACCATATAATATTACAAAAAATAATCGATTAAAATAATACAGTAGTTCTTAAACCATACAAAATGATATATGTAAGGTTTGATAAATAGGAAAACCAAACTAAAAATAAAATTGAAATAACATGTCAAAAAGTATCAAATGGCATGTGGTTTTACTATGTTTGTGTAGGTGTAAAAAATTTAACGATTTAATATGTTATGATTATTTTTTTTCATCTATTTTAACATATTTTTTTCTTCTTCACTTTTGTCTAGATAAATATTTTAATATGAGTTTCGTTTATATGCGTTTTAAATTTTTGTGGTATTTTGTGTGTCAAAGTTTGGGGTTTCCAACTGCATTTTAGTTTACTTTAAGTTTGTTATTTTTTATTTTTTTAAATATCATTTTTATGTTGTTTTAAGAATGAATTATTTTGGTGTTTTTGGTTAAAGGTTGTTGTTTTTTTGTTTTTAATAATAGTAGGATTGTGGTTGGTACGTAGGTGTTAATAAGGATAAGGGGATTGGAGATTTACCATGGAATATTTTTACAGGGACATGTTGTTACGACGCCCAATAACTTTATTAACTAAATTGCAAATTTTTAAGGCTGGCCCAAGTTTTAGACCCATATACTTCATCATCATTTCGGAGGTTAACAATAACAAGGCTTTTCCATCAATTTCCTGAAAGTAATAATAAAAGAAAACAAAAATTTTAATTATTTTGTTAATTTAAAATAATTTATTATTTAAATTATTTTATTAAGTTACAGATATTTTAAAATATTTTTATTTTAAAATAACTGTAACCACCCAAAGTAGATAGATGCGATAAATGCTGACTACGGATGTAGCGTTCGAGAAATGCATTTCATTCTGCTAGTGACTAAAATAATATTTTCACACACAAAGTATTCTTTTGAAAAAACGAACTTAATCCTGACTTTAAAATTTCATCTTGCATGTTAATAAATAGTTCGACTAATACAATTTAATGATTCTATATTCAAAATGGTTTAATTGCAAATAACAAAAAAAAAAATGTGAAAAATTTTAACCAAAAAATTTAGTAGAGAGAACCGTTAAATAAGTTCCACACAGTATTTTATAAAACAAAAAATTATAAAACTACAAAAAATAAGTTATCATTTTAAATTTGGTATATAGAGAAGACATGAATCCTGTCATCAATATATGAAATTTTAAAGTGGATGGAATGGGTATTTAAAGAAGGCATTAACCGGTTCACCGACATAGTAGAATTAGCCTAATACTAGTAGATTCCAGCAACATAATTTCTATGTCCAGACTCTGCCCAGCAGATGATTTTTCGAAAAAAAAAAGGAAGACATGAATTGGGTCACCTGCATAGTGGAATTAGTCTAAGACTAGTAGATTCCAGCCTAAGACTAGTAGAATCCAGCCTAAGACTAGTAGATTACAGCCTAAATGAATTTGTTCAGTTTTCTAAATTAAGCGTAATGATATACTGTGAAAATTATTTAATTAAAAAGAATTTTTTGGAAAGTTTCAAGTAAATTATTGGTAGGAAAAATATTTATTTTTGTCAACGCTGAATGATTGTGTTTTAATGCACTTTAAGCTAACTACTACCAAACAATTCAAGTTAATACTTGGATTATTTTAAATACTGAATTTGAAGAAGATAAGCAAAAATCGAAATCTGCTTAGAACAGCCAACAATGTCAAGCTGATGATAATGGCTCACGAATGACCACACAACGAAAGGCACAAAACATTAAAGCAATTAAAAAATTACAACAACAAAAATGTTTATCTGAGAAAAACAAACAAATATTGCGGATGACTTACATGTTTCCTGAAGAGATCACCATGTACAGCTAACGAACTATCATTACTTTCAATAAATTGTATAACTTCTTCAATAGACCAGTCCACTGGATGGGATCGTAGTGGGGGTAACGCCGCTGCCGTCGCCACAACCGTACTAACAGTACCATTTGTCGCATTTACATGTTGTATTGGTATTGTTACCGTTGGTATGTATGTTGATGTGGAAGGTATAACAGCAGTAGCAGCGGATGCAGTAGACGAAGCAGATTGAGAAGCGCAAAACGGCGTAGATACTGATGTAGGTAACGAAGCAGTTGATGACAATGTGGAAGGAGATTTATATGTTGTTGAGGAAGCAGCAGCAGTTGGTGCCGTCATGTTGGATTGTTCTGGATGAACTTCGGCAACAAGAGGTGCTAAATATTTAAAATTCGAATTTGAGGTAAGTGCAGAATGTTTTTGTTCATCTGGATGATTATTGGCAACCATTGTTGTCGATGTTGTACCCGTTACAGTAGCAATGCTGTTAACAATGTTACCACTTAAATGATGTATCCTTATTTGTCTAAGAGCTTGCACTGGTGATGTGGTCTGTATAAATAAATTATGATTTTTTAATTAAAGTAATAAGAAAATATAGGAAATTATATTCAAACCTGTACGCCACTTATGTTGTTGGGATTTGGTTCTGTTTTAATGTGAACGTTAGCCAGTACATTGTTAATATTATTATTGCTGCTATGTGTACCATTTAATGTTGGCTGATTTGCGGTACCACTAACGGTGGTACTACTACTGTTGCTGTTAATATTACTAGTTGTGGTAATTGTATGGTTTGTTTGATGCAGTTGTTGCTTTAAAGGCGGCACTGCAGCATTGTGATGTTGTTGTTGGGAAGGTTGATTATTAGAATTTGCTTTTGAAATTGATAAAGATGTTGAGGATGACGACAGCGACACAGAAGTTGCAGATACCACAAGATCTGATGTTGAGTTGGTCTGTGTATTGTTCTTTGTTTCATCAAAATTATCCACAGAAGTATTGGCTGTAGTCGTTGATGTCGCCACTTCTTGTTTAATGTTGATTTTTTCTGCACTTCCTGGTGTTTTACTACGTTTTTCTGGTATCGCAGACGAAGAACAATCACCAGGTGTTTGTGTTATTTGTCTTTTCTTTGTATTTGCACATTTTTCACAATCCTCTGTATCAGGTGAAAGTGAAATTAAATTTGGACATGCTCTGCATGTTGTACATAATGTTTCAATAAACTGCGCCAGACTTTCGTCATCTTTCATGCGTAATGGTGATGGTATTTTGACCTTTAGCAAAAGAGGTAATAACGTATTTTGTTATAATTTAACTATTAAAAAAACATCAACTTGTCATATTTTTCATTCATTATTTTTAACAAGAAGTCTGAAAACTATATTCGTGACTTACAAATTTTGTTTTTTTTTTTTAAGTTAAATGTCTTTTTCCATACCAAATTTTAAGTTTCTTACTTTTATTGTGATGCAGTTATGGTTAATGTATTTCTTTTATATGGAAGTACCCATCCCAGGGTAATTACTCAACATAGACTTTGTATAAAATTCTAAATGTTATATATTTACAGTTACGAGCAGATAAATAGGTTCAGCCACTCACAATTTTTAATTTCATTTAAAGAATTACTAAAACTGAGGTTACGAATAAAACTGCTACGTTTATTACTGGGTAATATTGTAAGCTTTCACAATATATAACAAAAAGTTACAAAAAATTTACGAAAATTAATATATGCTAAAATTAATATATCCTTGATCAAAAATATTGGTCCAATGCCGTACCAAGAAAAACTATGACACTGGTAGCTCTAATTCATTTTTCAGCAGTATTGCAGACATGGAAGGATTTCGCGTATATAAACCCTTAATTTGATCATCGTCCCTTTTTTTTAAGTTTTTCGTGGTTGACTTCTCCTGAGATTTAATTTTGTGGGTTGAAGAGCATTACTTAGCATATTTTGTGACCTTCCAATAATTTGTGCAATCTTACGTTGACTATTACCATTACTGCGCAGCTTCTTTATTATTATTTTTTCTTCCTCAGTACAATGTTTCGAACTACCCATTAGAAAATATTCTTTGTAAATTTTTGCTCCAATTTGTGTTAACATGTGTTGTTGAAAGTTTTTAATGAAAATTTTATTTAAATCTGACGTTAGAATTTTTTACCTGGCATTATTTTCATAGCGAACCTATTGTTTTGCTTGGCAGGTATAAATAAATAAGTAAAAAATAAGTATATATTTCTTGGTGTGAATTTTGTGCAACTTCTAGTTATATATTATAAAAGCTTACAATATTCCCCAGTAACAGGTATTCCAGTTTCATTTGTAAGCTTAGTTTTAGTCATTCTTCAAACGAATTTAAAAACTATAAGTAGCTGAACCTATATATCTGTTCGCAAGTGTATATAAATTTCTAAAATTTTAGTTGTACAAATTCTGTAGTGTCTATAATTTATCGTTTTCAGTACCTTTAAATCAATAAAATTGCGTACTTTACTATTTTCTCTTGGAAATGGAATATTTTTACTTCACATATTACCAATATAAAATTTTGAATAAAACTTACTACCAACTGAATAAATTTAAAGTAAAATTGGATAAATTTTAATAAAGTAGTATTTACGTGACAGACGGACAGACAGGTGAATAGGCAGATAGACCGACAGACAGGTAAAATTTTAAAAAAATTGTGTTTTATAATCTATATGGATTATCATTTGGAATACTATCAAAATTTTCAAAAATATTTTATGTACCTAAACGGTCAGTGAAAATTTTACACTTACCGTAAAATTCTTCCCAGCCGCAGTTACAATGTGCACATCACCCTCTAGCGCAAATAATAATTTGGACAGCTGTTGTGTATCCGTACTCGCTGCTAATACTTCTTGCAAACATAGCTTGGACAATGTCTGATGTGTAGGACCTGTTACCATTGATGGAAGCTTGGAGCTATTGATAAACGGGCCACCTTTGCAATTGGTATGAAAGTGAGCTGTGACGGGTGTTGCTGGAACCATAGCATCAGTTTCTTGGATAAAAGTGTATCGTTGTCGTGGACTACGATGTTTACTCGAACTTGAATCCATGCGTGATTTATGACCGGGCGGTTGCATAGGATGACAACTACGGGCACACCAACCAACCGGGAAAATATCCCGAGATTTGTAGCTGCACCAATAGTCGAACGCTCCACGCCACCCATCGAATGTCACATGGATTTGGTCGTCTTTAATCGCATCAACTGTTGCGCAGCAAATCAATTGAGGATTTTTTTTGTCGACCGCCTCGAGCTTTTGGCCCACCTGGAAGAGATTTTCCGGTGGATCGGCTGGTTCTGGTTGGAAAATTTCTTCCGGTGCTACCATTGCATTGTTTAAAATTTTACAGAGGTAACCGGGCCAGCTGGAGGCATTCATGCGAAAGCCAAGTGGTGGTTGCAACATGCCGCCGTTCTTTTCACAATGACCAATGGCATGAATCTCATTCGAGTCAACTAAACGCCAAAAATCATTTTGACTGTCGCTGCCATCAAGGCGCAAGCGTAAACGAGAGCCAAGAACACCCACCACAGTGGCAATACATGTGGAGGTGACGTTTCGTGGATCTAAAGCTTCCAATTTCATACCAATTTTGAAGTCATTCATGGGTGGATTAAGAGCTTGTTTAAAACATTCGGCCGGAGCAGCTTCGCTTCCAGTTTCCTATAACAAATTTGTCAAATATTATTGTAGGTACGTATCTATGTATATTTTTAAAATAAAACAACTTGCCTCCAAGTAAGCATCCCAATCAAAAACATGAAAACTTTCATACTGAAATGGGCCTGTAGGTGTACAAGAACCTCCACCTCCAATAT
This sequence comes from Phasia obesa, assembly GCA_949628195.1. Lineage (NCBI taxonomy): Eukaryota > Metazoa > Arthropoda > Insecta > Diptera > Tachinidae > Phasia > Phasia obesa. Next base: position 166,367,855 of record OX451215.1, on the reverse strand, counting down.
TTTTGCCAGTATTAGTGCCATCCATACGGGTACCATTATTTAGGGAACGTGTAGAGCCATTTTTCTTCTGATGCTTGTTCATACATAATAAGGAACAAAATTCCTTATTAGGCGCTCCTTCGCGAATAACATTGTCACATTGAGCACAAGCTCCTTTGCTGTACGCTTTCCGAAATTCCGCTATACATGTTTCCGAACAAAATTCTTTTTTGCCATTTTGGGTTGGCAGCACATATTGTAATGGTTGTTTACATTCTCCACACCAAGTACATGTAGCCCGTTTAGCGGGACGGCCACGAGATCTTTGATTTCCTGACTGGCCAGTGGATGTGGGAGTTGTGGCCACTGCTGAGGAAGAGACACCATTACTACTGCTGCTACTGTTGGTGCCACTACTACTAGTGGAATCACGCCCACCGCCAGACATTATACAAAACTTTAAACGATATTATATTGAATTATTCAAGAATAAAACCAACACAAAATCTGAATTTAATGATCACTTTAAGACTATAAGTTCTAGATCTTAGAACCTCTTAAATTTTAATGTTGTGGTGTGTTAATTAAACAAATAACTTAAATAAATATTTGATTTTTAAAACAAATTTCAATGAATATGTATTGTATATGTATTTTATACTTTTATTATTTATTATTATATTTCACTTTTTGCAATTTTCACAAAATTTTGCGTTTACCGCAAATGTTCTTTACTTGGTTTTCGTTGAAATGTCAATTTTTTCCTTACGCGTTATTTTTTGTTAGTGTATTTTGGCATCTCTTTGTCTCTTATGAATTCGATAAGAGAAATGCGCTTGTTTTTGCATTTTACTTTTTTTTAGTCACGTAATTTTTTCTCTGGGTTTTTGCATTATATTTCAAATCTTGGCCAAATTATAAATGCTTATTTTATTCGATCAACTCTTTAATTAATTTCAAAAATATTATTTAAAATATTTTATGCTTTTATTTAATTGATTTTTAAAAATTTTGAGAGCACTTTTAATATGCAGCAACACAATTTCACGCCATTTTATTTTTTTCTTCACCTATATTTCTAGTGTTGTATTAAAGTGGTTGTCTATAAGGTTGTATTTTATGGTAGTATTAAATAATGTCAGATGCTTTAACTACTTGTCGGTAGATGGCTCGTCACGACAGTCACTTAAAGGAACATTTGATCAGAGTTTGAAAAAAAAAACACTAAAGTACGCTACGATAGTGTTCTGTACTAAAGATTTTGGGACCAGTACACAAAAACATTTCGTACAGAAAAAATACAAAATATGTACACAAAAAAAATGTTTAGCGTTTGTGTATGTGTACGCAAACAAAATACCGTACACAACGATCGTTGGCTGATGAGCACAAACACTAAAATAACGTACTGATCTTTAAGATTTTACGTAGCGAACTTTTAGTGGTTGCGTTTTTTCTATAAAGTATTTTTAGTGTTTGCGTAGAGTATTTTTAGTGTTTGCGTAGTGTTCTTTTAGCGTACTTTTTAGTGAATCTTTTGTGTATTTTTAATGATCTTTAGCGTAGTTTTAGTGATCTTGTAGAGTATTTTTGTGAACTTTTTTTGCACTTTCGGTTACAAATGACAATTTATAAATGCATTTTGTTATTTATTAATAAAAATGTTTAAGAAAACTATTATTTAATTTATCATTTGTTATTCTGTAGTATTTTTGATATTAGGACTTTTAATGTATGTATGTAATTCTACTATAAAAAATCTTGAAACGAATATTTAAAGAAAGGGAAAATTAAATTAATTTTTTATGAGTAATATTTATTATTTTAAGATTAGTGTAATACTTGACAAGTTGGTGGAGAGGATAATAAGACAACAATTTCAGGTATTTTTCAGGATTTGATGCTGGTTAATTAAATTTGTAAAATTATGCGATAGTTATATTTAGCGTAAATATACTACAATTACATGTATATAATACTATGTTCAGACATGTTTTCTTAATTCAGACAATTTTATCTTAATTAAGCAAGCAATTTCATTTAGTGTTCATACATGATCAATTAAGCTTACTTAATAAGTATTATTATAATCGTGAAAATTTTTGTTTTGAAAAAAATGGACAACTTCACTTTTTACCCAACTTCCAAAAAGGAAGAAAGTTATCATTTCGTCTTAATGTTGCTTTTTTATGTTTGAGCGCGCAGAACTCAGTCATTGCTGAACCGGTTTTTAAATTTTTTTCTTTATTAGAATGATATGCTTATAGATTGGTCCCATTTTAAAAGAAGTCCAGAATTTTGAAAATGAAAGTGTGTCCCCATACAACATACATGTTTTTTACGTGTGTTATGAGCCGAAAAGGGCACCATTTTAAAATTTTAAAATAACTGCGTATCACTATAGCTGCCAATAACAGAAATTAATAAAAAAAAATTAACTTAAAAATTAAAGGGTGTCCCCATATGTTACGCGAATTTAAATATATAACCCTATCTTTGAACCATTGTAGAGATTCACTTGAAAATTGGACTTCACTTGAAAATTGGACAATTATAATAAGAAATTAAATATTTATACTTAGAAATTAAAGGGTGTCCTAATAGTTGATGTAATTTGATGTATATGGAAAAACTTTGAACCGTAACAGAGAGACGGTTGAAATTTACAAATTTCAGTCCGCTATAACATCAAGTATATAATTTAATTTTGAAACTAAAGGGTGTACCCACAATTAATGTAATTTGACCTATCTGGCCCTATCTTGCGATCCGTTATAGACAAACACTTGAAAATCAGACAGAATCTCCTCTACTATGTCCGGTATAATAGGTTAGGTTAGGTTAAGCAGGCAGCTGTAGTATACAGCTCACTTGGGTCCACGTATTGGTCCCTTTGTGTTACCTGCGGAGAGGAAGAAATAAAAGTAAGAGTAAGATTGGGGGGTGTAAAGAAAAGAGAGAGATAATTTAAGAAAAATATAGTGTAAGATAGCATATTGGCCGAGACAGCAAACAAGCGTTTTCATGCCTCGCCGAGTGGGAGTGGGTTGGAGAACCAGCCGCAGCTCCTCAGAAAAGAGTTTATTCTTCTTGGTTCCAGAAGTGAAACACAAGTTAGGCTCCCGAAATACCGTTGTCCAAGATTTTGAAGTCGTTGGTATTCCAGTGCAGGGCATAGGCAGAGGAGGTGAACGACCGTTTCCTCCTCTTCCTCATCTTGGCAGCTTCTGCAAAAGTCGTTGTAAGGGAGGCCCATTCTTCTTGCATGGGCTCCGAATAGACAATGCCCAGTGACCGTAGATATAAAGTCACGCAGTTGTGTTTTCGGCATCCGAAGTAATGAATCCGTCCTCTTCTGATCTAGTAAGGGCCAGATTGTCCTTGCCGTCAGACAAGTAGACTCATCGGACCATCTGGCCTGGGCCAGGTCATAAAGAGCACGGTTTATTCGTTGCCCGCATGCAGAGAGGGGAATGCCACAATAGACGTCAATGGCGCCATCATGAAGCAGAGTTCCCTTCTTTGCTAGTTCGTCAGCAACATTGTTGCCTGAGGTAGTCCCATGTCCCCGCACCCATTTAAGGGTGACCGTTGAATTTTCCGCCATCGCATTTAAGGATGTCCGGCATTCCAGGACGAGATTTGATGTGCTGAACACACCTTTTAGAGACATAATGGCAGCTTTACTGTCGGTACAAAACCAGATATCCCTATTCGATATTCTGTGATACCTTAGCCAGTTTGCCGCTTTTTTGATAGCAGATATTTCTGCTTGTAGAACATTACATTCATTTGGGAGTCTGAAACACATCTTGATTCCAAATTCCTCTATATAGACCCCACCTCCAACTCCCACCTCCCTTTTGGAGCCATCTGTGAACACGCAGAGTGAGCCAGGGGGTGGTGGGTGGCCCTCCGTCATGTCGAAATCGAAGTTTCGCATGAAGAAGGGTTTTGGGATGCAGTAGTCTATGAGTCCGGGGATAATATTCGTGATTCCCAGGATACTGGCATGGCCCCACAGTCTATGGTTCCATGCACCTGTGACATTCAGTCTAATGGCCGTTCTTAGTGCAAGCTTCCTGGCTAGCTGGTCAACTGGTAGCCAGTTTAGCATAGCAAAAAGTGCCTTCGTCGGCGTTGACCTAATAGCTCCTGTTATTAGGATCGTCATATTACGCAATACTTTCTCTATAATAGAGATATTTGCCCTAGTATCTAGTGCTTTCCACCAGACGATGATTCCATAGAATAAGGTCGGTTTGATTACCGCTTCAAATAGCCAGTTCGCAATTCTCGGGTTCATTCCCCAAGTCTTGCCTATGGCTTTTTTACACACATATATTGCTGTGATGGCTTTAGACGCTCTAGCCTGGATGTTCATTTTCCAGGATAGTTTACTGTCTAAGATTATGCCAAGATACTTTGCACTATGTGCTAGAGTTAGTGGTATTCCCCTCAATACGGGTAGCCTGAAGGGTGGGAGCTTGTATTTTCTTGAGAATAGTACAAGTTCAGTTTTGGCTGGGTTTACACTCAGTCCACACTGTTCTGTCCAGGTGCAGATCATCTTGAGTGCCGCCTCTAATCTTTGTGTGATAATATCAATATGGACACCAGATACTGCCACCGCTACATCGTCTGCGTATGCGACAGTTTTAAAATTCATCGAGTCCAGATCTTTGAGCAACTTATTGATTGCTATATTCCATAATAGTGGGGACAATACTCCACCTTGTGGTGTGCCCCTTCCCGCTGTTTTGGAAATGCTCGCTGAGCCAAAAGTAGACGTTATCGTCCTGTTACTTAGCAGGTTCGTAATGAACCTGATGATCGATTGGTCAATCCCCAGTTCTCTTAGAGATCGGGTTATTGCCAACGGTTCGATGTTATTGAAGGCTCCCTCAATATCCATGAAGGCTACCATTGTGTAGTTTTTATGCTCTAGCGACTTCTCAATATGTCCCACGAGCGAGTGTAATGCTGTCTCAACAGATTTGCCCTTCGTATAAGCGTGTTGGGATGGCGAAAGGAGATTCCTGTCGATTGTCATTCTCAAATGAATGTCGATAAGTCTCTCCAGCGTTTTGAGCAAAAAGGATGTTAGACTGATTGGCCTAAAATCCTTTGCTTTCGTGTGTGATGATTTCCCTCCTTTGGGAATAAATATCACATTGCATTTAGTCCATTGGTCCGGGATATAGGACAATGATAAACAGGCTCTATATAACGGTAGGAGCCAAGTTGTCACCAGATCTAGGTTGTTTTGTAGATCGGCAGGAATTATACCATCCGGGCCCGGAGACTTATAAGGATGGAAACTTTTGATCGCCCAGTGCAACCTATCCGTGTCTATGTTCACGGCGTGCAGTGTCCGGCTTGTATAGGTAGAACTGTATTGTACTCCCGAGGTTGATCGACATCCCGGGAAGTGGGTGTCCATCAGGACTTCCAGTGACTCCTGTGCACTGGAGGTCCAATTGCCGTCTGATTTCTGAATATATCCAGGAATTGACGCTTGTTTGGCAAGTACTTTGCGCAATCTGCTAGCCTCAGAAAAACTTTCAATGCCACTGCAGAAGTCTTTCCAGGATTCACGTTTTGCACTTCTAACTTGATTCTTAAATTTGTTCACAGAGGATTTATAGAGTGACCAGTTCCCTGTCCTCTTAGCCTCGTTGAAAAGTTTGCGGCAGATCTTACGAGATTCCGCTATTTCCGTTGACCACCATGTAGGTCTGCGATTTGAACGCTGAATCGACGGTCTGCAGGACTTATTCGTTGCATCTCTAAATGCGTTGGTAAGTCTATTCACAGCATCTTCGATGTGCATGGTATCCCGAATAGTTGTGGGAGGATTAGGTATATTTGAAAGGAGCATTTTCTGTTTCTCCCAATCCGTCTTACGTCTATTGATGTAAGCGACGGTCCTAGCTTTCTTCCTAACAATGGAAAAGACAAGATAACGATGATCGGAGAAAGAACAGTCTGTAGAGACTCTCCAATTTTCGATTAAAAATGCATAGTGCAGGCTGACAAGCGTGATGTCCAGCACCTCCTGTCTATTTGATACAACAAAAGTGGGTTCGGAACCCCTATTTGCGACTACTAGATCATTATTTAATATAAAATCAAGGATACACTCACCTCTGTTGTTGGTATCGGATCTACCCCAAATATGGTGATGTGCATTTGCGTCGGCCCCTATTATTGTAGGGATGTTTTTGGCCTTCGCTGCTCTGGCCATCTTCTTGACCAAGTTATTGGGTGGAGGTTTATCCTGGTCATGCGGCATGTATGCAGAGGTTATCCACACCGCAGATTCTGCCTCTTCCCACACTGCAGTCACCGAGTCTTCATCACTATAATCAGATAGAATGAAGATATTAAGGTGATCTTTTGCTAAAATACAGGATCTAATAGTTTTGTTATTGTTACCTGAAGTTGCTGCATACAATAGTTTGTAGCCTTGTGCATTAAGTCCACATATAACACCATTGTTGACCCATGGCTCCTGGATTAATGCGATGTCTTCGCCTCGATCTGCGAGACGAAGAATTAATGCAGCGGACGCTGCCTTAGAGTGGTGGAGGTTGATCTGAATCACCTTCACCATCTCTGTCTGGATCATAGATGACAGTGACGTCGATGTCCTCCGGGTCAGAGTCCAGGAGCACATCTTCGTCATCCTCCGCAACACCCAGACGCTCGAAGAGCTCGCCAACCAGACCTGAGTCTGATTGTGAACTCTCCGTGGCTACTGAGCTCGCGGTGTCATCTATCTCCGCAGTTGTTGTTGGTGGTTGTTGGCTTGTGCTGGCAGCCACATCCTCAGATTGCGACCCTTCCAATTGGTTGTAGGAGGTGCCGGGGTTGGCTTTGTCATCACCACGGTAGATGCTCAGCTTGATACTATCATAACCATAGAATATCTTACCTTGCCTCTTCCGTAGTGGTGACAACGACTCTTTGTTAAGAACCACCACCGCCTTCCTAGTCAACCCTTCCGGTTCGGAAACCTTCACTACCTTCCAGTCACTGGTCGGTAGATCGGCATTTCCTCTCCGGATGATCGACAGGATCGTCGCCGGGTTGTGTGGTTCCCTGGGGATGATTGCGATGGATCTCGGCCTTCGTGGTATATCGCTGACCGGGACCGCATCCAATCTTGCACCGGGCCACACTTCCCCTAAGGATGTGATTGCCAGTTTGAGCTGTAATGCTGAACTCTCACTTGTGCATGAGAGCAGCTTAATGTGACCTTGAAACCAGCCAGCGTCTACATTTTGAGGCGCTGGACTGGTTTCATCATTTAAAAAGTTTTCCAGCAATTTGAGACGGATCATCTCCCATTTCTCACGAGAGATAGCCCCGTCACAGTTGCTATTGTCAATAATAGCCCTTATCAGTGGATCTTTAGCAACCTCACTGTAAGGCCTATTTATGACCCTGGATGATGGAATTGTTAATGTTTTTGGACGTTTGATGTCCGGTTGAAGGTTATGCTGCTGCATCTTCTCCTCCCCCGATCGTTGCCTTTTGGGCGCTGCGGATGTAGATGGTTTTTCTACATCTGCATCAGGTTTGGAGCTTTCAGCAGCAGCCAGGTGGGTTTTTGCCCAAGATAGGGAGGATTTCTCTTCCGGAGTTAATTTGTCGACTGGCGTGTTGCCAAGTCTGTCGACTAGACGTTGGGCGGCGCGCCCTTCGATAAAGGCCCTCTTGGATGTGTTTTTGCGGTCATTGGGGGCAATTTTTACAGCCGTTTGGGCGGGGGGACGTAGCACATCTGAGCCTGTAGGGGTTACCACAGGTGCAGATGGTACAATTACCGCAGGGTTGTCCACGACAGTAGCCGTGGCACCCGAAGCAGGGGTTTCTGCTGGTACTAAGCCAGCACGGGCCGAAGAGGTACCAGCCGAATAGTCGAGTGGTACCTCATTGGTTTTGTCCACAGCATCAACCTTAGGTTGGCTTGCTGGGACAGAATTGCAGTTGGCGGGCGAGGGTTTCCCCTGCTCGCTTTCTGCTATATTTTGTTTTTGTTTTTTTGTATTTTTATTTGTGTTTTTCATGTAGTTCCCACGAGTAGGCGCGTAAGGGGTCGACGATCCATGCAGTGACGGCGTACATGGACTAGGCAACTGAAAATACAACCAACCCGTGCCTTGGCGTCGGAGGGGAGCTGTTAGGAACTAGTCTTCTTTAACCACTGACTAGCCATCCAGGTTCTCAGCACTGCTACCTTCACCTTAACCTTACAAGTGGTGTCAATTTTGGTCCGCGGGTTGGATTGAAACCAGGTCCCCTGTCTATTGAAAAAATGCGAGCCACCTCCCTGGACCATTTGTGCAGTGTATCCAGGGAAGTGACTGGCATTTCTGACTCATCCTGAGCATTGTACCATTATGGGTGAATGGTTGCCCTGCTCAAGATATGCCAGAGAAAACAAGGGTTGGTCCCACCCAGCCTAGCAGTGTCTAGACCTTGTGCAACTACTTAGCAGAATTCACAAAGCCCAGACCCCGCCCGAGCTTTGTCAGACCTCCTGTGGCCATATGGTGGTGTGACACAGGAGATCCGTACATATGCTCGCCCCTATCCGCCACCTGGGGACGCGTCCGATGGGAGACTGACAACTCCACACGGATGTCCGGTATAATAACATGTATAAATATTTGAAATTATAAATTAAAGGGTGTCTCAATAGTTGGTGTAAATTGATGCATATGGCCAAACTTTTGAACAGTTATAGATAGATATTTGAAATTTACAAAGAATCTAACCATTATAATAAGTCTTTTATAATAAGTGTTTAATTTGAAATCGTGCATTAAAGGGTGTCCCAATAGGAGATATTATTTAACCTATGGCACTTTCTTTGGAACCGTAACTAATAATAAGTGTAAAAAAATAAAAGGTGTCCTCATATCTGACGTAATTTATCGTATATGGCTTTATATCCTGAATAGTTATGGATAGACATTTGAATATACAGAAAGTATATTACTGTGGCCGTTAGAGTAACAAGTATAAAATTATTTGAATGGTTAATAGTTCTTACAAATTACTTCCTTTTAAATTTTTAGTTTTGATACACATATATTTGTTTTGAAGTCGGTTTTTTACAAGAATTATATTGGATACAATCAAAAGCACTACGAAAAAAGTAAGAAAGTAAGTATGTATTTACTCTTGGCAGAAAATATATTTTTAAACCGCTGTCTTGGCGTCTATTACTATTTTTGGCAAAATTATGCGATTTTGATTAAATTTATTTTTTTTGACTTATTAAAAATGTCTTTATACCTATGTACTTTAAATAAAACTCTAATTTTAGCAAGAACTTTCAAAAAAAATCATGTAATTTTGTATACATAGGTATATTGTAATAATTAGTTTGGTGAAACACGTGAAATCTGACAACCCTACTTTTAAGTCTTTTGTTTATTTTTGCAAAATTTTTAAATTAGAAGTCAAATTATGTCATCTGGCAACATTGCCTTGAGTTGTAAACAACGTGTTATTTTTTGCTCGTATGTAATTTTTCTTGAAAATTTAATTTTTCCTTTAAATCGCTTCCAATATGGCTAGCCAGAAGCAAGATTACTTTGGGAATAGTCCCAAATTTAAGACGATAAGGATTGATCCTGGCCCTAGTAACAGGTTTCATTTGCTAGCAAATGAAGAAGAAGAAGAGGCAAGAGCAGTCAAAGAAGGGTTCCACCAATAGTGGTAGACTCGTGTCACAGTTTCTCAAAAGTTTGGGAAATACTTGGTGAGGAGTACTTCTTCAAGAGAATGACAATTGGAACTAAGGTTACATGCAATACAATGGTCCTGTATGAAGCTGCGTTTAAAAAGCTGAGTGAACTGAAGTACAGTTTTTATACTCACGAAGTTAAAGACGTAAAGCACTTTAAGTTAGTGTTATTTGGTTTGCCAAGAACAGACGCAAAGCTTTTAAAGGAGGAATTGGTTAAAATGCACAACATAAACCCAGTAAGTGTCAAAGAAAACGTAACCAAAAGGACTACAGCTGGTGACGCTATATATATGTCAAAAAATGATATTATGAAAATAAAGTACTTTTGCAATATTGCTGTTTACTGGAGAAGACCTCTTAAAGGGAATAAAGGGCCTACGCAATGTACGAAGTGCTCTATGTACGGACATGGAGCTAAAAACTGCAATAGAGTTATCGTCTGCGCAGTTTGTGCTGGCAATCACGACCAGACTGAGTGTGTATTGGCCAAAAACACTCAAGGGAGTAATGTTGTTTATAAATGCCACAACTGTAGCCAAAAGAACTTAAGAAACTCGAATCACAGGTCCGACGATCCTAAATGCCCTTGCCGTAAAGATTATTTAGAAATGCGCCTACGATTAACTTCTAAGTCTAGACCTAATTTCAACAAGTCGAGAATTAATCATGTGTATGATGAGACTGAGTTCCCACACCTGTCAAGTCAGAGTCAACCAACTGATTCACGAGAGCACACCTTCCAAAGGAAAAGTTTGTACTCTGAAGTTTCGAAAAACAGACCCCGCGACAGCAACAACGATGATGACTTATCTAACGAGAGATTGTAAGAAATCTTCTTTAGTGCTGTGGATGCACTAGAAAAATGTCGAAATAAATTTGACAAATTAAGAGTGCTTGGCATGATGCTCAAGCATGCTATATAAAATCATGGGTAGTAAAAATGTATACGTTATGCACTGGAATGCTCAAGTCATAACAACTGACTCAGCAGCTGCACAGCTCGAAAAAGTTCTCCATGAGAAAAATATTGATATTCTACTTCTTAACGAAACGTTCCTGAAGCCGTATCATAGGTTAAAATTTGGAGGCTACAAAATATACAGAGAAGATCGTCAAACACATGGTGGGGGTGTGCTTATAGCGGTTAAAAATTACATAGATCATAAGTTCTTACCAAAGATTAAAACAATAACCATAGAAAATATCTCTGTGGAAGTTAAAATAAGTGGACGTCCCGTAAGTTTTATCTCTGCTTATAATCCAGTTTACACTTCTAATTTTAAAACTGACTTAGAACTTCTTACCAATTCGTTTAGTGACTATTTTATTTTTGGTGATTTGAATGCACAACATGTGAGTTGGAATTGTATTTCAAACAATTCAGCTGGCAAAGAACTTGAACATCACTTAAGTTCAAGTTATTATGTATATCATCCGGATACACATACTAGATTCGGCCAAAATATAATTCCGTCCAACCATCCATGGTTGATATTTTACTTACTAACTCTAACATTTTATTTTCGCAGTTACAGTCACATCCAAATATTTTACAGTCTGATCACACCCCAATATCTTGTTACATTTTTGGAACACCACAAAATCACTTTGTTACAGTTCCGTTGTATAATCAGGCCAGCAATTAAATACTGGGTCGAGAATGAAATTAAGAATCATAATATCGGGCAAATAGAGCTTAACAATATAAACCTAGATTCGTCATTAAATAAATTAGTTAGCATAGTTAAAGAAGCTTTTTCCAAGATTCCAATTGGCCAGAAAAATCCTTGGCAGAGGGAAATTTCAAATACGTCTAAAATGCTGATTACTCAGAGGAACAAGTATAACCGTAAACTTAAAAGATGTAGAGATCCTAGTTACAGAACTAAACTAATCAGCATTTTAAAACAGTTGAATCACTTAATTGATTTTCATTTGAAAAGGGATAGAAATGAAGCGTGGGCTAAATTCATTTCCAAACTAACAAAAGCTTTAAAAGGTAGAAATTCTGCAATCCCCGATCTAAATATAAATGGGGAAGTTTTAAGTACCGGTGAAGCAAAAGCAAATGCCATTGCGGAAGTTTTTAGATGCAACAATAATATCACCAACAAAGACATTTGTTTTTTCTTTAAAAAATAACAAAGCCCCAGGTTTAGACGGATTTAACAGCATTATTTTTAAAAATATGCCCGATTACTTTTTTGAAACTTTGAGCAAACTATTTAGTTACTGCTTGAGAAATGGTCATTTCCCCACGATATTTAAAAAGGCCAGGGTTATACCTATTTTCAAAACTGGAAAAGATCCAAAATTGCCTTCCAGCTATAGGCCAATAAGCATTTTGAGCTTGTTGGATAAAGTCTTTGAAAAAATAATCCACAAAAGAATCGTAGAGTTCTCAGAACAGAATAACATTATACATCAGCAGCAGTTTGGATGCCGAAGAGAGCACTCTACGGTACATCAAATCAAACGAGTGGTTAATATTATTGAGAATAATAAAAGAAATCGTAGAAGTACAGGTATTATATTTCTTGACATTGAAAAGGCTTTTGATACAGTATGGCATAATGGCCTATTGTATAAACTTAACTCTTTTAGTTCTCCTTTATATTTACAAAAAATCATACAAAGCTTTTTAGACCAACGTTCATTTGTAGTTTTCGTGGAGCGCATCTCATCAGATGAAAAACATATACTCGCAGGTCTACCGCAAGGTTCCGTTTTGTCAGCTACGCTTTATTCGTTATACACGTCAGATATCACTCTACGCAGGAATCAGGAAGCAGCATTTTATGCAGACGATAGTGCTTTCATTTGCAGCGGTAAGGTATCTAATTCATTAGTTAGGAAAATGCAAGAGAGCTTAAATTCAAGCCAAAAATATTTTAATAAATGGAAAATAAAGGTCAATGATGATAAAACACAGGCCATTATTTTTCCATATAATAAGTCGCCAAAACGCATACCTTCTCAATCTATGTTGCGCCGTGGGAATGTTATACCTATAAAGTCAGAAATCAAGTATTTGGGCATTATAATGGATAAAAAACTAACATTTAAGCAACATGTCAACCAAATTTGTGAAAAAGCTATAAAGTGTGGTCGGGCATTGTTTCCCACACTCAACAGAAGATCTAAATTGAATATGAAAAACAAAATATTGTTATATAAAATGTGCATTCGACCAATTATGAGTTACAGCTGTCAAGTATGGTTTCATAAAACTGCGAAAACTCATACCAAAAAGCTTCAGATTATACAAAACAAGAATTTGAAAATAATTCATAATCTTTCTCGTAGGTATCCGACAAATTTACTTCACAGTAACTTTGGACTCAAGATGATAAACGATTTCACTAGAGAACTGACACTGACATTTAATGAAAAATGCAGACTGTCAAACTTTGAATCAATAAGGAATTTACAAGGTAAGCACTAAGATTCGTTCGTTAAGAATGAATGTATTAGTGATTATCCAAACAAATTTCTTTATAACTTCCATAGTGATCAAAAAGGTTTTTGTGAGCTATTTTCCTTAAGGCTGTGTATTTATTGTTATTAGTTTTGTAAATTTAATTATAAGACTCTTATTGTTGTAGTACTTATAGTAAAATCTCATACCTCTGTACCTTTTCTATTTTAAACTTGTAAATAAAGACTTTTATTAAAAAAAAAGTCAAATTATGTTACCACCAAAATTAAAATTTTTGAATATAAATGAAATGGAAATATGTATCTCTACATACATATGTATGTAGGTATACAGACAAATTATGTAGTCTTTCAGATTCTCAAACCTTTTTGTTTAAAACCTGAAACGCCCCTTCTACATTAGACATAAAATGATTAACATTTACACCAACATCATGTTAGTGCTAAATGTCGATTGCCCATGTTAATGTTTTTTCCACGTCTTAACATGGCAATGTTGTTGTTATATTTTAGTTTTGCAGTTTTATTTTAAAACAGCGCCATCTGTTGTCCAACCGTAATATTAACATCTGCTGTGCAATAAGCATTCAAACAAGATTGTTGGAAAACAGAAAATTATGTTCAAACAGAAAATGAGATAAACAAGTTCGCCATCTGTTCGCCAGTAGGTATGTTATTAGATACTGTAAAGAAATTAATTTGGCATAGCAAAAAAATTAATCTTAAACAGAATAAGCGTTGCCAATTTTGTCTTTTTCCTATCAAATTTGGTAGAATTTTTTTAGCTTGGTAGTATGGTAAGTTGTAAGTTTCACCACAGGTGGAAAGGGTATATATAAGTTTGTCATTCCGTGTGTAATTTCTACAATATTCATTTCCGACCCCATAAAGTATATATATTCTGGATCCTTATACATAGAGAAGTTGATTAAGCGATGTCCGTCTGTCCGTCTGTCCGTCCGTCCGTCTGTCCGTGTTAGTGTGGTAATGTCATTTGCCAAGGCACCAGAAGAGATACAAAAAATTTAAGCACACCAATCTGTCAGGCATAGTTTCGAAAATTTTGGTATTGCAATTCAGCAACATCGGATCATTCCTTTGGAGGCTACGGGCCAAAAACCACGCCCACCTATATTTTTTTTACGTTTTTTTTAATTTTTTTCGGCTTTAATGATTCTGTTTTGCCTTTTTTTGTCAAATAAATATTAGACTGCGACAGGTAGATCGCAAGGAGTGCATACAGATCTCGGGGGATCAATAACCCCCTGCGAGGGGCGATTTTTGTTTGTTTTTAGATTGGTAGGGTTTTTCTGGTTTGATTTGTATTAGAGACCTCAATAGAAAGCAATACGCATAGAGGTAGCCAATGGACCCACAGGGTACCCACTGATAAATAGGAGCAGTTAAAAGGACCCCCCATGTGTCAATATGAAGAATTTTTTTTTTTAAGGATTTTTTTTTTGCTTTAGTCTGACCATTCTAACTCAATATAGACTGCAGATAGGTCCTAAATTTAACAAAAAAATTTCAATCAAATTTTTGAAAAAAAAATTTAAAAAAAATTTTTTTAAAAAAAATTTTAAAATTTTTTTTCAAAAATATTTACAAAAAAAATTTACAAAGCATTTTCAAAACAAAAACATATTTTACAGAAAAATATTCGAAAAAATTTTTTTTTTAAAAATTTTCAAAAAAATTTTCGAATAAAATTTCACAAAAAATTTTTAAAAAAATATTTTTACAAAAAATTTTTAGACTCAATTTTCGAAAAATTAAAACAAAAATTTCAATATTTCTCTGAAAATTAATATTATGAGTGTAACATAACATATTTTTATACCCTTCACCACAGGTGGAAAGGGTATATATAAGTTTGTCATTCCGTGTGTAATTTCTACAATATTCATTTCCGACCCCATAAAGTATATATATTCTGGATCCTTATACATAGAGAAGTTGATTAAGCGATGTCCGTCTGTCCGTCTGTCCGTCTGTCCGTCTGTCCGTCCGTCCGTCTGTCCGTGTTAGTGTGGTAATGTCATTTGCCAAGGCACCAGAAGAGATACAAAAAATTTAAGCACACCAATCTGTCAGGCATAGTTTCGAAAATTTTGGTATTGCAATTCAGCAACATCGGATCATTCCTTTGGAGGCTACGGGCCAAAAACCACGCCCACCTATATTTTTTTTACGTTTTTTTTTAATTTTTTTCGGCTTTAATGATTCTGTTTTGCCTTTTTTTGTCAAATAAATATTAGACTGCGACAGGTAGATCGCAAGGAGTGCATACAGATCTCGGGGGATCAATAACCCCCTGCGAGGGGCGATTTTTGTTTGTTTTTAGATTGGTAGGGTTTTTCTGGTTTGATTTGTATTAGAGACCTTAATAGAAAGCAATACGCATAGAGGTAGCCAATGGACCCACAGGGTACCCACTGATAAATAGGAGCAGTTAAAAGGACCCCCCATGTGTCAATATGAAGAATTTTTTTTTAAGGATTTTTTTTTGCTTTAGTCTGACCATTCTAACTCAATATAGACTGCAGATAGGTCCTAAATTTAACAAAAAAATTTCAATCAAATTTTTGAAAAAAAAATTTTAAAATTTTTTTTCAAAAATATTTACAAAAAAAATTTACAAAGCATTTTCAAAACAAAAACATATTTTGCAGAAAAATATTCGAAAAAATTTTTTTTTAAAAATTTTCAAAAAAAATTTCGAATAAAATTTCACAAAAAATTTTTAAAAAAATATTTTTACAAAAAATTTTTAGACTCAATTTTCGAAAAATTAAAACAAAAATTTCAATATTTCTCTGAAAATTAATATTATGAGTGTAACATAACATATTTTTATACCCTTCACCACAGGTGGAAAGGGTATATATAAGTTTGTCATTCCGTGTGTAATTTCTACAATATTCATTTCCGACCCCATAAAGTATATATATTCTGGATCCTTATACATAGAGAAGTTGATTAAGCGATGTCCGTCTGTCCGTCTGTCCGTCTGTCCGTCTGTCCGTCTGTCCGTCCGTCCGTCTGTCCGTGTTAGTGTGGTAATGTCATTTGCCAAGGCACCAGAAGAGATACAAAAAATTTAAGCACACCAATCTGTCAGGCATAGTTTCGAAAATTTTGGTATTGCAATTCAGCAACATCGGATCATTCCTTTGGAGGCTACGGGCCAAAAACCACGCCCACCTATATTTTTTTTACGTTTTTTTTTAATTTTTTTCGGCTTTAATGATTCTGTTTTGCCTTTTTTTGTCAAATAAATATTAGACTGCGACAGGTAGATCGCAAGGAGTGCATACAGATCTCGGGGGATCAATAACCCCCTGCGAGGGGCGATTTTTGTTTGTTTTTAGATTGGTAGGGTTTTTCTGGTTTGATTTGTATTAGAGACCTTAATAGAAAGCAATACGCATAGAGGTAGCCAATGGACCCACAGGGTACCCACTGATAAATAGGAGCAGTTAAAAGGACCCCCCATGTGTCAATATGAAGAATTTTTTTTTTTTAAGGATTTTTTTTTTGCTTTAGTCTGACCATTCTAACTCAATATAGACTGCAGATAGGTCCTAAATTTAACAAAAAAATTTCAATCAAATTTTTGAAAAAAAAATTTTAAAAAAATTTTTTTAAAAAAAATTTTAAAATTTTTTTTCAAAAATATTTACAAAAAAAATTTACAAAGCATTTTCAAAACAAAAACATATTTTACAGAAAAATATTCGAAAAAATTTTTTTTTAAAAATTTTCAAAAAAATTTTCGAATAAAATTTCACAAAAAATTTTTAAAAAAATATTTTTACAAAAAATTTTTAGACTCAATTTTCGAGAAATTAAAACAAAAATTTCAATATTTCTCTGAAAATTAATATTATGAGTGTAACATAACATATTTTTATACCCTTCACCACAGGTGGAAAGGGTATATATAAGTTTGTCATTCCGTGTGTAATTTCTACAATATTCATTTCCGACCCCATAAAGTATATATATTCTGGATCCTTATACATAGAGAAGTTGATTAAGCGATGTCCGTCTGTCCGTCTGTCCGTCCGTCCGTCTGTCCGTGTTAGTGTGGTAATGTCATTTGCCAAGGCACCAGAAGAGATACAAAAAATTTAAGCACACCAATCTGTCAGGCATAGTTTCGAAAATTTTGGTATTGCAATTCAGCAACATCGGATCATTCCTTTGGAGGCTACAGGCCAAAAACCACGCTCACCTATATTTTTTTTACGTTTTTTATACCCTTCACCACAGGTGGAAAGGGTATATATAAGTTTGTCATTCCGTGTGTAATTTCTACAATATTCATTTCCGACCCCATAAAGTATATATATTCTGGATCCTTATACATAGAGAAGTTGATTAAGCGATGTCCGTCTGTCCGTCTGTCCGTCCGTCCGTCTGTCCGTGTTAGTGTGGTAATGTCATTTGCCAAGGCACCAGAAGAGATACAAAAAATTTAAGCACACCAATCTGTCAGGCATAGTTTCGAAAATTTTGGTATTGCAATTCAGCAACATCGGATCATTCCTTTGGAGGCTACGGGCCAAAAACCACGCCCACCTATATTTTTTTTACGTTTTTTTTTAATTTTTTTCGGCTTTAATGATTCTGTTTTGCCTTTTTTTGTCAAATAAATATTAGACTGCGACAGGTAGATCGCAAGGAGTGCATACAGATCTCGGGGGATCAATAACCCCCTGCGAGGGGCGATTTTTGTTTGTTTTTAGATTGGTAGGGTTTTTCTGGTTTGATTTGTATTAGAGACCTTAATAGAAAGCAATACGCATAGAGGTAGCCAATGGACCCACAGGGTACCCACTGATAAATAGGAGCAGTTAAAAGGACCCCCCATGTGTCAATATGAAGAATTTTTTTTTTAAGGATTTTTTTTTTGCTTTAGTCTGACCATTCTAACTCAATATAGACTGCAGATAGGTCCTAAATTTAACAAAAAAATTTCAATCAAATTTTTGAAAAAAAAATTTTAAAAAAATTTTTTTAAAAAAAATTTTAAAATTTTTTTTTCAAAAATATTTACAAAAAAAATTTACAAAGCATTTTCAAAACAAAAACATATTTTACAGAAAAATATTCGAAAAAAATTTTTTTTTAAAAATTTTCAAAAAAAATTTCGAATAAAATTTCACAAAAAATTTTTAAAAAAATATTTTTACAAAAAATTTTTAGACTCAATTTTCGAAAAATTAAAACAAAAATTTCAATATTTCTCTGAAAATTAATATTATGAGTGTAACATAACATATTTTTAATATTAAGAATATACATATGTATGTGTGATATAGAGTAACATATTTTTATACCCTTCACCACAGGTGGAAAGGGTATATATAAGTTTGTCATTCCGTGTGTAATTTCTACAATATTCATTTCCGACCCTATAAAGTATATATATTCTGTATCCTTATACATAGAGAAGTTGATTAAGCGATGTCCGTCTGTCCGTCTGTCCGTCTGTCCGTCCGTCCGTCTGTCCGTGTTAGTGTGGTAATGTCATTTGACAAGGCACCAGAAGAGATACAAAAAATTTAAGCACACCAATCTGTCAGGCATAGTTTCGAAAATTTTCGTATTGCAATTCAGCAACATCGGATCATTCCTTTGGAGGCTGCGGGCCAAAAACCACGCCCACCTATATTTTTTCACGTTTTTTCAGGTTTCTTTTTTAATTTTTTTCAGCTTTAATGATTCTGTTTTGCTTTTTTTTCTCAAATAAATATTAGACTGCGACAGGTAGATCGCAAGGAGTGCATACAGATCTCGGGGGATCAATAAGCCCCTGCGAGGGGCGATTTTTGTTTGTTTTTAGATTGGTAGGGTTTTTCTGCTTTGATTTGTATTAGTGACCTTAATACAAAACAATACACATAGAGGTAGCCAATGGACCCACAGGGTACCCACTGATAAATAGGAGCAGTTAAAAGGACCCCCCATGTGTCAATATGAGGAAATTTTTTTTTTGTAAGGATTTTTTTTTTGCTTTAGTCTGACCATTTTAACTCAATATAGATTGGAGAAAGGTCCAAAATTTAACAAAAAAATTTCAATAAAATTTAAAAAAAAAATTTAAAAAATTTTTTTTAAAAATATTTACAAAAAAATTTACAAAGCATTTTCAAAAAGATATTTTACAGAAAAATATTCGAAAAAAAATTTTTTTAAAAAATTTTCCAAAAAATTTTCGAATAAAATTTTACAAAAAATTTTTACACACAATTTTCGAAAAATTAAAACAAAAATTTCAATATTTCTTTGAAAATGAAAATCATTACTGTAACATAACATATATATAATATTAAGAATATACATATGTATGTACATATGTGTGTATATAGAGTAACATATTTTTATACCCTTCACCACAGGTGGAAAGGGTATATATAAGTTTGTCATTCCGTGTGTAATTTCTACAATATTCATTTCCGACCCCATAAAGTATATATATTCTGGATCCTTATACATAGAGAAGTTGATTAAGCGATGTCCGTCTGTCCGTCTGTCCGTCCGTCCGTCTGTCCGTGTTAGTGTGGTAATGTCATTTGCCAAGGCACCAGAAGAGATACAAAAAATTTAAGCACACCAATCTGTCAGGCATAGTTTCGAAAATTTTGGTATTGCAATTCAGCAACATCGGATCATTCCTTTGGAGGCTGCGGGCCAAAAACCACACCCACCTATATTTTTTCACGTTTTTTCAGGTTTCTTTTTTAATTTTTTTCAGCTTTAATGATTCTGTTTTGCTTTTTTTTCTCAAATAAATATTAGGCTGCGACAGGTAGATCGCAAGGAGTGCATACAGATCTCGGGGGATCAATAAGCCCCTGCGAGGGGCGATTTTTGTTTGTTTTTAGATTGGTAGGGTTTTTCTGCTTTGATTTGTATTAGTGACCTTAATAGAAAACAATACACATAGAGGTAGCCAATGGACCCACAGGGTACCCACTGATAAATAGGAGCAGTTAAAAGGACCCCCCATGTGTCAATATGAGGAAATTTTTTTTTTGTAAGGATTTTTTTTTTGCTTTAGTTTGACCATTCTAACTCAATATAGATTGGAGAAAGGTCCAAAATTTAACAAAAAAATTTCAATAAAATTTAAAAAAAAAATTTTTTTTTAAATTTTTTAAAAAAAATTTAAAATTTTTTTTTTAAAAATATTTACAAAAAAATTTACAAAGCATTTTCAAAAAGATATTTTACAGAAAAATATTCGAAAAAAAATTTTTTTTAAAAATTTTCCAAAAAATTTTCGAATAAAATTTTACAAAAAATTTTTAAAAAAATATTTTTACAAAAAATTTTTACACACAATTTTCGAAAAATTAAAACAAAAATTTCAATATTTCTTTGAAAATGAAAATCATAACTGTAACATAACATATATATAATATTAAGAATATACATATGTATGTATGTGTGTATATTGAGTAACATATTTTTTTAAATGCGTTTGATTTTTAAATAGATGATATCTCTGTTTTAAAACCTAGGTGCATTAAACACATAGACATCATCAGGATACCGACTACAAACTGTCAAAAATAAAACGATTATTTTGAAGTCAGCAAAGCTACATGGCGACACGGCCACCGTTGTGGCTGTCGTCAACTTAGACTAATTTCTATTTTATTCAACAGAAGAAAATGTCACAAAATTGTAAATTACAAATTCATATTCAAACAAAAAGTATTGGAGGAAATATTTATAATTTTTTGAAAAAGTTATTTTATTTTATAAAAGCAAAATAAGTATTTCTACAACAATGTCAGAGTTTACGATGTAGCTGTCGGCTTCAATATCATTAAGTAGCTGACAACACGGCGACAATTGTAGCAAACGGAATTTGTCTTCTATTTCTTTAACTCATGAATAATGATTTTTTCTCATACGACTTTATTTAAGTAAAGAGTCAACAATATGGATAATGCTGTACATGTCTGTATAAATAAAATCACCGTGGTGAAGGGTATAGAAGATTCGGCACGGCCGAATATAGCACTTTTACTTGTTTTTATTTAAAAAAGGTACATATTTGGAATTTTTTTTTTCAGTTTAAAATCTTAAAATATAAATCGCAATTTAAAATTTTTACAATAGCACACGGAAAAGTAGAAACTAACCCATATTTATAAAAAAATAAAATATATTTTAGAACAAATTTTTCATACATAAGTTGTTCTAAAATACATTTCAGATGAGTTTTATTTTTTTTAATATGGGGGTAAGAGAATAAAAATTTCGCGGTTTTTTATAAAAGTTTTTGTAATAAACAATATCATTTAAAAAATTTGATCTGATTGGAAAAAAAACTACGCTAATGTAATGGATGGAAATCGGATATTGAAAAACTAGCAGTGCCCGCCACGTCATGGGCATCCCGACAATATTTTGCTCAATTTTGCTTTAAAAGTATTCCACACCAATTGAAAGACTTACTTTTATAGTGCTTCAGTTATGGTTTATGTATTTACTTTTTATAAAGGTACCCATCTCTGGATAAAATTCTAAAATGTATAAAAAATTCTAAAAATTCTAAAAATTATTGTAATCTTCTATAAGAGGTGTTTAAATTATTTTAAGAACATTGTAATTCCAAATTAAATACAAATTTTATTCAACTTGCGCCATCCAATTTTCAAAAACAAAATGGTCAATTGAAAAATTAACCGTGTTGAAAAAAAAATCCGTGTTGAAAAATCCTAGTTTTAAACCGTAAATATCAACAGCGTTGCCATTTTGGTTACTTTTAACTGTGTACTTTGGTTTGATTTGGTTACTTTCTTTTTCACCATAATTTTAATATGTACGAGTACACCTAATTCTGTTTTTACACGGTAGATTGGTTCCAGAAAATCCGTGTAAAAAAACCGCGTAAAAAAGACATTGATCATATACAAAAATAGGTGATTGGCTCCTTATCTCTAAAATCTATTAAAATTAGTGAAAAACGAGAATTTTTTTAAGAACAAGAAATTATGTTTTTTTTACACATATGTATATGCATGTACATATATATTGTGTATTTGCACCTTTTATTTGCATCTTTAGTGTATGATGAAGACTTAACAGATAGTTTCGTTCCAGAAAACAACGATTGCCTACACACAGAAAAAACAGTGTCTAAATACCTAATAATATAGAACAAAATTTATAAGATATCTCTATGGTTTTTTTTTTCAAAAAGAAAGTCTTATTTTTTTAATAAGGAAACCCTTTTTGAAAAAATCAAGAAAGAAAATTAGGATTTTTATTAGGTATTCTTCTTGTTTTTTTTTTTCAAAAAGGTTTTCTTCTTGATTTTATTAGCCTATCTTGTTTTTTTTTTTAAAAATCCAAAAAAATTAAGAAAAAATATTCAAAATAAAAAACTGAAAACAATTGGGGGTATATTGCTTTTTTGGCATCTATTTTGAAAGTTTTTGCTAATCAATCTTTGATTTCTTTCTACCTTTTGCTTTTGTGGTGGCGGATGCCTGACATTTTATTTTGCCTTCATATTATCCTCTATTTTTCCAGGGGTTGGAAGGTTAAGGGAGCTTCTTCTCATGGATTGTTTAGAAGGGGTTGCAGCCATATGACTTGTCACTTTTCCATGTGTAAATTCTATACACGTCGTGTGAACCCTTTCAAACATAATATATGTATTTTCCATGTGTACAATACATATGACATTTTTCATTTAGAACGTGTTCTATTTTGATGTGACAAAGCATCTGACATCCTGTAATGACAACTTGATATTTTGTTATTTTATGCTTTTTGTGGTACTAAAAGCGCTAAAAAGTGCTCAAATCACTAGGTTACCATCACCTGTGGTTGCAAATAAAAAACTGTGTGGCGGCAAAATTATATATTGTAGGTTATGTCACATGTAATTACACATGTACGTTTGAAAGCAAAAATTAAAACCGTATGTAAAATGGCTATTTTGACAAACACATGAAATTACATATGGGTTATCAAACTGACAAGTCATATGACAAATACACGTCATGTAAAACCATTTTAAAACCCGAAAAAACCATGTGAAAATTATTTCGTCCTCTGCCAGGGATCGAACCTGGTGTGCTTTGTTTTATAATCACACACGTGACCACCAGAGAATGACAAAAGTATAATTTTTAGTACTTATTAAGTATTTGAGGCGAAACATGTATAAATGTGTATAGCTACAGCTCAAACAACATATCATACACACATACTCATATTAAGTGCAACTTAAATAACTACAAGTATAGGCAGAGAATAAGTGTTCGCATACTTGTTCATTATTTTTCGCAATATAACTAAGTAACGAGTGATTTTTTAAGAGCTTGAGAAATTTTTTTAAAAAAAAAAACGCATAAAATTTGCAAAATCTCATCAGTTCTTTATTTGAAACGTTAGATTGGTCCATGACATTTACTTTTTGAAGATAATTTCATTTAAATGTTGACCGCGGCTGCGTCTTAGGTGGTCCATTCGGAAAGTCCAATTTTGGGCAACTTTTTCGAGCATTTCGGCCGGAATAGCCCGAATTTCTTCGGAAATGTTGTCTTCCAAACCTGGAATAGTTGCTGGCTTATTTCTGTAGACTTTAGACTTGACGTAGCCCCACAAAAAATAGTCTAAAGGCGTCAAATCGCATGATCTTGGTGGCCAACTTACCGGTCCATTTCTTGAGATGAATTGTTCTCCGAAGTTTTCCCTCAAAATGGCCATAGAATCGCGAGCTGTGTGGCATGTAGCGCCATCTTGTTGAAACCACATGTCAACCAAGTTCAGTTGTTCCATTTTTGGCAACAAAAAGTTTGTTAGCATCGAGCGATAGCGATCGCCATTCACCGTAACGTTGCGTCCAACAGCATCTTTGAAAAAATACGGTCCAATGATTCCACCAGCGTACAAACCACACCAAACAGTGCATTTTTCGGGATGCATGGGCAGTTCTTGAACGGCTTCTGGTTGCTCTTCACTCCAAATGCGGCAATTTTGCTTATTTACGTAGCCATTCAACCAGAAATGAGCCTCATCGCTGAACAAAATTTGTCACATTTGAACATTTCGAACCGAACACTGATTTTGGTAATAAAATTCAATGATTTGCAAGCGTTGCTCGTTAGTAAGTCTATTAATGATGAAATGTCAAAGCATACTGAGCATCTTTCTCTTTGGCACCATGTCTGAAATCTCACGTGATCTGTCAAATACTAATGCATGAAAATCCTAACCTCAAAAAAATCACCCATTATAAGTAAAAGTTGGATAATGTATTGGCTATACCCATACTTGTAAATACAGAGTAGGAATAAGTACAAGTATGTAAATACTCTAAATATACTTAGAGTATTTTATAAATATAGGTAACTATATGTATTAATTATTTCAAAATTTAAAAATACGTTCATTCATTTCTTCATCCTAATATAAAAATTATTTTGGTTCTCCATACTTAACCAATGTTCGGTTATAAACAAAATATTGCCAAACATCATACACCTTTTTAAACACACAATTCCTAAAAGTAGTTGTTTTACTTATAAGTATACTTATAGTATTAAGTATGGGTATGACAGATACCCATCACATTATCTACCTACAAGGAGTTGTACTCATACATGCATTACTTATACATTTTTAAGTTCGTTGTGTATAAATAATGTTTGTTATAAGTATTGAGTACACACATACATTTTTCACTGCAAATATGTATGTGTAGGTATTTTCTGTGTTATAAGTATAGGTAGATATAACTAATACCCAAAAATATGTGTAAATACTTGACTACATTTATTTTATAAGTACTTTTTGTCAGTCTCTGGTAACCACTACACCAAACTATATTGTATATTTTATGTTTTAAAAACAGTTTCTATTTTGATTTATATAAACGAAATAACAAGTAAGCTAATATAATCAAGAAGATATCCTTACTAAAGAAATAAAAAAGATGATTTACAAATGATCATATAGGCCCCTAATGAAATCAATCAGAAAAACCTTTTTGAAAAAATCAATTGGTAGGCTAATGAAATCAATAGGAGATCTATTTTTTATACAAATCATAAGAAAACCTAAAAGAATCAAAAAAGTTTTTCTCTATGGATTGTTTTTTTGTGTCAAAAATGAGTAACAAAAATTGTGAATAACAAGTTTTCTTATTGATTTAATGGGATTTCCTTATTGATAAAATTAAAAAGATTTAACACATGAAAATAATAAGGAATCCCTTTGAAAATATCTTATTTTCTTTCTGCTGGCATACCACTTAGCCTAAATACATTTCATAAAGAAAATCTTTTTGATTCTATTAGGCATTTTTGGCTCTGTGTAATTGAATTTAAATTTTTTCATAGTTCTTACTATGACTTCGTTTAAACCGAACATTTTGCCAAGAAAGGAATGTTGAGCCTTCTCCAAGGCGATCTAAAATTTCAGTTTTGTTTTCTACAGAACATAAAACTACACCTAAAGAAATGGCCACACTACACCTAAAGCCATTTCTTTACGTTGTAGTTTTTTATTTGTAGTTTTCGACATCTTCTTTTAGAGATGCATTGATAGTTCACAAAATCTTAACACATTTCAATTGCTCTAACAAGTAAAAAGCTTGTATGCACAAAAAGGGAATTCCTCTAAATTTTTGAATAAAATCGTATAAAAAATATAATTTTTTTATTTTCAAACCGTGTTAAATCAAAACCGTGTAAAAACAGAATTGGGTGTATATAAGTTAGTTTATTTATATGGTAATTTTCAAATCGCGCTTCAATATTACATATTTTGTTAAACATTGCAATGTACGCGTTTTTATTTCATCGTCTTGACAATACTATGAATATGAAATGTAGGCCAGGATTCACTATCCTATACAATCGTACGAATTAATCACAAAAATCTGACAAAAAATTTTGTCCTACTCAAAAAATCAATTTAAAATGGTGCTGGAGGTGCCACACTATCACAAAAAAAAGATTTTGATCGCATGGAAAAAATATTTTATGATTTTTTTCAAAATAAAAGTCAAGCTTCATATACCTAAAAACACATTACTATTAATACTGTTTTTTTTATATGAAGTTTGACTTTTCTCAAGACAAATTTATCCCAGTTATAGACACTATGTTATCAAATCTTATAGACCTGTCAAAAAGTCTGTCACACACATACATTTCTAATCAACACTACATTTAGCACGCTATTTTTGACAGATTGTACGACTGAGTATGATATTGAATCATCATGGCCTTTAGCTAATAATCTACCATGGGATTCTAAAAACTAAAATATTTTATTTAATGGCTGCATTTTACCTTAAAAACGAATAAAAAGTGATTAAAAAATTTTTGATTTCAGTGAAAAACAAACAATAGTACAAAGTCGCAAATAAAGTAAAATTGTATTACTGTTTATGTATATTTATTTTGTTATAATTTTGTTACTTATTATTTTTTACTTAAAATTAATTTTTTAATTACTTATAATACATATAGGTATATGTATGTGTGCATAATTATAATAAGTAATCAGCTGCATAGTACAACTTTTTTCGTATTAAAATGTGAAAAAACCTAAATTTAATATAAATACATAATTCAAAATAATTTTTGATTTTGGTTATTTTTTTTTCTCATTTGGTTACATTTTTAAGAAAATTAGTTTGTAATTTTTTTTGGTCATGGCAATACTGAATATCAGTACCTTTAAACCGGAAATTGCTTTCACTGCTTTTTCTCCACTTTCTCTTGGAAATAAGATATATTTGCGGAAAAAAGTATCCTATATTGGGATCAGGATACTAAGGTATCTCCTCAAAAAATTTTGTTAAAATCATTCCAGTAGTTTTTACGTGATGCGAACACAGATGAATAGCAGGCAGACGGAAATAAGTTACTATTTTATTATATGTAAAGATTATATTTTTTATTTTGTGTTAATTCCACCCTCTCAATTCTATTAAGATCATTCATAGATGAGGTCCTTTGTGGTTGTTATTGTACGAATTGAATTTACTCCTCCCAAAGTATTTTTTAAAGAAGAGTTGCTTAGAAATTTTTTTAATCTTGTAAATTATGGTCAATGTGACCAGGTCTAAAAATAATTAGTAGCTAAAAAAAAAATAACTAGACAAATATATTTCAGTCTTTAAATACTAATATGTAAGACCAAGAAAAGGTGTTATATTTTTCGCTCTCAGTTTATTTTTTGTTAAGTTTGGGGTAAAATATACGACGTGCATAAAAAATTACTTTTCTGAAGCATAATCCGGGCAGGTCCCTGGCATCTAAGTGGTAAGAGTCGTCTTGAAAAGCATTAAAAAAATGTATGGCTTTATTTATCAATAAGTTTTCATGATTTAGTTATAAAAACTTTTTTTGTTATAAAAAGACAGACATTTTGTTCATATAAACGTTTATACTACGTTTCAGCATTAGTAGATTTCAGCGGTTAAATCCAAAGTTTACTTTAAAACTGAAATTTGAGTGGCTCCCATTCATTATTGGAGGCTTCTAAATGCAAATACTCATCACCATCCAATAACAAATTTAACGCTCATTTAATTTAATATATGAATAATTTGTTTTTTAAATTCTATAATGGATAAACATGTTTACTTAAATATTTTAAAAGAGAATCTGTCAAAAAGTGCATGTAAGCTAGGTATTGAGTCCAATTACTACTTTCAGCAAGACAATGAGCCCAATCATACGGCAGAAATCGTTCGTAAATCTTATACAACACACCCCACACGTTAAAAATGCCCCCTTAATCACCGGATCTAAATCATATTGAACATTTGTGGGATCATTTAGATAAACAAATAAGGCAGCATCACATCACTTCAAAAAAGTTCTTAAATAAGTTTTATTGGAAGAATGGCTAAAAACTAGACCGGATGTAACGGAAAAATTAGTCCATTCTATCAAAAGTCGGTAGCAGGAGGTACTTAAATCAAAAAGGGAAACATATTAAATATTAGCTGCTATTATTTCGTTGTTTACGTAACATTTACATTTGACGAACACGTTTGTCTATATAAATTATAACTGACGAACACTTTTGCCCATATAAATTTTGAATAAGTTTTTATTTTAATTATTTATTTATTTATTAGCTAGTAAGCCTAATTAAGTTAAATTTTCGACTAAAACTTAATAAATACATTGGAATAACTATACCAATTTATACTTTTTTTCCTGTGGTATTTTTGTGGTCATGGCAGCTCTTCAAGGGTAGAAGAAGTTATGTGAGAAGATATATGGGCATCAATTCTAAACTAAACGAACTATTAACCAAATCAAATAATTTTCTACCTGTATGCTCTAACTGACACAGTAATATACTTTCTGTATATTCAAATGTCTATCCATAACGGTTCAGGAGATAAAGCCTTAAAGCCAAACGACAAATTATGTCAGATATGAGGACACCCTTTATTTTTTACACTTATTATTACTGACACAATAATAAAGTGTCGGTTACAAAGATAGGGACATATAAGTTCAATAATATCACCTATTGGGACACCCTTTAATGTACAAATTTAAATTAAACACTTATTTTAAGGGACAGATTCTTTGTAAATTTCAACTGTCTGTCTATAACGGTTCAAAAGTTTGGTCATATGCATCAATTTACATTAACTATTGAGACACCCTTTAATTTATAATTTTAAATATTTATACACATTATTATACCGGACGTAGTAATGGAGATTCTCACTTTTCAAGTGT
Source organism: Phasia obesa (assembly GCA_949628195.1). Lineage (NCBI taxonomy): Eukaryota > Metazoa > Arthropoda > Insecta > Diptera > Tachinidae > Phasia > Phasia obesa. The sequence goes on along the minus strand of OX451215.1, from coordinate 166,338,917 downwards.
TTGTCTATAATGGTGCAAAAGATAGGGACAGATAGGTCAAATTAAATCAATTATTGGGACACCCTTTAATTTACATTTTATACTTGATGTTATAGCGGACTTAGATATACAGGTTCTTTGTAAATTTCAACCGTCTCTCTGTTACGGGTCAAAAATTTTGCCATATACATCAAATTACATTATTTATTGGGACACCCTTTAATTTCTAATTATATTTCTAATTAATTTCTTATTATAAATAGTGGACATTCTGTCCAATTTTCAAGTGATTGTCTACAATGGTTCAAAGATAGCGCAATATATTTAAATTGACGTCACATATGGGGACACACTTTAATTTTAAGTTTATTTTTTTTTTATTAATTTCTATTATTGGCAGCTGTAGTGATACGCAGTTTTTTAAAATTTTAAAATGGTGCCCTTTACGGTTCATAATACACGTAAAAACTATATATGTTGTATGGGGACACCCTTTAATTTTTAAATTCTGAACTTCTTTTAAAATGAGACCAATCTGTAAGCATATCGTTTCTAATAAAGAAAAAAAATTTAAACCCGGTTCAGAAATGACTGAGGTCTGCGCGCACAATCGTGATGACAGACTATGAAAAGAACTCTATAAGTCGTGCAGAATACAACTAACTAAACCGTTCGTTATATAATAATTACATAAATAAAATGAAAAAAAATTTCATTCATGATCCAAAATCTTTCTATGTCTACGTCAACTCAAAAAGAAAATCCAGTGTTTATCCGACAATAATGAAATTGTATAACAAAGAATCCAGTGATGATGATGTTATTTGTAATATGTTTGCTGATTTTTTCGTCAGTACTTATGGTAATAGCCAATATGATAAAACTAATATTTATCCCTATTCACTAGCCTCAAAACGTGTTATTTCTTCTCCTACTTTAAAAAGTAAGGATATATTAAATGACTTGAAGGCATTGAAAATTACATTTAACCATGATCCTGATGGTGTGCCAAATTGCATTTTAAATCATTGTGCGGAATCATTAGTTGCTCCTTTAACATTATTGTTGAATTCTTCGATTAGACCTGGATATTTTCCTTTGTTTTGGAGAGACTCGTATATCATCCCTCTACATAAATCTGGGAATAAGTCTGACATTACAAACTATAGAGGAAATGCCAAATTAAGTGCTATTCTAATAGTTGCTGATTCTCTTTGTAATCAAATTTCAACAATTATATCGCCCACATGGTTTTAGAAAAGGATGCTCGACTACGACTAAAGTTATTCATCTTTCAACTCTAGTAAATTTTGGATTTTCGCAAAGAAAACAAACCGATGCTATATAAACGGATTTTATTAAATCTTTAATTACAGTCAATCATAAATACTATTAATAAAATTGGATTTGATAGGTGTATCGCGTAGAAGCGTAAACTGGCTAATGTTTTATTTAACCCGTAGGAAGCAAACTGTTCGATTCAACAGCAGTACGTCTAAGGACATTGATATTCTATCCGGTTTCCGCAAGGTAGTCATATTGGATATCTTCTTTTTTTGCTGTTTATAAATAATATTCCGAAAGTTATCAACTTTTTCCGCATTTTGATGTACATGCTGATGATGTAAAAATTGTTTATAGATTCAAGCAATATGTTGATTATGCTTACCCTCAAAGTGATCTTAACAACTTCTTTTTATGGTGCAATAATATTTTAATTAAGCAAAACCTAAAAAATGTAAATGTATGCGATTTTTTAGAAATAATTGTATAGCTGTTAACTACTCATTGGGAGGACATCGGATGGACACTTTCTTGGATCTTGGAATGTTCCTTGATTCTAAATTAAACTTCGTTGCACCCATTACTATGACTGTCAACAAGGCTAGAGGTGTTTTTGCATTTATAAAGAGGTGGGCAAAAGAATGCTCTGATCCTTAAAATACCAAGCAACTTTACGTTTCACTGGTTAGATCTGTTTTGGAATATGGATCATTAGTATGGCATCCTTATTGCAATACTTATTGCCAATATATTGAGTCGGTCTAAAATCTGTTTTTGCTTTTCTGTTCACGTGATCTTCATTGGAATCCTGGAATAAATCTACCTTCATATTAAACCAGACTTGCGTAAATAAAATTACGGCACTAAAAAGCCGTCGCACTATGCTAAATTTTTATTTTATGTTAAACCTTATATATGGTAATGTTTGCTGTGAATTTCTGTTGAGTAATATACAATTTAATGTTCCGTGCCGCAATACTCATTATAAAGCTGAAAGTCCATAACACGCGTTCTACGCGTACGCGCTTTGTGTGCTTTTCATACTTTATACGCGTTCTATACTTTTCAAACTTCAAGTTACATACAACGCTTTTTACGCGCCAAGTTTTTGTAGTGTAAATGAAATAAAAACAATTTTTGCTAAAACAGAGAGTAAATTTGGAATTTTAAAATAATTTTTGGAATTCACTAAATTTATGCACATTGTTGTGCAAAAACCTTTAATTTGCTTCTGAATAGCAGTTGTTCAATAAATTTATTTAATTAAATAAACATAACAGAGATGAGACTAAGTGCGTAAAAGTAATCGATAACTAAAATGAAAATTTTGTTGATGAAAGAATTGTTTCTAAAAATTTATTTTAATGCATTTTATACTTTAAAATATTTTTAAACTTTATTACAAAATGCTTTTAACAAAACAAAAACCTTTTTAATAAAAAAAACTTAAAAAGTATCAATGTCACAAACATATTTATCGACAGCACTGTAAATAGAATATAATTTACCATCCTTGGCTATGAAAACAGATGACATTTTTTCATGGCGCTTGCGAAGCATAGAAACCTACTTCATGCGTTATATGCGTCTTAAATATTCTATGCGATGTGCTTGTAACTTGTCCTATACAATTACACTGATCTTACTTTTTTGAGAGACGCGTGTAAAGCGTGTGCGCATAGAACGCGTGGTATGGACTTTCAGCTTAAACCTCGTTTTGTTAAATTGTTTTATACAAATTATGCTCTAGCTGATCCCTTTACGAGTATATGTCGTCAATTCAATAGTTTGTATAATTTTTTTGATTTTTTTTTTTTTGAATGTAAAAGTAATTCAACATAATATCATTGTTTTTCTAAATTCATAATTTAAATGTTTATCTCTTTTTAAGATTACTTCACACATATAGAACTGTATACTTACTCTTTCTCTTTCTGTTTTCAAAAGCAATCACGGTTGTCAGATATGGCGATTTCTGGCCAAATGTGGCGATTTTCAATCTTATTTGGCGATCAAATTTTGGATTTGGCTTCTTGGCGTCTTGGCGATATTGCTGGCGATTTGTCATTGACATTTGGCCAACATTAGAAACTGAGTTAAGGAATATCAAAATGGATTAAAAAGAAATTGAAGTTTTAACAATAATTTGTTTTTCATATTTAAATATGAAGTTACTTCTGGAAACAGGAAACTTTCTAAATATATAAATTTATTTAAAGTTAACGAATATTTAATATTTAAAAATTTTTTTCATATCTAAAGATGATTTTATTCTGGAAACTGGAAATTTTATTTAAAGTTGACAAACCTTTCAATTTTAATGTGCTGCAGTTCCTTATCACAAACAAATTGTCGTAAATCTTAACATACTTTTGGAAACTTAACCATAATATAAAATAGTAATTTTTGTTTTAGAATTATTTAAAAAAATATAATATTCTATCGAATTATGTACAGCTACATTAGTTTACTTTTTTTTAACCGACTTCAAAAAAGAAGGAGGTTATCTATTCGTCTGAATGTTGCTTTTTTTATGTATGTAACCGCAGAACTCAGCCATTTCTGAACCGATTTTAAAATTGTTTGCTTTATTTGAAAGGTTATGCTTCAAGGTTGGTCCCATTTTAAAAACAGTTCATTATATTACAAATTAAAGGGTGTCCCCATACAACATACATGTTTTTTACGTGTATTAAGAACCGTAAAGGGCAGCAAATTAAAATTTTAAAAAATTGCGTGCCGCTATAGCTCCCAACAGCAGAAATTAATAAAAAAATAAATTTAAAATTTAAAGGGTGTCCCCATAGGTGACATAATATGACCTATTTGGGTCTATCTTTTGAACCGTTATAAACTAAACGTTATAATAAAATGTATAAATACTCAAAATTTTAAATTAAAGGGTGCTCCAATAGTTCATTTAATTTGATGTATATGGCCATACTTTTGAATAGTTGTACACAGACCGCTGAAATTTACAAAGAACCTGTAGTGCTAAGTCAGCTATAACAAAAAGTATAAAATTTTGAATTTGGAACTTAAAGGGTGTCCCAATAATTAATGTAATTCTAGGTATGTGGCCAAACTTTTGAACAGTTAGAGACAGACAGCTAAAATTTACAAGGAACCTGTATTGCAAAGTCCACTATAGCAAGTATACAATTTGAAGTTAGAAATTAAAGGGTGTCCCCATAAATAACGTAATTTAATCTATATGACCTTATCTTTGGAACCGTTAAACACAAACACTTGAAAATTAGGCAGAATGTCCACTACTTTCTCTGGTATGATAACAAATATAAATATTTGGAATTATAATGTAAAGGGTGTCCCAATAGTTCATGTAATTTGATATATATGGTTAAACTTTTTAACCGTTATAGACAGATAGTTGAAATTTATAAAGAATCTTTGTGACCAAGTCCTCTATAACAACAGGTCTTCTATTTAACATTGTAAATTAAAGGGTGTCCGAATAGGTGATGTTATTTGATCTGTGTGCCCCTATCTTTGAAACCGTTATAGACTGAGGCTTGAATGGTGTCCCCATACAAGACGGATGCTGGTGAAAATAACTTAACTTTTAAACAGTAATAGGGAGAGCCTTGACATTCAATAGTCTTTATTTTTTTTCCTCTAATTTTAGCGCATCTTTTATTTGGTTTAAATCTAATTCTTACAGATTACTTCTTACATTTTTAGTTTAGAATTGGTGCCCTTCTATCTGTTTTGAAGTCGGTTTTTTTTGCAAGAATTATTTACATATCATGGAAGTTTAGAAGTAAGGATTAAGTTTGTTTTGTTCTCTCTAATTTGAAAAAATATTTTTTTTACAAATGAGGTGAATAATTGAAGAGAATAATTGGATTTTTTAATTTATATGCTGCTAATTACTGGTTAGAAAGATCGATTTTAATAATGAATTTAACCTAAACTCGACTGCGAAACACGTGCTATAAATTTTATGAATTGAAATAGGGCATGTGGCACACATTTGTTGATCTTTAGTAATGTTGAATAAACTTTATTCCTATAAAACATATTCTATATAAGAACACGGCGTCAAATACCATAAGGATGGGTATGTGTAGGTCTCCATTTATTATAATAATCACTATTTTTCATTGTTTTTAGTAAAAATTTTACCTTTCTCTTGTTCACTAATCATTTTAAATTTTAGCTATTTCTATTAAATTTGTTTTTAATAATTTGTTAAAAATATTTGTATATATTAAAGGTAAATTTTAACAAAAAACTGTTGTGGCGATTTTTTACATCGATTTTGGCGAAATATGTGAAAATAAATCTGACAACTCTGAAAGCAATAAGAAAAATAAAATTGCATGCAAACACGCACATTTGGTTTTATTTGAAGCTAGCACATACATACATACTCGTTTGTGTGTATTTCTAGAATGTGTAGTGTTGGCAATTTAAAGAGCCATTTATTCCTCAAATACTAAACCGATTTCATTGAAACGTAGACGGTGCACTAAAGCTCGACAATATCTATCTACTAAGCGGTGAAAGAATAAATAGAATCAGTTGACAAACAGAGGAGAAATAGGGACCCAAAGTTTTGCGTTTGCCTATTTATATATAGAAGATAATAAAAATAACGTTCACAGAAGTACTATTAAATCTTTAAAGCAGTACAATTTTTAAATCATTCATGACGACACCTCATTTTATCTGCTTATTTTTGCTATTTTACTTTTTCATAATTGATAATTTGATAATGAATAATTTTGCAAATGTCGTGTTTTACTTTACCGTTGATGGTTTCTGCTAGGATATTTAAGAAAAATTTTTCGACCGTAAAAATATCAGTTTTAATGGCTATGCATGTGTAAAATTTTATTTAGATATTTTTTTAAGTTTTAGGAGCTACCGCGTTATTTCCAAGATAAACTACTGTTGTTACATTACTAAAACTATAAAAAATTTAGCGGCTCACAATTGGCAACAAATAACTATTCAAACATCAACTATTGTATTGTATAAAAACACATTCTTTTTATTAACAAAAAAATTGGATTAACCATGACCAGCTGCTTAACATCAAAATAAATTACTTTATACCCTTTACCCATCCATCACGACTTAACAATTAAAAAAATGTCATACGATCAAAATAACAATCACTTTTAGTTAGAAGACAATAAATATAAAAATTACATGTCGAAAATAAAATTGCATAAATATTAATAACATTTCCAAATGATTAAACACAAATGTATGAAAAATAAAAATTATTCTTTTAATAAAAATAATGTCACTAAATGAATATGATGAACTTTTCGCCAGAGCAGCGTTGCCAGAAATATTCAATAAAAACTCATAACATTATTAAAGAAATTTCATATTTAAAAAAATGTCAATTTAATTAATTTTTATGCTAATATCTTATTGAATATATGTATGCAAATGATAATGAATTTACGAAATGGTTTTAAAAAACACACACAATACAAAAATTATTTTTCATAAAAAAATTCTTTCAATAAATGTAAATTATTTATACGTAATTTTATTATGTTAAATGGCGCAAGAAAAACAAAAACAAACTTATCCTCAAAAGCGGTTAACTTAAATCTGTGGGTTTCTGATATTAAATTAAAGTAGATTAAATAAAAAAATATGCTGATGTTTAAAACATGCCCAACATAATGCAAATTGTATCTTACCTACGGTTGAAGCGTTTTTGAAAGTAAAATAGAAAAATAAATAAAATATAAAGCCAAGCATGAAAGTTGGAATCTAAATTAAATTCTTAGGTTTAAGTGATATCATTTTCATTAAACTTTATTTTTAAAATATTAAAGTATTTACATATAAAGAAAGTTAACAAAAGTAAAGTGAAATTATTGATTAGTTCCTTAAAGTTCATTAATAATTAATTATTTTATTATTATAATTAAGGCTTAGAACTCTATGCAAATTCATACTTCTTTTGGTTAAAGTTAGGTAACCAAGTATATCTCCTAATCAGAGCCGCCCCATGGGCAGGGCGACCGGGGCGATCGCCACGGTGAAGGGGGCGCAAACTTGGCTAAGGGGGGAAGAAATATCGCCGTCACACAGAGGGAAAAATGCAAAATCTGGCGTGCAAGACCGTTTAACTCAACTTTGGAAGTACTTAGAAATATGAAATTCAGTATGAAACAAGAATATCAAACAGGCGGTAGTTCAGTAAAAGTGTGGGCGGTATTTCCTGGGCTAGGCACTTTTAACGTTGGTTAATATTTAACTCATATGATAAGTAAATTTCATTAGTTACTTCTTTACATAACTTTGTGTAATAAAACATATAAAAACACAGGTAGATTTAACCAGTGCCATGACATAATGTCCATGGACCTTATGACACCCAAAAATGTGACATAATGTCCATGGACATTATGACACAATTCACTTTGAAATATAGTGTGTATCTCCCACCATTTCTACTAAAGATTGAACTTAAAGCAAAAAATATCTACCAAAAATTTGGTGGAAAATTGCGGTATTACTCCTTCTGAGAGGTGGGGTATTACGTCAATGGACATTATGTCATGCCACCGATTTAAACAAATTTTAATTAAATTTTACAAAAAATTAAAATGTTTAATTTTTCAATAAAATTTAATTAATTTTTTTTTAACACTGATTAAGCAAAAACGTTTTCAATCGCTGCTGTCATCACTTAAATAATCTTCTGTAACGATTTCTGGCAACAGAGGTTCAGAAAGTAAAGAACAAACATCTGCGCAAATAGGTTACGACTTTCGATATACAGAAGTTTTGTTTGAAATGGATGATATGAGAGGATCAGAAGATACTATTAGAGATTGGAATAAATCTTGCATAGTTTTTTTACGCGAAACCTTTCTGTTGTGAAATTCGCGAACATTTCTCAAATCTTTATTTCTTGACTCTTAAGCCTCTTCCGAAATCATGTCGATCGGTAAAGGAAGCTGTTGAACTATATCCGCACCAAACTTTGCAGTGGAACCTCTGCTAAAACATCTGAAAAAATCATATTACTTGGATAGCACTTATTTTTTGCAGATCTAATAACGTTGTCAGATGGGTATATGTTTGCTTTTCGGCTTTTAGCTCCTATTTGCATATTCATATATGTGTATTTTGTATAATCTCAGTCTATAAATAAAGCCAGCGCCTCTTCGGGAGTATATGCAATAGCCATCTCAGCCGTGTTGAAAACTTTTTTTTCATTTTAGTCGCTCTCTGCGGAGAAGCATTTAATTCACCCAACATTTTAGCAGCATCTCTTTTTCCCGATTTGTACAAGCTGACTTTAGCAGCCAGAACCAATTCATCACTCGACTTATCGGCTACAAGCGGGGCAACCTGATAAAGTTTAGTCCTCTTACTTTTTCCACCGGAATTTGCTTGCGATAAGTGAGAAACAGAAGCAGGACAATTGATATTTGTTGAAACGTTGTCAACGATTGCAAAATTTAATTCACTTTTTAACCACTTTTCCCACTTAGTCTCAAAAAATGATTTATTTCTCTTTCACACCAAGATTATGAACAAATCGGGTAACAATTTGCTTAACTTTTTTGTACTTTTCATTATTTTCGTTTTTCATACCGACTTTATTCATAACATACTCTAAAATAATTTCTGATTTGTTTTTCTTTCCAAGCGTGTTTAACCAAACATTGAACAATTCCTCTCTTTTTAAATCAGCAAAAGTTCATTAGCAGGAATTAGCAGCTAATCTTTTAATTTTTTCAAAGCCCAAGAACCACTCTTTAAAACGTATAAAAAATCTCGACCGGATTGGGGTGGATAACTAACTAAAAACCTTTCCGAGTATCACTGGTTTCTTTAAAACTCAGGCATATATTTTGATAATGGTTTTTTTAGCGAACAAAGTGTCAAATATTTTTTGAAATTAAATAGTAATTAAAGCACACCATGGAGTTAATAAATAATAAAAAAAGTTTTTATTTTACTTTCTGCAATCGTAGAAAGACGCTTCTTTTAAATAACTTAACCTGCTTAAAATGACCTCACAATTTTTCATAAAATATTTGTTCTTCTTTCATTGCGTAATGTACCGTTAATTTTGCAATAAACTTTAAAAATTGAATACCGCTATAAAGGGTGGAAACATCTAATGCGAAAACAATATGAAAATTATGTTTTGCAAATATACTACTTTTTGACTTATTGCACACCAGATTGGGTATTTGGCCCACAGTGCTATGTATGCTCCACTCGTGACTCAATGGTTGCCAGGTGTAAAGACCATTTTTCAAAAGTACGATGAACCGTCCACTGACGCCGGCGAATGTGTTAATTAAAAACGGCTAGCTATTGAAAAGTTAGTATTGGTTCTTTCGTTGCCCACATACGAAAACAATAATATTATATATGAAATTACCAATAACCATACCATAAATATTCAGTAGGATTATTACGAACTGAATAATTTTTTACCATCATGTTTAAAAAACTGTCTGGAGCACAAAGATTCAATTAGTAAGAGAAGAGGAGGCAACGGCTGAAGTGCTTCTTAAGAAGGTCATAAAGCTTACTTCCTATTTTGCTCCTTCTACTTCTTCTGCTGTCATCAGTGAACGTGAGTACACTTAATGAAGTTGAAATACTAGTAATACCAGATTCAGATTCTAATGATGAAGATATTAATGAGAATGAAGCTGACAAAACGATATTAATTTCTTCTCCTAAAACTGTTGGCTTGATAAATTTGGATCCATCCTCTTGGCCTGAATTTAAAAATAAAAACGAAAAGAATGAGTTAATTTTTAAAGGGCCCTTGCCATTAAAGGCTGATAACTATTATCCAAAAATTACCCAAAAAACATATTTTTGTAATCAACATCAGCTTCGTTGTGCAGAAAATGGAGAAAATATAAAACGTTAATGTTTACCATTCCAGATTTCATTGAAACTTTTTTATTTACATTCCTTGACTTCCTGATTCGAATTATAATTAAAAAAAATTCCATCTCTCATATTTTTTATTTTTATTTTTACTACATAATATGTAACCCTTTAGTAAATATAAGTATAAAATAAAAAAAAAATGATATGAGAAATATAAGTTTATTTAGACCAATTAAATATGTAGGGGGTCAGATCACAATCTTGCCCTGGGCGCCTACTAACCTCGGGGCGGCCCTGCTCCTAATCATCACATTTTAATATCTTTTCTTTTTATCTTCGATCTATATCTTTCTTTGTAAAGGTATTTAATATCTTCAAAAATGTAACACCGTAAATGTGTAAATTGACTACTTAAAGAAATTACAACCAAATTATTAACCTAAAAGGTTTAATATCAGAAGAAATAAAATATAATTTTAATTCAGCTGTGCCCACAAATGTTGTGTCCGTCCTTTTTTGAAGGCTCTTATTGTATTTACTTTATATAAAGGTATCCATCCCTGGATAAAATTCTAAAATTTTAAAAATACAAATCAAATACAAATTTTAATCAATTGGCTTTTTGGCATTTATATTTTGTCATTTTTTTTATTTAATTTAGGTTTAACTTTACAATAAGCCTTAAGAACATCATCCTGAGAAATACAATTGAATGTGAACAGATTTCTAGATGAAGTCAGCATTAGACTAGTATTTAGAAAATAACATGTTTAGTAAATCAAAATTTAAATTGGAGAGCCTTTACTACTTGATCTGCTGATGCCTATATCCTGAATTATATCCAAGTTTTTTGGTATCCACATCAGATGATAAAATGCATAAGAGGATTGCGTATATTTAATAATATTGCTTAATATGAACCTCTCCAAGGGGATCAGATTTAATAAATATCAAAATCAACAAAAATGTAATGAAATTATATGGCAACGCTGCTTACGTTAAATTTTCGATTGAAGAGTTATGATATGTTTGTGGAGGTGACGATGATTTTTTTGTAAGATTAATTAAAAAATGATTTTAATAAGATTTTTACCTATGTGTGTCATCACTTTGCTTGACCATTAAAAATATTTTATTAATATGCAAATTTATGGTAAATTGTAATTAAAGGTAGTAAATAAATGCTTGCTCTACACATACATGATATTTGCTACATGTTGAATGTACAAGCGTTTGGAAGGAGGGCTAAATAAATTTCATTCATAAAATTAGGATTAGAAAATGAAAAAAATTGTCAACTTACATTTTGAGAGGAGGGGGGGAGTTTGTTTAGCAATATTGTTGATTCACAAATTTATATTGCAACATTTTCCTACGCAACAGGGTATTCATTGGCACATTTTTTTTTTTTTGTGAAAGTAAACATTTTTTTTACTAAATTTATTTAAACTTTACACGAAAAGAAAATATATATAAGAAATTTAATATTTTTTTTATTTAAAAAAATCTTATTGTGGTGTGACTCATATTAAATTAAACTGAAACAAATGGAGAATGGAATTAGTCTAGATCATAGCTATTCAATTGTGATTTCGTGTAGTATAATTAAATTACATTTTAAAAAGAATGGTTATGGTTATATAATACTCTTGTGAGACATTTTTGATTACTAATTGATTACGATTACGCGGCTATACTGTATTTATTAATTTAATGGCCTAAGGGTTAAAAAAGTAAATTTTTCCGGAGAGTTGTTTAAAGTTAACTCTTTTTTCCAACGATTTTTACGAATGAATATGCTGTTAACATACCTGTTATGACTTCGAAACTACCCGTCCACCAGTGTTTCCGGTATTCAAATTACACTTTTAAAATTTATTTTTTCGACCTCAGAAACAATTTAGTGGGTATAGGACCAATTCCATTCGTTATCTCACTACATTTTACCCCGATTAGAAAAAAATGTGTTAACCCTTGAAAAAGTCTCACTGAAGGAATTTCTATGATTTTTTTTCTGTAAATACAGTGCAATTTGACGCCTCTGGATTTCTTTCATTGGATTATGCTAACAACCCAGCAACTCTTAATGCATTGTTAACCAATTTTCAATCCACCGTTGACACCATACAGCCAGATTTATTGGAAAAAGTAAAAAAAAATTAGATTCGTATCTTCGACGGATATATTCCAAAAATCATATTTAAAACAATACTTGCTATGAAATGAGGACATAGCGCAAAAGTGGTGTAACCCACATTTTTTATTAGTTGCTGCTCTGGTGATACATACATTCCTTACATTACCATTGCATTATATAAAATTATTTATTTCTAAATACGCCAGATCGTCAGTGGATTTTTCAAACTTTCTGAATAAAAACTCACCCTTTTATGCCCAAAATTTAATAAATCAAATGAGAAAATAAATATTTTATGATTCTCTCATAAAATAATAAAATATTTATTATTTAATATTATGCTAATTACCCATAATGTTTTTTAATAAAAATGCAATTTATTTGTTGGGGGAAAAGAGCTAGTTCCTATACGTATTTCACTGATTGCTCAGGCCAGATCATCAGGAAACCTTTTTCCTAATTTTAGAGAAGCCAAAAGTACTCTATAAGTAATAAAATTCTATTTAATCCTTCATTTAACTTGCAATGTTTATTTAAAGAAAAGAATAAATATGTATGTTTTTTAAATAAAATTTTTCAACTAAATTTAAATCAGTTCTTGTAGACGGAAATTTGGTATTCGGCATAACTTGATGATAATAAAATAAAGTGGTCAGCTGGATTTGATGCCATATAGGCTTTAGGCTCATTAGATTTAAATCACAAGTACTGCATATGTATTTAGGTGTCCTTCCTATATCTGCAGGGTTCCTGTATATCTACTCTGTAGTTCCTTAATGAAGGCGAAACGTACTCAGCGGTCGTGTATTGAAACTCACAATATAAGGGCTGCTTAGAATAATGAAAGTGTGCCTTGGTTATCTGTATATTGTGGCTTGTACAGGTGACCAACCAAAAACTGAAAACTGAACTTAACCAAATTTAGCCTTGATGAATATATATTATTATTGGAGATTGATCTTTAAAAATGTTAGCTTTTAAATAAAATATCATTACATATGTTAAATAAATATCTAAAATAGTTTTATACTTCTATGTACGGAGTTTTAAATATTTAAAACCTTTTCTTAATAATTCTTGCAAAAAAAACCGACTTCAAAACAGATAGAAGGGCACCAATTCTTAACTAAAAATGTAAGAAGTAATCTGTAAGAATTAGATTTAAACCAAATAAAAGATGAACCAAAGTTATAGGGAAAAAAAGTAAAGACTATGTGAATGTCAAGCCCCTTCCTATTACTGTTAAAGTTAAGCTATTTGCACCAGCATCCGTCTTTTATGGGGACACCATTCAATCCTCTGTCTATAACGGTTTTAAAGATAGGGTCAGATAGTTCAAATAACATGAGCTATTGGGACACCCTTTAATTTACAATCTTAAATTACAGACCTGTTGTTATAGAGGACTTGGCCACAAATCTTCTTTGTAAATTTCAACTATCTGTCTATAACGGTTCAAAAGTTTGGCCATATATATCAAATTACATGAACTATTGGGATACCCTTTACATTATAAATCGAAATATTTATACTTGATATTATACCAGAGAAAGTAGTTTACATTCTGCCAAATCTTCAAGTGTTTGTGTTTAACGGTTCAAAAGATTGGGCCATATAGAACCAATTACATAATTTATGTGGACACCCTTTAATTTATACATTCAAATTTTATACTTGCTATAGTGGACTTTGCAATACAGGTTTCTTGTAAATTTCAGCTGTCAGTTCAAAAGTTTGGCCACATACGTAGAATTACATTAACTATTAGGAAACCCTTTTATTTCCAAATTCAACTTTTATATTTTTTGTTATAGCGGATTTAGAAAAACAGGTTCTTTGTAAATTTCAGCGGTCTGTGTACAACTGTTCTAAAGTATGGCCATATCATCAAATTAAATGAACTGTTGGAGCACCCGTTAATTTAAAATTTTGAATATTTATACATTTTATTATAACGGTCATAGTAATCGACATTCTGTCAAATTTTCAAGGTTTTGTCTATAACGGTTCAAAAGATAGGCCCATTTATTTTCTTATAAATTTCTGCAGTTGGGAGCTATAGCGGCTCGCAATTTTTTTTAAATTTTAATTTGGTGCCCTTTACGGTTCTTAATACACGTAAAAAACATGTATGTTGTATGGGGACATCCTTTAATTTTTAATATAATGAACTGTTTTTAAAACGGGACCAAACTGAAAGCATAACCTTTCAAATAAAGAAAAAAATTTTAAATCGGGTTAGTAATGGCTGAGTTATGCGGTTACATACATAAAAAAGCAACATTCAGACGAATTGATAACCTCCTTCTTTTTTTTTTAGTTAAATTTAAAAATGCTTCGTTTTACATATACATAATTTGTTTTAATTATTTAAAATAAACTAGTTTTTTTTTTTTTAATTATGTGAGCAACGCAAAAAAGGGCCCAATATACGTTGTCTGTATTATTAAGAGGGAAGCGAATAAGAAAAATATACATAGCAGTGATGAGAAAAAGAAATAATTCTTGCAAAAAAAAACCGACTTCAAAACAGATAGAAGAGCACCAATTCTAAACTAAAAATGTAAGAAGTAATCTGTAAGAATTAGATTTAAACCAAATAAAAGATACGCCAAAATTAGAGGGAAAAAATAAAGACTATTGAATGTCAAGCCTCTCCCTATTACTGTTTAAAAGTTAAGTTATTTTCACCAGCATCCGTCTTGTATGGGGACACCATTCAAGCCTCAGTCTATAACGGTTTCAAAGATAGGGGCACACAGATCAAATAACATCACCTATTCGGACACCCTTTAATTTACAATGTTAAATTAAAGACCTGTTGTTATAGAGGACTTGGTCACAAAGATTCTTTGTAAATTTTAACTATCTGTCTATAACGGTTAAAAAGTTTAACCATATATATCAAATTACATGAACTATTGGGACACCCTTTACATTATAATTCCAAATATTTATATTTGTTATCATACCAGAGAAAGTAGTGGACATTCTGCCTAATTTTCAAGTGTTTGTGTTTAACGGTTCAAAAGATAGGGTCATATAGATCAAATTACGTAATTTATGGGACACCCTTTAATTTCTAACTTCAAATTGTATACTTGCTATAGTGGACTTTGCAATACAGGTTCCTTGTAAATTTCAGCTGTCTGTCTCTAACAGTTCAAAAGTTTGGCCACATACATAGAATTACATTAACTATTGGGACACCCTTTAAGTTCCAAATTCAAAATTTTATACTTTTTGTTATAGCTGACTTAGCACTACAGGTTCTTTGTAAATTTCAGCGGTCTGTGTACAACTTTTCAAAAGTATGGCCATATACATCAAATTAAATGAACTATTGGAGCACCCTTTAATTTAAAATTTTGAGTATTTATACATTTTATTATAACGGTCATAGTAGTCGACATTCTGTCAAATTTTCAAGGTTTAGTCTATAACGGTTCAAAAGATAGACCTAAATAGGTCATATTATGTCACCTATGGGGACACCCTTTAAATTTTAAATTTATTTTTTTATTAATTTCTGCTGTTGGGAGCTATAGCGGCACGCAGTTTTTTTAAAATTTTAATTTGCTGCCCTTTACGGTTCTTAATACACGTAAAAAACATGTATGTTGTATGGGGACACCCTTTAATTTTTAATATAATGAACTGTTTTTAAAATGGGACCAACCTCGAAGCATAACCTTTCAAATAAAGCAAAAGATTTTAAAATCGGTTCAGAAATGGCTGAGTTCTGCGGTTACATACATAAAAAAAAAAAAAAGCAACATTCAGACGAATAGATAACCTCCTTCTTTTTTGAAGTCGGTTAATGATCACTGCAGATAATCTATTAATAATGTTGATGCTCTAGTGGTTATGAACTATGATTATGTTAAGTATTACAACACCTTAGACACCAAGATCAACGTGTCGATTGTTTTCCTTTTCTTGTATTAACTGCTGAGACTGTTGCAATTTTGTTATTTTTACCGTTTGAAATCTTAAGTTTTTAGAAATATATAAATATGTCTACAAAATGTTAAATATACAAAACTTGCGAATAATAAACAAACTTTTCAGTTTTAGCAACCACAAATTTATATTTGCCATTTTATCAACTAAAATTACCAAATTTGCCAGTTGCTACACGTAATACAATTTCGGCAACTGACAACGCAATTGAGGTCGGGTTGCCATCCATAATCCAAATATAAGATTCCATACATTATTACAAGTTTATTACAAGTATTCTAACAATGGATATGTCCTCTTTAGACGGTATCCTCTGAAGCCAGTGTTAATAAGAGGCCGTCAATGACCATAATGCAACCATGTGCATTGGAAAAACAACTTATATTTAAAAAAAGGACATTCTTGAGTTGTTTGTAACATTTTGAATTGCGGTGTCCGGGATATACAATGTGTTTTAATTGATTTTTTCATGAACTTGCCGTAAAATTTTTTTTTTCGCAATTTTTATTTATTGTATCTTCAATATAATTGAACTATCAATAATTACTCATATCTTAAGTCTAAAAATATACTAGTTAAGTCCAACCAGTGCTGGACAAAAAAATGTATGTTTCACGGTTACTGTAATTTGTGGGTTATCCCTCTGATGTACGGATGAGAGAAGCAGTGTCCCTCCTTCTTAGTCGAATGTAACCAGGTTCAGTTAGTATGTTACGGACCAGTGGATTCGGATGAGTTTCAAGCTTCTTTAAATACCTTATGGCAAGTTTCGCTATTTCTGCTTTAACTGATGGCACGTTTAGATCTTTATGGATGTTCGAATTTTTTATATACCAGGGAGCAGATGTAATAATACGTAGAATCTTATTTTGGCGCCTTTGAATTTTTTTGCCGTAAAATGGCGTAATTTCTTTATTAGTTTAATTAAACCAAAATATCAGAAATGCTGAAGTTGTGTAACCTTTATTTTTTCCTATAAAACTAACTAACAGCTATTGTAAATTTGGATGGTCTTTTTATAAATGAAAAATAAAACCGTTAAATTAATACATATTTACAAAAGAAATTAAATTAAAAAAAAATATTTACCAAATTTAAAATCCTAATTTTCTCTTATTTAAATAATTTGTGGTTAATTAACTTTTACGCTGATTTCTTCAAATTATCTACGAGATTATAAAAAAAATATCATTCCAACTATATTTCAATCTTGTATATTCTTTTTAATTTTTTTTAATGCAGCTAAAGAAACACCCTATACTTTCGTATTTAAAATTTTATCTAAAGGCCGGCACTATTATTAAACTCTTTTATGCTTGTAAGTAGCTTAAGATTGAATAAATCGTTCAAAAAGTAAAGATATCTTAATATATATTTTTTAGCCAAGCTTATTATTTTAGCAAGAATAAAACAATCGAGTCAAAAAATTGGAAATTCCAAAACCAAATTAATTTTTTTTATTTTGTTCTTAATGGCATTTGCAACTACTGTTAAAAACTTCCTTTGTATACAACTTATTCAGAAACATTGTTTAGCTACATTTCAGTTAACTACTTGTTTTGTTGCATACGCAACAGGATGTTCTAATTCTACTGTTAACTGTAGGTTATATTGCCACACACAACTGGTGTATGTGGGTTAGTGCTAATGTGTGCTTATGTTTGTGTGTTCCGTTTAACACACACAGCGAACAACGCATGCTCTACAAACAAACATTTGCTATTCGTTTGTAAATTCTTACTTTTGAATTTGTTGCTTCTTTCAATGTTTTTGTTGTTGTAGCTTTTGTTTGTATTTTGTTGTTTTTGTTTAAACATTTTACTGATTTTGAATATAAAACCTTGTAGACGAAGCATTTCAACCTGAGTTATCTTTACGTTGTCCGCCTGTTGCGTTCGTTTCTTTAAATACTATTGCGACAGGATCATAATAATAATAATAATAAAATTTTGCTTGACCAAAATTAGAAATTGCTACATTTTTCGCGCCTTACTTGAAGAAAAAAAAAGACCGTTGCTTGTATTGTGTGTTAAATAAAAGTTATTTTTAAAATATTTAGGCACATAACAGTTTGTATAAATATCTTTGCTATATTCTGTTAGTGTTTGTTGAAAAAAAGAATTCACATAAACACTTCTCACACGAAATTCACGAGTCTTTAATATTGCGGTTAACCATTGGGACTTGTGCATTTGTGCGTGTAAAGAATTTCCATTACAAAAACAATCTGTGTTTTATTTTCAAATAAAAATTTTGTTATTTTACTGGCAGGTAATTTGATTTTTTTGGTGCTCCATTAATTTGTTTATTTGCACAATAAACGCGAGTGCAATTTATATCAAACAACATCTAAATCAACTATAATTAAAATTTTATTATTTGTTTGCTACCGTTTTTACGTTTTAATTTACAACCTGGTTTAGAAGTGCGTTTCCACATATTTCGGTTATTTTTCGTGAGTGCTTTAAAAAAAGGAGTATTATCTACACGATACATCTGGTTTGCAACTGGTTGTAGTCTTCTAAATTTCCAACGTTTATTGGATTAATTTATAACCGTCAGTTACACTTTTGTAAGTATCGTAATTAAAATCTTAAGTGGTTTGTTTGGCTGTAAAAGTATTTAATTTTTCTTTAAATAAATTGCGTTTGTGTACATACTTGTTTACCTGAGTTTATGTTATTGAATAAACTTGGGCATGAGTGTAAATTTATTTCTTCATTAATTATAGATGGGTGATTTCCATTGTGAGTTCACGTGTAAAAACTATAAAAAGTAGTAAAATAAGCAAATTAGTTTTCGCAAGATTTAATGGATTCTAAAAAAATGTTCCAACATTAAAAATTAAATTTGTTACTGAACGTTACCATATTTTTAACAAACAAAAAAAATATTAATAAAATGAAATAAATAAAAATATCTTAAATAATTACATTACAACAAAAATATAACATGTTGCTAATTACGGCATTCGATATTGATCGACATTTCAATAGAATTTTTTATGTTTGCAATTAGTTTTTAATAATTTTAAATCTTTAATAATAACAAAAATTAACAATAAGGAACTCGCAAAAAAAGTGATTTCAAATCAGTTTCCTAACCGATTTAAAATCACGTGATTTCAAACGTTTTTGTGTGATTTCAAATCACTTTGAAAAATAGTGATCTTAAGGCCAGGCCAGTATATCATATCTGGGTTTTCTATAATGTTAAGTTTTTCTGTACCATCTTACGAATCAATACTAATGGATTTTTTAAAGTAACATTCTTCACCTTTTTGTGGAATTTCAAATTTTTTGAAAACACAGCGGATTTAAGTCCCTAGTTTGAGCTCTCCTAGTGTTTGCTCCTCAAACGAAAAATTAACGACTAGAGATTTATGCTCTAAGTCTTAGTAAGAAGTAAATCATTTCACATCATCAAAGAGGGGCTGTCGAACGTTGGCTCAAGTATTTAATTCCATGGACAAAACTTAAACTTTTTGTTAATAGTGAGCCTATCCCAACAAGGGAATTCCCCGGAAAAGCTATAAACAATTTCCCGCGAAAATTTTTGCTAATTTCCCGGGAAACGGAAAATTTAAAATCATGAGCACTTTAAAGAAAATTCAATGGTTTATTTTTAAATAAGCATTTCTTTTGCTATGACAGAAATATTTGATCGTTATTGTGCTGAATTAAAAACTAGCATTCCTCTAAAAACAGCATGTCTCGAGAAATATAAGAAACAAGAATATGTCAAAGAGTAGTGTTTAATTCATGATGTATAAAGAAGATAAGTATGATCGAAGAAGGCATTTAAAAAAACTCTGATAGATTTCAATTGCGCAGAGTTGTGGGATGAAGAATATGTTCAGGTTTTAGAAAATTTAGTGGCCGTTTTAAATCTAATTAAAGTTGCAGTAGAGACCTTGAGCCACAGAGCCACAAATTTGTTAATAGCAGATATTATTATTCAGACCCTCTACGAGCAGCTTTTGGCTTTCAAAAACGATGGTTGAAAAGAAAAATAAATGAACGAAGGACATGATAAAATCTTTGCGATACTTAAGTATTTAAAATGTGGTGAAATTGCTAATGTGCAAAAAATGTCATAAAACTTTATTTAGTACAATTGTTCAACAGATTATTCAAGCCACTCGAATCTGTAGAACCGTCAACTAGCAGCTGTGTTTTTAGCGAAATGGAACCAACTTTTAAAGAGAAACTTGCGCGACAAAAGCAAGGAAAAAAATCTTCAGTGATTTGTTAAACATACTAACATTTTTAAAATCATATTTAGAAAAAAAAAAAAATAATAATTATTGAAATATTTTTTCAGTATTTATAAATATTTGTTATATCTTGTTATTTTTGTCACTTGAATTGTTTTTAAGCTGTACAAACTGTTAGTACTATTATTTAGTCGTTATTTGCGTTGTTTTTTATGTTTTATTAAAACTGTGAATTTTCCCCGGGAATTCCCGGAAATTCGAATATTTTTTCCCCGTTTCCAGGGAATCGAAAAAGTCCGGGAAATCCCAAACCCTACAAGGAAGAAAAAGTATTAATAACTTTAGACGTGCTGTTAAAAATATTTTATATATATTTTTTTTAAAAAGGTGACTTGAAAATATTTGATTATAAAGAAGCTATCATTAATAACTTTAATTGGAGTCTAAATAATTATTAAAACTACTTTACTTTTCTTAGATTTGAACTTTAAAGAAATATAATTTCTAAAGATCAAAACTGAAAACAACGCTGAACCACCAATATTAAAGTGTTCCCCTTTAATCCATATATTATACATCTGTACATTATACGGTGGGAACCCACAAGAGTACCGGGGCACCTAAACACTTCTTTTAATTTTAATAACATTACTAAAAAAATATTATTTAAATAAATCAAAATTTGATCTTTAGGTATTCTATGACCAATATAGGATAGATATGAAAGGGATAACATGCTAATTAGATATCTATTCTTAGTTTTTTCATATCAGTTACATTTGTTTTGTAATAGGCATGACTAATATCATTTCCTTAATAAGGCAGCTATGCATATAAATTTCATCATAACTCAAAAACGCCTTAGACGCGTCATTCCAATAATAATTTTTTGGATTTTCCTCTCTATTGGAGTTATTCCGAAAATAATGTTGAACTGATTTTTATGAAATTTAAAGTACAAAAGCTAATCGAGTTATCTCTTCATTAAATAATTACTAAAATATCTCAATTGGTTTAAAAGTTATAGATTTTTGGCCATCAAAAAACGATTATGGGCCACTGTGTGGCGTACTTACGGTAAATTTGGTAAATTTTTCTGTTAATATGTGTATTTGCAGGACGTCGCACAGTGTTGTCATATAAAAAATTTCATTTTACTGATTTTGAATGTGCCTCGTAAGTAGGTCTGAGGTTTACCACCATTACCAAGATGTCTTTTATCCAACCGCTGATGTCTTATTTATAGTTAAACTTGTTTTTGTCTTACTATACATATTTAAGTAAATACATATAACTAAAATGACTAAAACATCTAAAAATGTGTAACTTTTTAACCTTGGATCATAGTTAAGCAATAACAGCCAAACCAATATCCATCGCGCATTTTTGGATATGCGACCATTACAGTTATTTTCTGCTAATCGTCTTCTTACGGCCCCTGCTGATATTTCCGCTTCGTGTTTATTTTCAACACCTGATCAAAATTAGGCGAATTAAAATGATTTCGTAAATCATATACCGAATATACAGATTCCGTTCGGTTTCATTAAACTGTAAAGTACAAAACTATTTTTTGTATTAAATATGACAATATATAACAACGAATGTACCAAAGGTGGTTTCCGAAAGGAATATAGCTCTGTGGCATGGCTTATAAAGTAGACTAGACAAACATATGTATTTTTAAAAATAATTGCAATTTTTAGTAATTTAATAAAATTCAGTTGCATGGATAATTTGTTTGATTCTAATTTGCAATTAAATTAAATATTTTTAAAAGTTGGTACTTAAAAAAAAGATAAACAGTCTAATTCGGTTAAATGCCGATTAAAAGAAAAAATCGCTTTATTGAAATTGAAAATATTTCTTTTAATTTCGTTGAATCTTTAAGTCTTTTAGTTCGCTTAAATGGAAATTCGCTTAACTGAAAAATCGGTTCAGTGACACAGAATTTGTTTGCAAAGACACACATCTAAATGAAGCGAACACTGCTTAAAAGAAAAAAAATTATTTTTTGGAGAAAAATACATTGTGTTAAACATACTTAAATCAATAAAAAATTCCACGCAAACCTGCAATATTACATTCCTTTTTAATGAAAGTAAAAACAAGAAATGAATGAACTTTAATTTTTAAAATGTCTATATACCCGTATGTACATATGTATGTATGTATTATCTATACATATAATAAAACTGTAACAGGACCATTTCTGTACATTTTTTTATTGAATCTTCAATATCTTGGAACTAACAATAATTGCTCATATCTTAAGTGTAAAATAAAATATACTTTTTAAGTCCAGCCAGTGCTAGACAAAAAAATTTTTGTTTCACGGATTTTGCAATCATTTGCGGGTTACCCCTCTGATATATGGCCAAGGAAAACAGTATCTCTTCTTTTCAGTCGAATGTAACCAGGGTTTGGTTGAGATTCAGGCTTCTTTAAATATTTTACTGCATGTTTTGCTATTTCCGCTTTGACTGATTTCCATGTTTAGTTCTTTGTGGATGTTCGAATTTTTTATATACCAGGAAGCAGATGTAATTATATAAAGAATTTTATTTTGGCGCCTTTGAATTTTTTCTACTTTGGTAGCTGAAGCAGTGCCCCATAACTGAATCCCATAACACCAAATTGGTTTGAGGATCGACTTGTACAGTAGAAGTTTACAATCTAAGCTCAGGGTGGAGTTTCTACCAAGAAGTCAATTTATATGTAATGGGTGATTTTTTTGAGGTTAGGATTTTCATGCATTAGTATTTGACAGAGCACGTGAGATTTCAGACATGGTGCCAAAGAGAAAGATGCTCAGTATGCTTTGACATTTCATCATGAATAGACTTACTAACGAGCAACGCTTGCAAATCATTGAATTTTATTACCAAAATCAGTGTTCGGTTCGAAATGTGTTTAGCGCTTTACGTCCGATTTATGGTCTACATAATCGACCAAGTGAGCAAACAATTAATGCGATTGTGACCAAGTTTCGCACTCAGTTTACTTTATTGGACATTAAACCAACCACACGAATGCGTACAGTGCGTACAGAAGAGAATATTGCGTCTGTTTCTGAGAGTGTTGCTGAAGACCGTGAAATGTCGATTCGTCGCCGTTCGCAGCAATTGGGTTTGTGTTATTCGACCACATGGAAGATTTTACGCAAAGATCTTGGTGTAAAACCGTATAAAATACAGCTCGTGCAAGAACTGAAGCCGAACGATCTGCCACAACGTCGAATTTTCAGTGAATGGGCCCTAGGAAAGTTGGCAGAAAATACGCTTTTTTATCGACAAATTTTGTTCAGCGATGAGGCTCAATTCTGGTTGAATGGCTACGTAAATAAGCAAAATTGCCGCATTTGGAGTGAAGAGCAACCAGAAGCCGTTCAAGAACTGCCCATGCATCCCGAAAAATGAACTGTTTGGTGTGGTTTGTACGCTGGTGGAATCATTGGACCGTATTTTTTCAAAGATGCTGTTGGACGCAACGTTATGGTGAATGGCGATCGCTATAGTTCGATGCTAACAAACTTTTTGTTGCCAAAAATGGAACAACTGAACTTGGTTGACATGTGGTTTCAACAAGATGGCGCTACATGCCACACAGCTCGCGATTCTATGGCCATTTTGAGGGAAAACTTCGGAGAACAATTCATCTCAAGAAATGGACCGGTAAGTTGGCCACCAAGATCATGCGATTTGACGCCTTTAGACTATTTTTTGTGGGGCTACGTCAAGTCTAAAGTCTACAGAAATAAGCCAGCAACTATTCCAGCTTTGGAAGACAACATTTCCGAAGAAATTCGGGCTATTCCGGCCGAAATGCTCGAAAAAGTTGTCCAAAATTGGACTTTCCGAATGGACCACCTAAGACGCAGCCGCGGTCAACATTTAAATGAAATTATCTTCAAAAAGTAAATGTCATGGACCAATCTAACGTTTCAAATAAAGAACCGATGAGATTTTGCAAATTTTATGCGTTTTTTTTAAAAAAAAAGTTCTCAAGCTCTTAAAAAATCACTCGTTACTGCTTTTAATTTCATTTGTGTTAACTTGAAATCTATGCGGCTTTTCTGATATCTGTGGTATTATTTGGTTATTTATGCGAATAGGAGAGCATGAATCCATTCGCAGTTCGAAATTTATATGAGTAATATTTTCTTCATTCACCATTATTCTCCATTTCTTCATTCATTTTTCCAAATTGATTATGTGGGCGCTTTTATGAATATTTAAAAAAGCTGTGTCATCTGCAAATGTTGATGTGTGGACTCGGGTCCTAATTGCCATATCTGATGTGTACAGAAAATATAAAATTGGTCCCAAAATACTACCTTGGGGAACTCCGGCTTCAATGAGCTGTGGCGAGCTTAAAAATTTCCTTCTTTTAGAAAAAATTTTCGATTCGTTAAATAAGTTTTCGGGTAAGTTCAGCTTTAAGTTATATATTAGGCATTCGAGCCAAACCTTATCAAATGCTTGAGAAACGTCAATAAAAAGTGCAGAAAAGTATTTTTTTTCTTAAAAGGTCTTTTTAATTACATTTACTAATCTGTGTGTTTGTTGGATCGTACTATGTTGTTTTTTGAAGCCGATGATATTCTCTCAAACAGCTTTGATATAATTGATAAAAGGCTTATAGGTCTGTATTATTCTACTTTTGTGTGGTCTTTTCCTGATTTAGGTATCATAATAGTAAATAATAAAAGAGACCTTCTACTCTGTGGGAAAGTACTCAAGACGTAGGATGGCATTAAAAACAAAAATAATAATTCTGCGACCTATACGGGGCAACTCAAATAACATATTGTTACTTGTTTTATTAACGCCAGGGGCTTTGTTTAAATCAATATCGCTGAATTAAAATCTTAGGGGTAACTTGGCATTAATCTCTTCTGTTGGCAACTCAACTGTATCAGTGCACATATTTGGAGTTAAAACCTTTATCAAAAGTTTAACAAATAAATTGCCTTTTGCGGTATCATTTCCTGCCCAGTCTCCACAAGAAGTTCGACTGGTCTTTTAAGGTTTCTACATGCACGCTATAATAAATAATCTGATTGTGTAGTTGTGTCGAAGTCTTCCAAGTAATTTTTCGGAGATGCTACTCTTCGAGATTCTAGTAGCTGTTTTAACCGTTTCGGTCAATCGTTAAGACTAGATTTGAGTGAGGAGATCTGTATGATTATCACTCTCTTCGAATTTTTCTTTTTTTAGCCAAAGCCGCTCGACATCTACAAAATAAATTTGATTGTATCTAGCTGGTTGTCTTGTTACTGTTGCATGTTGGGCAGCTGGTTTAAGCTTTGATCAAAATCAATTAGAATCTGCTCCACGTCTTCTGGCGTTCTTAGCGGTATGTTTTCTGAACAATGAGTACTGAGAAACTTTCTATATTTCAACCAATTAATGCGCTAGTTTTTGGTGACATGATATTTTGTTGGTTCCATATATAGACAAGAGTACGTGAATGATCTGAGGATAATCAAGTGATGGTTCAACTTTATTCGTTTCTCTCGGAATACCCTTAATCATGTAAAAATCAATAACATCAGGTATTTTTTGTCGATCAGTAGGCCAATAGATGGGTTCTCTACTCGATATCACATTCAGACGCACTTTTGAAATAGTGTCAAATAAAACACGACCTTTCTGTACATGAAATTTTTTTGAAAATTTTGTTGCTGGTGCAGCTAGTATTCGAAATGGTATGTAAATCAAAATTTTTTTTGAATTTGTGGCTGTCTGTGTTTGCATCACTTAAAAACTACAGGATGAATTTTAATAAAATTTTGTGCAAAAGTACTTTGTTATTTTTTCTGAAAAAATATCTAATTCCCAGGAGAAAATAGGTAAAAAGTAGTGAAAGTATGAAATTTTACAGATTTAAAGTTACTGCAGAATTGACAAAACCTTTTATTTTTGAAAACGTGATATTTTAAACACTATTTACAGAGCTCTTCAATAATTTTAAAATTTTATATAGATCTTAAAATTTTATCCAGGGATGGATACCTGTATATAAAATAAACATATAAACCACAACAGAAGCACTATAAAAGTAAGAGCCTTAACATTTGGCGTGAATTACTTTCAAAGCAAAATCGAACAAAATATTTTGTTTTTAATATCAAACTCACTCTGTTTCAAAGAAACCCATTTTCACTTATCCGAAGTCTTTATAATTGAAAATTCCGGATAAGTGAAAAATAAATCGTGTAATTTTTTATTTTCGCTTAACCGAATCGACTGTATTTAATAATCACTTTTAATAAAATCAGGCTACCTTTTAGAATTAACAGGATTATTTGTGGGAAGAAAATATTATTTTCAAAATGAACGCAAAATATTTACAAAATTTCAGCTTAAATAAATATGTGTCTTTAAATTCCTCATACTAAAATCCAACCTACTATCCAGGCACATTCTTCTTTTTTATTTTTTTTTTGTAGGAAAAATCTTACACAATCATTTTAATTTGTAGTTTTTTTTTTTTTGAAGTTCTTATATAATTCTTAAAACTTAAAAAAATAGAAAAAATGTTATAGATAAAAAAAAATATAATAAATAAACTTTTAAAAAAACTTTTTTAATGTTATGTAATATATACCTCAAATAAAAAAACTCGCTTTTATCTTAAATATTCATCAGCAGTTATTTTTCTTTTGATAACCAATTGCAAGTTAAATATTGTAATACTTACACACATGTAGTACCTGAAATAATAAAAGTTGATGTGTTTGAAAAATGTCATATGAAATTATCCATACGTATGAGTGACAGGAGTAAATAACTGAATAAATAACTCATACGATGTGATTGATTAATTTTATTTCAACATAAAGTTATTAAAAAATTCAAACGGAAATAATATTATAACATTAAAATTTATTCATTCGTATTATTAAAAAAAAAAAAAAAAAATGTGCTGGTAATTGTAACCATGAACTATATGTAAATAGAATTCTGTGGCAATAAGGAATAAGTGCTTAAGTCGACTTAAGCAAAAGTTAAGTTAAGTTACTCCAAAGTACCCATGTGCAAGCTAAATGACTTTCTGCTTCTCTTTTTTAAATGTATAATTACATTTGGAAAAAACTTAAGAAATCATAAAAACTTAGTTCACAACTTATTAATTGCAACGCCCCCGTACTTTTTTAAAGATAAGCTATTTTTTAATATAATTTAAATATATAGGCATGTCACAAATTCCGTTTACAATTGAAATGATTCCGTAATTAACATTCCGATCGGAGTGGTTTTAGCTGCTATAGATTCCATTCGGTTTCATAAAATCGATAAAAAATACAAAACCACTTTTAATGTGGCAACATAGGAATGAATCTAGCAAAACAATAACCCATGTTCCACAGCTATATTTCAGTGAAATTGATTCAGTATTTTGCTTCTATAGAAAACGTAAAACGAAAAAATTTTTCGGAATAAAACCATTTTCAAATTGCTATGTGGAATTAATATTTAAGGCAATTTATGGCCATTTAAACTATTCATAACATATTTTTATTAGTAATGGATATTATTCTGAACCATTTCTTAAAACTCAACGACGCACAGTGGACCGTTTCGCGAGAAGGCGGTAAAAAATCCATAATTTTTGATTGGATTCTTATTTTCATACGCGGTTTTTCCTGTTTTGTTGGTGAGACTTTTTGCCATAAAATAAAATTTTTTTTTGAATTTTATTATGAAAGTGAGGTGATAAAACGTGCTAAAAAAATTTTAAAGTCTTAAATATTACAATAATAGTATTTAACTTTAGCTTTGTGATTTCAATTCCAAACGAAATGTCTGAAATACTTGAATAAATTAATTTTTTGATAGGCAAAAAATAAAACAAAAATGACCGAAATATATTTAATTACAGCAGTAAATTTATAAAATATGAAGCAGAATTTTAATAAAACGATGTCCTGAATAGTTTAAGCGGCTAAAAAACGCTAAAAATATAAATTCCACATAACAAATTGAAAGTGGTTTCATTCCGAAACTTTTTTTCGATTTACGTTTCCTTGAGAAGTAAAGTACGGAATCAATTCCACTTCCAAACGGAATTTATCTCTGTGACATATGTGATAAATTGCTCTTCTACAAAACCTTAAAATCACACTTAAGCACTTTTGCCTTATTACCACAAGATTTATTAAATTTCTATTAATTTATTTTGTATTTAAGGTGGTGGTATAACAAAATGTATAAGTTTTTTGCATTTTATTTTATAGTAAGTTTTAGATTTATAATTAGATAGAAATAAGAGTTTATTTTATAGTAAGATTAAAAGCTTACCTTGCTGTTTTTTCCGTTAATAAACAAACTTTCAAAAATAAATAAGCAAATAAAATATTAGTTTAGTCCGGAAACTTTAAATGTAAGATTTTTTATTAAAAATTATTTAGTTATAAAAGCAAGACTATAACATTTGAATTACATATTAACTAGTATTTGGAGAGATTAGTGGGCCCGTGCTTCGGTTTTAGAGGTGAGTTAGATAAGCAATTTATTGCACTGGTATTATTAGATGCTTATGGAATTATGGTGCGTCAATATTAACTATATTAGCAAAATACTATTGACTTTGTTATCATATACATTTTTTAGTCGCATCTTCAAACCTTAAATAATCTCAAACACTAATTTATAATAATTTTATTTTTAATACAGCACTCAAAACTCTGTGTAGAAGAAGTTCTTTTTTCACAGACATTAAATGTGGATGCGAACGTTATATGGTCCCAACAGGACGACATTGTATCAGGGAACATCGGCTGGTATGCTATCGGACGCGTCCACAGGTTGCGTATAGTGGAATACCCAGTAGATATGCTGGGTAGCTGCGAATAATACCAAATAAGCAGTCGCGGACAATACCAGCGGTTCTGAGGGAGAGTCTCGGCCTAAATATCCAAGTACCAGAGATCCTTAGAGCGCCGTGGCGAGGAGGTGGCGCCAATAAATAACTGGCATGCTTTAACCGGCAGCCCCCGTACAAGAGTAGGATGCGATTGGCCAATAACTAGTCCATCTTAAACAAAATTTATTACAAACGAAACCACATTTTTGTGGCCCTTTGTTCCACACTGGAACCATAGGAATTAATATATATAATATAACAGGACGCCATTGTATGGTATTAGATAATGCCTCAGTTAAAATTCTTAATATCCACCCATCTTTATCAGATAATAGAATACAAAATTGATATTTGTTTTAACCCTTCTGCATATTAGGAAATATTCATCGAGGATTATCTGGGGTTTGAAACAAGAAAAAAATTCAATTGAGCGTTCGTACTAATGACTTAACACACTTTAACCACAGAAAAGGTTGCCTCAGAATGGAAAGTTATACCAGGATAATCGAGAAGCTTTTTGGGGTCGTAATGTGGTAGTAATGGTTTAAAACTAATGGTTATCTAAACTCTTTATCATCTTAGCAGCAATGGTATATGTATTGTCACTAAAAATTAAGAGACCCAAAGGCAATGGTAAAATAGGGTGGTAATACCACTGTTAGTTAAGGTCGCCGTTATAGAAATTGACTTTAGTCTATCCATTGGTTAATAACCACGGGTTTCGTGTCTTTGATGTGTTTGTTTGCACTGAGTCATTACTATCCAAACTAAATTTAGGAGGAAGTGCCAGGACTGGCCTGGTAGAAGTAGACTTCAATGCCATACTGCTGCTGCATAGTGTTACGTGGTGCTGCAGTTCAAACATAATAAGCAGGGGTTATAAAGATTTTTCTTTCCAACCAGTTGGCAAAAGAAAAGTATGTTTAATTTAAAACAGAATATTTTTCACAAAAACGTCTGAAATAGTGCAATGTTTCCACAATTTTATTTAATAAAAGAAGGCGTTCAAATAAAAGAATGAAATCTTTTTTTTAAGGTTTATTATTTAAAATATTTAATTTTTTATATGGATTTTGATAGCTAAATTTAAAAATTTCCCCCTTGAATAGAAGCTAAAGTGTTAAACTCCATAGATAAAAATTTAAAAACTTTGGCCTTAATATTTCCCCTCCGTAGTCAGACTAGATGTTTAATGTGCCTTGGTATGTAACTACTAGAGTTATGTATTTCATGAACCAACTAGGTCAGTTGAATAAATCACTTATCTGACTTAAGAGAGCTGATGACCATACTGAGCTCATATCAGCACCTTATTTCAGTTCAGATCCTTGGTTCAGTTCAGCCGCTTAGCGAAGTTCATTAGTTGACTTCAGCTCACTAGTCACAATCAGCAACTTCGTTCAGTTCAGCTCCTTAGTCTAGTTGAGCTTATAAGTTCACTTCAGCTCATTAGTTCATAATCCTTTTATAACTTATTTGTTAAATTTTTTTTAAATTTTTTTAGTAGGCAGACCCTTGGAAATTACGCAGATCATTTAAAACTGTATTCGCTATATAAACAACTATAAAAACTATAACTTAAAGTTAATGCATATTCTGATAGTGATGTGATTTTAATGTACATGGTCTTATTTTCAAACCACAGTAAGGTGACTCTTGAAATATTTACAGAAAGTGACCTATTGAACCTAGCTGTTCGCTCTGATAATGTTGAAATAGACCAGTGATGTTTTGGCTCCATAGGTACTCTGGTATTTACATTCAAATGAGTAATATACCTTTGAAATCGGTAACCATAAAAATTTGATTTTTGGCCGCCTTCTTAAAATATGTGCCACAGGTTGCTTCTACCCAAAACATTTTTTATATTAAACAATAAAAACATTGTTGTAACCTAAGATCATTTTATTCTTAAATAATTTTTTCTCTTGCGGTTGACTTCATTTCAAAAATATATACATATATTTGCATTTTTCTGATTGCTTTGCAGTATTTTATGGCCACATAAAACTAAATACTTAAATAAACTTGCTTGAGTGTTAATTAAAAAATTGTTTTTTATTTTAACTGATATTAACATTAAAATTCAGTGTAGTAAGTTTCCTAGAATAGCAAAGTGAAATGGAATAACTTAAAAGTCAAAAATAAGTTTGTTTCCCAGTTTGTTTATTATATTTTTAGTTTTACGTATATTTTAATAAAAAAGTTTCCTAAAATTCATGCATTTTTTTAGCTTCTAAGAAAGTTTTCTGAACTATTAAGTAACGAAATAAAATTAAAACGTACTTTTCTTTTTGTAATTCGACATTATATTCGTTAAGATTGTTTACAATTTACAATACAAAAAACACTTCTAAAATAGCTGAAAACTATTTGCCTGTAAAATTATAAAGAAACCTTTTATAAACAGACAAGTTTTAATATTAATAACTTTAATAAGAAGATTTTTTTTGGTATAAAACATTTTTAAAATTGTTGAAATTTTAATTAAGTTTTTCAAGATAACACAGTAAAATTTCATAGTTATCTAGCTTACACAGAAAAAAATATTTTTCAGATCCAAACAATTAATTCGCTTAAATAGAACATTTTTTGTTTGAATATGGTCCTATAAACAAAATTGTATATTCAGACAATTAATTTTAAAATTAGTTTATTGAAAATATTCACCGATTTTTTCAAACAAATAAATGTGATATTTAGTAAAACAATTTATTGAATTAAAAAGAAAAAATTTCAAACAAAACATTTGTCTGAATCAGACAAAAAAATTACCGAAATTTAAAAAAAAAAAAATTCAAACAAATAATTTATCTGAAACTTATCAAAAACTTTACTGAAATAACAAACAATTTTCGAAAAAATAATTTAGCTAAATCAAAAACAATTTTCGCTAATTGTGTTTAATAGTAAAATTTTTGTGGCTAATTTAAATAACTACTGGGTAAAATTTGACCATATTAAAAAGCGGCCAAGACGAATCACTTTACAGGATGGCAATGGCAAATTCATTAAATTCCGCTGTTTCTTAAAATATATCAAATTCTATATATTAAAAAATGTTATCTATATATTGAATTTGACATCTTGAGCAACAGTGAAAATAATGTATCTCCCTTTTTCTTTTTACTTTGGTCAAATTTTAGCGACTAGTTACTTACATATTTTAGACACAAAGCGTTTCCTCTTGAGCACAATTGGGGCAAAACCTTGTATTTGATTCATCAAAATTATTGGTATGGGAATTGTTTGCTGGTCAAAAGCATATGTCATACATATGTATTTACATAAAGTTGGCTATTGCCGGCACCTGAAAAATCAAAAGATTAAAATATATATGAATATGTAGAATATGGGCTTTAAATATTTTTTTATTAAAATAAATTTCCTTTTTGAAGTCTTGAAAAAATAAATATAAAACTTTTTTTTATTTTTTCAATGCATGACAGAAAGTGTTGCCGTTTTTTGCGAATAAGTAATTATTAATAAATGGGTCAAAATAAAATATCTGCAAAATTTTCGTGTAGTTAACCGACTTAATATAAGGTGAAGGTTATCAAATAGTCTGAGTTAACTCCTGAAATCATTTAATTCTGAACCGATTTTTATTTGAAAGGTAATGCTTATATATTAGTTCCATTCAAAAAAGTTCATAATTTTAAAAAATAAAGGCTGTGCATCGGGAAAATTATGTATGATTTTTACGTGTCTTTGAACCCTAAAGTGCGCCAATTTCATATTTTAACAAACTAATAACAAAATTACTGTAACTTGGAAATTAGGTATAATGTCAGATAGTCCGTTATGACCGTAAGTATAAATATTTTAAATCAGAAATTAAACAGTGTACCGATACTATTTTATGTATATGGCCTTATCTGTTGAACCGTTATAGTCAGAAACTTGATATTTACACAGCATTCATATTGCTATATCCGCAATAATAAATAAAACTTAAAATTAAATAGTGTTCTCATGGATGACTTAATTTGACGTATACCTCCTTATCTTTTAATATACAGGCACTTAAAAATTACACACTGTGTGATTTTTTAAGTCATGGCAAAATAACCATATACGGACACCACTACGTCATAAAAGACCAAAAAAAAAGACCCCTGTCTCCCAGTTTTGTCCAAAGTCCTACAGGTTTTTTTTATGGGCCCTCAAAGAAATGATCATTTACTCAAGCTCATATTTTGCAAACCGTTTGAGGTTGAGGCAAAGTTGTAGCTCTTGTCATAAAGAACAAAAATTGTGAACATATAAAATTAAAAAAACTTCATCTTCAAGGTCAAAATCGCAAAAAACTTTAAAAAATTCATTTGTTTTTATCTTTTTTCCCCTGTTCAGGTCCATAGGTAGCAAACCGTTCAAAATTCAAGGAAATAATCGACTACAAAAATGAACCTAAGATCTCAATAAACAACTTTCTAGAACATATAAACTTCCTAGGAATGATTCTTAACACCGTTTAGGTAGCGCTTAGGTAGCCGCAAAAGTGAAAAATTTCCTGAAAATTTTTTAATTTCATTTGTTTTTTCTTTACTTCAACATTGAGATACTAGGAAGTTCATATGTTCTAGAAAGTTGTTTATTGAGATCTTAGGTTCATTTTTGTAGTTGATTGTTTCCTTGAATTTTGAACGGTTTGCTATTTTGACCTTGAAGATGAAGTTTTTGTGATTTTATATGTTCTTTATAACAAGAGCTACAACTTTGCCTCAGAGAGTATATCAAAATCCCAAACGGTTTGCAAAATATGAGCTTGAGTAAATGATCATTTTTTTTGCAAAAATGACATCGAGGCCCCACATCTTTGAGGGCCCATAAAAAAAACCTGGAGGACTTTGGGCAAAACTGGGAGACAGGGGTCTTTTTTTTGGTCTTTTATCACGTAGTGGTGTCCGTATATGGTTATTTTTTCCGTGTTGCACTGTGTTATATAGTAATTGTATTGCTGTGTAGGCTATAATAGCAATCATTGAAATTAAATGTTTTGGGAATTTAACTATTATTTTAATAGTATAATGCTAATAACCTATACTATTTTATAATAAACCAATTTATTTAAAAATATAAGCATGGACAGTTTTACCCATATTTGAAGAATAGAGAAAATTATTTATAAAAATAATGATAACTCTTCAAGAAGTCCAACATAAACAATAAAAGATTTAACAAAAACACTTGTTCGAAAACTTCAAAATGATTTTTAGTTTAAATGTTAATAAGTTTGTTTATTTGGCTGTTCAAAATAACTTTGTTATTCCTACGACACTAGTGCTACGTTATGTATAAAACCGATTTAAATAACAGTGCGAAAATATTTTTCTGTCTATATGTATGTAGTTCCCTTACTAAAATATAATTACAGGCTATTCAAAATTTTTAAGTTTTTTAAATTAAATTTTTACAGAAGAACAACATTTCCATATTAATATATTTAGTTTGATCAATTATTTTTATTACGGCAACACTGTTAGCAGCAAACTAAAAATCAAATACAAGTATTATTAGATTCAAACAAAAAAGTTTTTTAAAAATAAATAAACATTTAAAAAAACCATTTGTTTGGAAATATTTTGCTAATAATTTTTTCTGTGTAGTGTGGGTTTTTCAATCGTCAAAATTATGCTATGTTATATGGAAAAATAACTATTGCTAACAATGCATATAAAATTGGTGGTATGATGTTTATTTCAATTCGCATTGAGAAATAAGGCCCTATATTCCATTTGGTCTTAATGCAAAAGTAAAATAAAACCATTATTGCTGCAACTTAATTTTTTTTTGTTTTTATGCATATAAACAATTCTTGTCATTAATATCTGCAGCAGTTAGTGTTTTTATTTGTAAACAAAAAAAAATCTCAAAAAGAAATAAAAAATTGTCTAGGGGTAATGTATTTAAAAAAAAAAAATAAGAAGTATAAAAGTCGATGCACAGTGGACCATTTAACGAGAAGGCGGTTAAAAATTTAAAACTTTATTCATACCCCTTTTTTTAAGAGCCCTATGATCCAATGAGAGTTAGAGGAATAACTCTCGCCACTTCATTAGCGTCCTTACAATATTTTGTTCGATTTTGCTTTCAAAGTAATTCAAACCAAATTTTAAGATTCTAATTTTTATGGTGCTTGAGTTATGGTTATATATAGTGGTATCCACCCCTGGCTAAAATTCTAAAATTATTATAGAGTTCTGCAAATAGCGTTCAAAATATCTCGCTTTTAAAAATATAAGTTTGCAGTACCATCCAATGGGTAAAATTGCGTACTTTCATTGCCTTTTCTCTATTTTCTCTTGGAAATGGAACATTTTTATGAAAGAAAATATCCTATATTTGAACACTAATACTAATTTTATTATAATTCATCCAGTAGTTTTTACGTGATGCGAACACAGACAGACAGACAGACAGACAGACAGACAGACAGACAGAGAAAAAGTTACTGTTTTATTATATGTATTGATATCTTCAGTAACATTTGTAACCAATACTTACTAATAATTTTTTAAATGTTGTTGTTATTGGCAGAGTTTGAGATTTATGTTAAGAATGCTAAAATATTTCAAAAGGAACGTTGCAAAGCTGTGTAGAAAAAAAAAGAAAATTTTTGTATTCATAAATTTTGCACAAAATAACTTTCGGTCAGAAAAATTTTTCTGGTGCAACCTGGCGCTTATATAATCGGGTATAGGAGTGTAGGGGAGGGTTCGGGCTACAAAATGTTGTTAGATTTTTTTGACGGCAAAGAGTTATGCACTATTAAGTAAGAGGTTTTAGGGCAATTTGGACCTTTTTTTGAAAAAAAAAAGTTTCAAAGTTTTTGAAAGACACAAAGATTTTATTTTTAGCAGTAAGAGCTTTTAAAATATTTATATAAAACTTATTTTCTTACTCTTATTTCTTAATATATGTAATGGTTTTTAATAAAATACTTTGATTAGAAATTATTTATAAACTTAAAATCA
Source organism: Phasia obesa (assembly GCA_949628195.1). Taxonomy (NCBI): domain Eukaryota; kingdom Metazoa; phylum Arthropoda; class Insecta; order Diptera; family Tachinidae; genus Phasia; species Phasia obesa. Next base: position 166,302,625 of record OX451215.1, on the reverse strand, counting down.
TTATAATTTACACATAATTAAATAGTTTATTTAATTATGTGTAAATTAAATTATAAGGCGCATTTTCCAGGAAAAATAGAAAAAATTGTTTCTTTTTTTGTAGTTAATAAAAGCTAAATGATCATATTATAGAAACAATTGCTTTTCATCAATTATAATTTTATAATTTCATTACATTTTCATTACCACTGGTAAAAACAACTGAAACAAAACACAAAATCAGTGTCATTAATTGGGAGTTAACGTTTTGGTCATTATAATTGCTTCCAATAAGACCAATGAAAAGAAACTTAAGTATGATTTTTAACAATACTTAGCTTACAAAAGTGCCTCCTAGCAGGGTTGACAGATATGGTAAATTCTCGCCAAACGTGGGGTTTTTCAATCTTATTTGGCAAATTTTTAATTTATCGACTTTTTAGCGATTTTTAAAATAGTTGGCGATTTTTTTGATCAACATTAGAAACTGAATTAAGAAATATCAAAATGTATAATGAAGAACATACCTTTGGATGCTTATCAACTACAATATAAAATTAACTTTTAACATACAGATGAAATTTGAAGTCAAGCTTATGCTCGTTTTTATTCTCTCTAAGAAAGAATAAATTAAACTAAAATTTGGGTGATAATATTAAAGAAAAATTGGGAAAATTTAAGTTTTAGATACCAGCAGAGCGGGATGCACATTTTCTAGACAGCACTTTTCGTATCTATCTACTTTGGGTAGTGTTTAGTTGTAAGTCATATATTTAACTAACCAAACTCAGATAAAGGAATTCGAGAAAACTTTATTCAAACATCAATCGTCAGTTGGTGAGAACGAAGTCTACCACTACCTAAAGCTACCTACCTACCAACTTTAATATTTTACCACCTTATATTTGTCTTTGCTTTAGCCAACCTTCGGTTAGCAATAAAAGCTACTTTTTTAATTTTATTTGTTTTCTTCCAACATTCGTTTTTAATTAATACTATTCTACTCTTTCTAAGAGAGAATAAAAACGAACTTAAGCTTGACTTCAAATTTCATCTGTATGTCAAATTAATAGTTCGACTAATTATGTACAGTTACATCAGTTTAGTACTAGATGTGCTTATACTTAATTTTTTACTTTATATGATGGGAATTCCTGTATAGAAGATCGCTTTCATTTATGAATGCCACCAAAATTAATCTGCAAAATAGAATAAAGTATAATTTTCTTGATCCTATAAATTAGTAGTTCAATTCCCAGAAAATAAAAACCAAATAAGAGGACCATGACAAGCACCTTGAGGATGGGCTGTAGAGCATATTCGTTAGGAAGCGTTTCTTTTATTTTCTGTTTTTAAAAAAATCATGATCCCTTCTGATTGCAATGAAATATTACATGAATTTTATACGAAATTTTATAAGAAATGATCATGCGGCATTCACGAAGCAGTACATTATTTTTTACCTTACTTTACTGCTTACAAGAGGTTTATTTGAAAACTTTATAACTAAATTTTAACACCGTAAGCAATGAGTAGACTAAATAAATGCAACTACTTTCACTTTAAAATTTTTCTAAGAACTAAGGTTCTCAATAACACTCACCTAAACAAGTATTTTTTGATGTTATTGAAAAACCTTCCTTCCAAAATTTCGTTATTTGTTAAAGTATTCCCACAAAAGCATATTTTTTTATGTAAAATAATAGAGAATTTCTGCAAATGTTATTTTTGAAATGAATGCAAACATTCTTTAAGTCCTAAACAGTAAAACATATTACAGAACATTATTTTCAAAGATAAAATTATTGAAATTTTTTTTAACTTTTTATTAAGGCATGTTAAGGTAAATAAAAATGAAAAAAAAAAAATCTCTAAAAATAAATGTATAGGAAGTAATACCTGCAATGATTATGACTAAAACTAAAATTATTCTTTTGTAAAACAAATATCAAATTTCAATGAAGGATGGATGGTCAGGAGAAATACATATATAGCATACGCATAAAGTAGGAAGTAGTCACACATTTTTTATTATGTTTATTTTAGTTAATTTGACTATTACACAAAGAAATTACTAAGAGAAAGAAACTTTAGAGCATCAGAGTACGAAAATAAACAAAATGAAAAGTTTGCTTTCATCTTGTTTTGATATTTGCAGTGAGTAAAATCTAAATAAAACAAAAAGAATTAGAACGACATTTAGTGAGCCATTAAGTTATGTTTTGTACATTAATTTAATAATACCAAGCTAGTAAAGAAAACAATAACAATAAAACGATTTGAGAAAAAAAAAACGTTTCGCAAACGTTTCATTGATTTCCTCATTGTAGTACATAATGTATTAAAACGATATAAAACCTATGTTATATAAACTTGTTAAGTTCAGCCAGTGTTAGACAAGATTGCTGTTGTTTTTTGTAGCTTTCAGTGGAAGAAGGTGTTAACTCACTTTTATCCAATTTAACAGGAAAATAGCTTTCGAGTATGATTTTGGAACTATTACTAATGTTGGCATTTTGTGACTACAAGGTTTCTTGTTATCTTTTAATTGTTTTTTTTTATAATATTGATAACAAAACATTATTTTTTAATATCTTATTATTGCCATAAAAACGAAAGTTGCCTCATTGGGCGAGTAGGTAGTGTGCTAGTCTATCAGGCCAGGGTTGTGAGTTCGATTCCCACCAAAACTCTGCAATTGTTCACTACAACTTGGCAGGAAGACCAATAATAAACTTGGATATAGTCTGGACACATTCAAATGGTTAACTGCGTGCGTACTACAGGTCACGGACACTCAGGTATTATCTGACCAAGTTAAAAATCCCGGTAAGACGATCTTGTAACGTAAAATAGGCTTTGGACCACAGCAGACACATATTATATAAAAATACTGTGCAGACCTAGCCTTAAACAAATGTTATCAATTACCATAGACTCTGTGATAAAGAAGAATGTCGACATGTATCAGTCTCTAGTCTGAATTCACTACAGTTGAGAGTAAAAGGCTAGTGATAGCACGAGACTCAATGAAAGTAAAGTATTCGTAAATATCCACTCGGATAACAGAAATCATTGAGGAACGAGGGGTGTCGAAAAGGGACCCAAGAAATAATAAATGATAAATGGAAATAAAATAAAATTTTGTTTCATTTCTATGACAACATCCTTGTGACGTGAATAGTGGCTATTTTCAGCAGGAAACATTTCGGTGTGGTTTTTTACGTCCTGTAGTTTATCTTTAGGTACCCAGAAAGGTCGGTTTTCATGATGACCTCTCATGTATGATTGTGGTACCGGTAAACCTAAGGTCATTTAGTCTCGTACTAAGTTCAGTTAAAAATTCTTTGCGTACTTGAAAGCGTGTGCCATTCATTGTTAGATAATATCGATATAATTTCAGTCGATTTCGCTTACTACTTTTCAATTGCTTTTGTTCGAATAGTTCAATAAATCAATACCCTGTAGGGTATTGATTTATAAATGTAAATACAGACGTTGTGTGCGTCCTGACAATTTTGTGTTTGATTTTGCTTCGAAAGTATTCCACACCAAATTTTAAGACTCTTGCGTATTTACTTTATAAAAAGGTACCCATTCCTGGATACGATCCTAAAATTTATATAAAATTCTGAAATTCTAAAAATTATTACAATAATGAAAAAGCTCTGTAAAAGACAGATAGGAAATGAGTTACTCATTATTTTAAAATAGCGCCATCTGTTGCCCAATATTACTTAAAATATACTGCTTTCAAATATTTGCTTAAAGTATACATATGTACGTTTAAATCGGTAAAAACATCGGCATACTTTCACTGCTTTTTGTCCACTTTCCCTTGGAAATAAGATATATTTTTGCGGAAAAGAAGTGTATTTGTGGATAAAAAGATTGAGTTTATGCCTTTGCATGAAACGTTTGCGAAACGTTTTGTTAGTTGTCATACACTGCTTTGTATTTTTAATATTTGAAAATATCTTTTATAAAAAATCACTCTATTGTCCCTAAATTATATTATATATTAAATATTAAATTTTATTATGCAAAAATAACTATTTAATAAAATATTCTCTAAAGTTTAACATGTTAAGAAAATATTTTAAAATTTAATAACTCTATTTACTAAAAACTAACATAAAATCTTAATATCAAACATAAATAATAAAAGGGGATGAAAAAACCTTCATAGAAGTTCTTTGATCCTTTTGGTCCACATCCCTTCAGGAAGTCTTATTTCTACTGTGCAAAGTATATTTAACAGTATTTTAACACTGCACTTGTTATATTGCATAAGAATATATGAACATTTCCTCTTACGTTCTCCTAAGTATAACGAAATCTTTCAAAATATTTTATATCATGAACAGAAAAGTATGTTAAATATTTTGTTGTTACAAGAGACAATGCATGCAGGATATTTCCCACCACTCTTCTCCTTCATTAGAGTCACCCCTTTATGAAAGAACCTTGACAATGAGTTCTTTTCCTTTATAGTTTAGCATGCGATATTTAAATGAATGTTAAGTTGTGTGTGGGAAATGGAAACATTGTATTCCCAGTGTAAAATTATATTTTTTTGTTGATAAAAAAAAGAAAATATTAAATAAACACTCCTCCGTTGACTGAAAAAAGTGAAATTTCCTATTTAACTATAAAAATTAATATTTGCTTGTTTGCAAGGGGAATTATTATACAGTTGTTCTTAATGTTGTTCAGAAATATTAAAATTTGCCATCATTATAGAACTATTTTATAATTCATTCAAATTATGTCCGTCTCTTCATTTGCCCAATTGTTTGTCTGTCCATGTAAATCAACGGCCATCTGTACTTTTATATGTCTGTCCATGTAAGCCATGTGTTCGAAATACAAATAGCAGTTTTAAAAGGCATAACGTACAGCTGCTGATAGCTAATTAGAAAAGTTATATTGTTATTAGCGTTTAAAAAAATACTATTTGCCGTTATGGCTTTTCCACGCAGAAAAAAAAACATTTTCACCAATTAAAGGTTTTAATTGGTTTCAGATTAAATTTTAATCAAATAATTTATTGATTCAGTTATAGGGTTAATTGAGAATTTTTTTTTGTTCTGTTTTAAACAAATATATGTATATATCTGTGGCATTAAGGAATAAGTGCTTAAGTCGACTTAAGCAAAATTTAAGTTAGTGGCACCATTGGAATCTCCGTACTCCAAAGTACCCATGGGCAAAGTTTCAATTATTTTGTACCATTTTTGAGGAAGTTATAGCGAAATTTAATTTTGCTTATCTTTTTTCAATGTCTAAACGCATTGGGAAAAAAGCTTAAGAAACTACAAGCTATTTTTCCAAATCAAAAAATATTTTTTTCACAACTTATTAATTGCAACGGCTGCGTATTTTTCGTAGATCTAAAATAATTTCCAAAACATACGTTTGACTTCCATGTGCGAAGTTTAAAGATCAGATATTTTTTTTAAAAAATTAATTTTGAAGTTTAAAATTGTTCTCCTACAAAACTTAAAAATCAGACTTAAGCACTTTTTCCTTTTTGCCACAGATATATATATACATATATTTGAATCAATTAAAAAATTAATTGAATTTAAATTTAAAACTAATTAAAACCTTTAATTGGTGCAAAAAAATTTCTGCATTTCATTGATGGGTCATTTAAAAAATGAGATTTACTTTCCTTTACAAAGTTGGCTAAAATAAAAATTAGTTATTTACTAGCAAGCAATGAAAAAACCATTAGTCAGTAGCGGGATAATGAAGGTCCTTTTTCCGATCCCATTCGTTTCTCAATGATTTCTGGCACCGAGTTGATAATTTATGGCTATCTTAGTATCACTAGCCTTTACTCCCGACTGTAGTGATTGATGTTACACATTCGTCCTTTTTCTTTTCATCACGTAGTCTCCAGCAATTGCTAACATTTGTTTAAGCGAAAGTTTCTCATAGTATGTACATTTATGTTTCTGCCTGTGGTCCTAAGCTTAATGCAGGCCAGGGCTAGGCATTCACATAAAATGTACCCTTGTGCCTAGTCTCTTCAGGTACAGCCGAAAGTGTCGTCTTCATCGATTTTCATCTTCGCCAGTAGCAGTTACCCAGCTTCCCGCCGAGAGACTGCTTCCTCAGGAGAATTTTAAAAGATTATTATCCTGTCCACCTCATATGAGGCATTCTTTATTTTCTAAATTTTCGGTTTTCAAAAATGAAGTCTTTAGAAAATACGACATTTCATCTTAAAAACATAAACAATACGAAAGTACAATTTTTGGTCAAAATTTTAACTTTTTAGTAAAATTTAAAAACTTTCGATTATTTAATGAAATTTTAATTTTTTTGAAAGCTAGTTTTTTTAATTATCGGTTTTGAATAGCCTAAAGTTTCTGCAACTCTTTTGGTGCCTTCACAAAATTAGTTTCAACCCTAACAGGGACGAAAAGCTAGACATACAGGCAAACATTGCTAAGTCGATTTTCCTGTATATAAGAATCCAGAATATACTTTTATGTATATACATACATATATGTGTTCGAAAATAAATATTGTAGAAACAATTACAATCGTAGTGACAAACTTTCCAAATGTGGTGAAGGGTATAAAAATCAATTTCTCTTTCAATAAAAAACTTACAAACTGGTCTAACGAAGCTCTATGCTAGATACAAAATGAAATGACATGAAAAGTGTTATTAAAACGTTCAGTTTAAGAGCTTAAAAACGTTCCTTGTATTGCAATAAACTATTTAAAATTATTTCATTAAGTGACAAATTAAAATGTTTAAAATGACACACCCATTTTTGAAGATAATTTATTAATTAAATTTTCTGGAAGAAGAATAAAATTATTAAACAATATTAATGAATGTTTCTATGGAAGAAATTAAATTATTTCATTTTAATATTTTAATATTATAAAAAGGTGAACAAACGATGGTGATAAAATATGCGTAGGAGTGAATTGTGTGTTAGAATTTCGAAAGTAAGTGTTTAACAAATAAATATTTTTAGCTGGTTATTCATGTATAAGTTATCGTTGTTTTACAATGTACAGACAGATGTTTTTATTACTATTTAGTCTCTGTTACATAGAAGAAAACTTGAATTTTATTCCCTAAACATGTAAGAGTTACTTTGTTATTTTATAAAGAGTCTTAGAAAATGATTCCAGTACTCGAGACGAATTCTATTTTTGCATTGGCCTTTTTCAGCTTAGATTTACTTGAATACTCCTTGATGTAGTTGTTTATTTTTATGAAGGCAATAAAAGGAAGCTGCAGTTTAAATAATTATCAATTATGTCATATTTAAATCGATATACAGCAGTTATACTAAAAACATTGTGACTGAAAATACCATGTCTTTTTCCATACTTTTCATATAAATGTTTCATACAAAAATGTGTTTGCATATTTGTTTGCCCGAAGGCTTTAGCTTTTACACCAGTGTACCGATTTTCCTGCAATTTTCGCACTTTGTTACTAGCTATGTGGTGGATAAAATTGGGTTTATAATTTTTTGATACAAAATAAATATTTATCATCTTGTTACTTGTGAAATATAATCTACCTTATCTTAAAATTTTTGAAAGTAACTCTCTTAAGAATGTGCTTAGTTAAGCTAAAAACCAGCTCAATTGGAAAAGTGGACGTGGTTCCTCCAATAAAAAGTGAACAGTAATTATGGAATACCTAGAAAACTTAAGGCAATTTACGGCATTCGATGCCGATCGAAAATTCCATTTAATTTTTATTGATATTTCGATCTATATAGAATGCCGTAATTTTGCCTCTGAAAAAGGCAAACAAAAAAACAAGACTAAAATAGAAAGACGTGGAACAAGATTAACGTGGGCACCTGCCGGTTTGGCCTAATCTCAGGGCTGTCTTTCCACCGAGTGAAATTTAAGCGTAGACTAGCGCCCCCGTTGCGCTGTATAGCAACACTCCACGATATGACGTTGCCGCCAGTATCGCAATTTATGTGTGATACAGCCACAATGAGTAGCAATTCATATAATATGCTAAGCCTGGATTCCATATTATAGCCTCTTGCTTAAGGGGTTGGAGAGTATCCAAACACCGTCTATTGGAGTGCAACAGCACACTTGATCGAACTTGCACCATACCTACATTAATCAATCTTAAACCACAACCACCACGTGTACCCCCGAAGGGGACCTCACCAACAACCGCTCACAGAGAGGATAGGGGCTACCGATTCCCGTGGCACCAGTCCTTTGGGCACTGGTCGGGCCTCGAAGAGGATCCGTGTATTAAAACAACAGACCATTTCTTCCAGATTTTGGTTCTAGAAACCGTAGCGTCTGGTGCCCCTATTTTCCCCGAGTGAACCGCGTCAAAGCATTTTCCTTCTTCTGCAGTGACAATTGGTTCCCCGGGGGTACTGAAATAGAAAGGTGGGCGTGGTTATTCTCCTGCACCTAGAAAACTGTAATAACTTAGGTCTTGCAATATGCATAGTCTATCATAAAAAAAGGCTCGCTTGATTGGTACCTCCCAGATACAGCGAACAACTATTATCATGTACCTAAGGAACTATACCAGGTATAGTTCATATTGAAATACTGTACCACTAACCCGCTCATCAATGTGCATAGTCGGGGAAAACAAATAGCTGGATTGGAAAACTGTGTATGATAGCTTCCATATAAAGTGAAAATTTATTATTCTACATACACTTCAAAATATTGCCTAAAATTTAGGATTATATAGTGTCTAAATTTTTGTTGGAAAAAATCTTGTTCTTTGCTATTGCATCGATTTTGTGATTATTTGCAAACAAAGAACACAATTTGTATCATTTTATGCAAAAAAATATAAAGATGATCTTAAAAGTGTTTATTTTTAAACAAAGTAAGCTTAAAATCGACTCGATGTGTCTAAAGAACATCCAATTGTTTAATATTAAGCATATCTGTTTAAAAATGGCAGAAAATTCTTTAAACGAAGCTGTTACTGAAAGAAAATTTATTAAAAGTGAAATTCTATTAAATGAAATTCTTTAAAAAAAATATTACTTGATTTTGTGTTTAAACCATTACACCTTTTTTGCCTTTTTGCAGACATTCTTTCAAGTCTTAAAAGTTGGCATCTCTGAGCAGTCGATTAAGCGAAAATAGAATCAAGTTTGGCTTTTGTATTGTTGTAATGAGTATTTAAAGTAAAATTTTCTCAAACTTCTAACTTGAGCTTGATAAATATGCGTATTTTTTAACAGCTGCCTTTTTATGTCGGGTATTTAAGAAGCGCCTTTTATTTATTATACTCTTCACCACAGATGGAAAGGGTATATAAAAGTTTGTCATTCCATTTGTTATTTCTACACTATTCGCTTTCGACTCAATAAAGTATTTAGTCTTGATCCTTATACATAGGTGAGTGGATTTAACGATGTCCGTCTGTCTGTCTGTCTGTCTGTCTGTCTGTCTGTCTGTCTGTCTACCCATCTCCGTTTGTTTTATATTTATTAAAATAAATTCTTAATATATTATTTAAATATAATCTCCTGAGCATTGGATTATATGTAAAGTGGTTGGTGGTAAGGAATGTGATACCAGAAGTGTTTTTATGCCTGTGTAAAATATTTATGTATTTTGTGATTGTTTAGGAGATTTTTTAGATCTTTCATGTGGCAAATCTTGTTGGTTTTTATGTTGTTTGTTCATTTTCAAACTTGTTAAGTTTATTATCCTCAATTACGTTTTTTTTTATAATAAAAAACAAGATTTCAATGAAACGTATGATAACTGGTTAATTTTTAATTTTTTTTGGGGCTTTTTGTTATGGAATAAACATTTGATGTTTCTTCTTCTTTATTTGCTAATTCGTTGTTTGAATTTTAGCGACTAAATTATATATTTAATTTTTTTTAAATTATATTAGATATTTTTAGTACCTCCGCAAAAGCAACTCTTCAGTGAAAAATCTGACCATTTGAAGTTTATTCAGCATTATATAATCTTTATTACAGTTTATTATAGTTGCACAAATTAAGTTGAAAATCATAAGAGTAAAAACCAAATATATTATTTTGTGAAATTGCAAAACATAACACCTTAAGGCCAATTCTAACATCACTGTGGTGAAGGTTATATAAGATTTGGCACACCCTAATATAGCGCTCTTGATGGTTTTTCTTTATTTTTTTTTATATCTCTACTAATTTTTTTTATATCTCTACTAACTAAAAAAAACGTATGAGTATTATTATAGATTTTGCAATACTCATGCGACACAAGAGTGATATACACTCTTTTTCTCACAGAAATGTACGTTGTTTGTAGTACATTATAACTGGGTAATTCCAAGTCAAATCAACTAAAAAAAATTTTTTTCAAATTTACCACTTCCGATTTTATTAAAACTTTTTTTTATTTATATTCGTTGACTCCCTGAATCCAAATATGATTTTAAAAAAATTCTATCTCTTACAGTTTTTCCGCTACACAGTTACCAAAATTGAAAAATCTCGCTTTTTTTCATATGCGCTCGAGTATTTAATATAGGGTATTTCATACGCTTTAATATGGTATCAATCATGAATCCTGAAATTTTTTAACATACTTTTTTCTGATATTTAAAAAAAAGTTTTATTAAAATTTTTGAGATGGTATCTTTTAATTTTTTTTTAAATTTACATATGTTTTTTAATGTGGCTTAGTGAGTACACCATAAAAATTTCAGAGTAGGAACATGGTGGGATCAGAAGTTATGTTAAAAAAACTACATATTTTTCAATTTTAAGGAATATTTCTTACCTTTATTACCCAGTATATTAAAAAATTTATATTTTTTCAGTTTATAATGAGTCAAAATGAAGTTTTTTTATTATAACTTTTGGTCCCACCATGTTCCCACTCTGAAATTTTTACGGCGTACTCATTAAGCCACGTTAAAAAACATATGTAAATTTAAAAAAATTAAAAAAAACGTTTAATATTAAGCATATCTGTTTAAAAATGGCAGAAAATTCTTCAAAAGAAGCTGTTACTGAAAGAAAATTTATTAAAAGTGAAATTCTATTAAATGAAATTCTTTAAAAAATATTACTTGATTTTGTGTTTAAATCATTACACCTTTTTTGCTTTTTTGCAGACATTCTTTCTAGTCTTAAGAGTTGGCATCCCTGAGCAGCTGATTAAGCTAAAATAGAATCAAGTTTGGCTTTTATGTTGTTGTTATGAATATTTAGAGTAAAATTTTTTCAAAATTCTAACTTGAGCTCATTTCAAAATTCTAAATGAGCTATTACTCAACTTTCTAGGACTTATGGAACTGGATTTAGAATATATTTAATCCTCGAGCGCATATGCAAAAAAGCGACATTTTTCAATTTTGATAACTGTGTTGCGGAAAATCTGTAAGAGATAGAATTTTAAAAAAATCATATTTGTATTCAGGGAGTCAAAGAATATAAGTAAAAAAAGTTTTAATAAAATCTGAAGTAGTCATTTTGAGTGCCTTGTTGATTTGACGTGGAATTACCCAACTATTTAAGTATAATAGTGCTCGTCAATAGCTTTTAGTTTTCATAACGACGAAGTGCCAGTAAAGGCTAAACATATTCATTCATTTAAATTGGCCAATTTGTATAAAATATTTAGTTAAGAATAAATAATATTGCTTAAATGTGGTTTTAGTAAATCAATGAATTAAATTTTTTAATTTTTTTAAATTTTTTATTGAGATTAACAGGAGAAAAAAGTTAATAGTTAGTTGCTACTTTAGGACATATATAAAACTAAAAAAGTATTATATATAACAGGAGGCTAGTCTGGCGGCTAGTAATTGTCGATCTTCATTCTCATCACAGATTCTGTCATAAATACTAATTAGCTTGATGTTAAATTCTTCTATAGCATAGATTTCTAATTAATTCACCCATTGTGCCTCTTCTAGGCACAATCTGGAAGTATCGTCTACATCGATTTCCATCTCTTGAGCTGGTGATAGTTTTTGTTTCCATGACCTATCACACATGCAGTTCGGCAGCATTTGTGATAGAAAATACTTTTTCTTAAAAATATTTTCTATATTTGAATATTTAATTTAATTATTCGAAATATTTTTTAACATACAAAATAATTTTGCAGAATGTTTAAGTTCGTTTTCTTATCTATAAATTGAAAAATATTGTTTCCAGCTGATAATGGGGAACATTTTATTTTAGACACTAGCAGAATGAAATGCATGGCGACAATGTAGTCTAGTATTTCCCAAAGCTAAAATGTGTGATGTGTGATGTGTGTTTTTTTTTTTAATATTTATCACTTCGTATTTGTTGTTACTTCAGCCAACCTTTTATTAGCAACTAATGTAACAAATATTGTCGCAACATTACTTTTTTATTTGATATTATTTTAGTATCGAACTTGGCGGTTCCCCGCCGTTTTTAATATTTTAATATATAAATTATTTATCTGAATTATTTATTAACATGCAAAGGAATATTGAACTAAGGCTAGAGATCGTTTTATTCTTTTTAAGTAGTTTTATGTTATTAGAGGGAAAAACATGAAACACTGTTATAGACCTCTTTTAATCAGCACTTGGTTATGTAATTATTTCCTTCACACTTATAAAATTAATAAAATTTTATTTAAATTTATAAAATTTAATTTAATTTTATAAGTTTGTCCATACTGTAGTTATACAGCAGCCCAGGGATTGTGTGCAAATTTTTCTTTCCTACATAGCTATAAATTTATTAATCTCACTTTTCACAAGATAATTTGCTTCTTCCATTCCTGCTATGTCTACTTGTCACTTCACATTTGTCATCGTAAAAGCACTTTTAATATCCAATAATTTAAAACCTCCTCAATCTGATTGGTAGAGCGCTAGTCTATCAGTCTAAGTATTGCGGGTTCGGTTCGCACCATCGACTCTGGGTGTTTTTGTACAAGCAAGCAAGCAGCTTTGCTTTCTTTTCTCACCTTTATTTGGTACTATTTTTTAGTGTAAAGCCTTAACCTTCAAACATCAAAAATTTTCAAATGTTTCAATTCGTTAAAGTTAGTTCCGCTAAATAGGCCCTAAGGCATACGGCACAACTGCATTGATGTTTGTGCAATACGGTGGAGGTTGCCGCATTTGTGGTTGCATGCAAAGAGAGCTTAACTTAAAGGTAATATTTTTCATTGTTTATACGATCTTTTGGTTAACGATGCACCACGTCATTGTAATCGAACCTTATTATTTCACTGAATTTGATTTAAGTCCTTCGAATGTTTTTGATGTGTTTAAAAGCATGTATTATTTTGCTCAGAACAGCGCCTATAGTTTATATCTACCAAACGAAACGAAAACATATTAAAGGAGCTGTGTAATACAGATAAATTGTAGGTTATCTCTTTTGTTAACAAACTAACAATGAACGTGTAACTGTTTTTGTAGGCATCACGGGACTTGCTCTAAATACAGGCGGAGTCCGGTCTGTCTAAATTGGGTGAGATTGATGTAGGTAACATGTGGCTTCACATACCTTACAGCCCATCAAACAATTATGTATATTATTGCATTACACATTTCCTGTTCATGTACTTTTGCATTTTTGTTATCAGAATTGGCCCCCTAAAACACGTGTTTTACATCATTATGTTGTGATTACTTGAAGGAAAAGGTACATATATGCCAACAGGCCTACGACTACACGTATATTGACGGAGAAAATTCAATGTTGAAGTAATGAAATTCAGCCCAATTAAGGCAAAGTGGTTATGAAAAAAAACCATGAACCTATGGAAGCTATTTGCCCGAACTGCTCTTCCATAATTAATATTTTCCTGTGTTTTTTTTTTTAATTCAGTAAAATAGCAATATAAATACAAAAAAAACTTTGTTCTCTATTTAACTAAAATCTTGCACACAGTTTTAAAGGTGTTTGAAAAAATAAAAATAAAAAAGACTACTAGTTATTGCTTTAGACTCTAAGTAAAGGTCAATGCAAAGAAAAGTATTAAAGCTATTTTTAGAATTTCGCATTAAACGCAACTATAGCAAATAATTTTTAAAATTTTATTAAAGACAGTAGTGAAAAATAAATAAAACTGTTTCAAAATAATCCCTTCTCTTTAAATTTCTTGTTGCCTTTTGTATTTGATATCTTTCTTTATTATTTTAAGTTTTCGTATTAAGCTTTAGTGTAAAAAAAGTTTTTAATTAAATTATCTGCATCTTCACTGAATAAATAAAATAAAATATAATGTAAGCTTTCAATCACCTTGATTTGCTGATATTAAATATGATGAGCCGTAATTCAACTTTTACTTATAAATATTTTATTCAATTTAAACGTTATGAATTTATTATTCTTCTCTATATTTGATGATTTTCCTTTCTGTATTCTATTCTAATAAATAAAATCATCATCTACTTGGCCTTTTCCGTCACGAAAAAAATCTGATGCTGGATTATAAATATTTAATGTTAAAAAGCCAGGAAGAAGAAACCACAATCATAACGATTTTAAGTGTTTCTGTTAGCTAAAAGAAAAATTTAATAAATATAATAAACGAAGCTAAAGCTAAAACTTAAATGTTTGTAGTGTTAAATTACATAGGAGATTGTTGTTCGTGTGTTGTTTAAAAAAAATTAATTTTATTTCTGCTATTAAAATTATTATAAATTGTAAAAATGTACTAGAATAAGTCTATATTTTATACTTTTTCTTTTTTATATTGTAAACTTTTTTCAACAATTTAGATAAAAAGTCTTTGGTTAGAAGTTTTAAAGCTAAGCAAAAAATACTGACCAACTACTTTATTTCTCAAAAGAAAACTAGCAGTATTTAACAACTAGTAAAAACAGATTGAGAAGTCGAATACAAAATAAAAAACCTTTAAAAAATACACACAAACGCACAAACTATTTTCAATATTTTCTTACTTCCATTTTAAACTGGGTTAGTTTCTTGTTAATACCCACTGCAGATATTAGGAATAATAAAAATTGAAGCAACATAGCAACATGTAATGGAACTGTAAGAGAACCGTGGCTATACATGAAAAGTTGCTGGTGCCGATTGGACCCCTTTTACATTATGCAACTTTTTTGGGAGGAATTAAAAAGGGTACACATATACATGTACTCTTGAAATTCGTTTGTTCCCCTCATTTGTAGTTTAAAGTGAATTAATAATTATTTTGTCGTAAGTTCTTTATTATAAAGAGCTAAAGAAAAATTAGACACTAGCAGAAGGTAATGCATTTTCTGGATCGCTCATCCATCATCAGCATTCTTCGTATCTATCTACAAGGTAGTTTCAATTGTAATATTTTTTCTATTTTTACAAACAATACATATAAATAGAATATGAGAATTATAAATTTTTTATTATATTTCATAATTGGAAGAGGTTTTTCGAAATTATTTTACACTTATAAACCCTATCCCATTATACTATACTACCAACCAGATATTTTTTTCTTCATTTTTATTCTCTTTATATACATTTTTTCTTTATTTGAAATTGGTAAATATCTGTCTTGCCATTAGCCAACCTTTTGTTAGCTAATGGATATTGCGATCCAGAAAATATATTACATTCTGCTAGTTTTTTTTTATTAAATTGTTTTATTTGCAATCTATTTTACAATCAAAATAATAAGCAAATTTCATGACATTTAAATAACATACATTTTTACAGTTTACAGTTTTCCTTAAAACTCAAAAAAAAAAAATCAAATTTTACTTTTGTAATTTAAATAGGATTTGACAAATTAAAATTTTCTATTTTCGGAAGGGAAGGTCAAGAGCATGAAGCCTTTTAAGTCTCTGGATTTCATTGCTATCATCTAACAGGTTTATTGCTAACACATTGGAATGATTACTTAGTCTATTAAGGTATCTTTCACTGAAGTTATTAATCTCTTCCTTTACCATTAAAATTCGAAGATCTCTGTGTATGTTTTTGTTGCCTATAAACCATGGCGCATTTGTTAAAAGTCTGAGAGTTTTTGACTGGTATCTCTGTAATATCTCAACGTTCGAATTACTTGCAGTTCCCCAAAGTTGGATGCCGTATGTCCATATAGGTTTTAGTATTGTTTTGTATAAACCTTATTTTCCAAGCTTAAGCTTGATCTTGGGCCCAATAACCAAAACATTTTTCTTGTTTTTAATTTAAGCTGCTCACGTTTCTTTTTGACATGCTCTTTCCAAGTAAGTCTTCGATCAAGATGAAGGCCTAAATATTTATAACTTAACTTTAATAACTTTTTATTTAATAACTTTTTTTTACTAACTTTAATATTCCATTTTTGAAGCCAATCTTGAAGTAGATTTAATTGATTTTGTAGCATCTCGGAAGCTATTATCGGTGATTCATTTGAGGCTAACAAAGCAGTATCATCTGAATACGTAGCAGTAGTTATATTTTCAATTGTTGGCATATCTGCAGTAAAAATTGTGTACAATACTGGTCCCAGGACACTACCTTGTGGAATACCGGCGTTAATACAACCAAACCTTGAGATCCAGAAAATACATTACATTCTGCTAGTGTCCAATTTTTCTTCATCGCTTTATAATAAAGACCTAAAGCCATAATAAATATTAATTTATTTAAAAATAGTTCAAATAAAATTAAATTTATAATAAAAATTCAACGATATAAACACAAATGCAATTTTAAAGAAGAAAAACGAAAAATTGTAGTGACAAAAATAAAACAGGTAAACTCCCTGTGAGCGATTTCTATATGAAATAACCTGGTTCATGGCAAGATTCTACAAATTGCTAAGTGAACAGAAAAGTCACAACTTTTGTAAAGTTGTCAATAAATATTTTATGATTGTCGGGCTTTGTTTACAATATTTTCAGCAGCATTTTCCCAAATTTTCTACCAAATACACAATGGGTTAAGTTTTAATTTTCAAAAAATACTTTTTTTGTGAAGATAAATTTTTCTATTTTAAGTACAAAATTTCTGAAAAATATTTATATGAGCCGTTTTTTTTTTCGAAAATATTGGCTTTTTTACAATTTTCACTATTACCTTGGAACTAAGTATATAAATTTATAAATTAAATAAAACATAACAAATTTGCTGTTTTTTGTTTAAAAAACAAGAATTTATTAAAAAAATCAACAAGACGAAAAACAAAATATTTTATTTAGCGTTTATGAGCAAAATTTTGAACTATTATGATACGCGTCGGCAGTTCGTTTATTTTATTCATATTATAAAATTTTGTTGAGGCAGAACAAAAAAAGAAACTAGAAAACATTTTATCCGGACAGAAATTCAAATTTTCAATGGCATGAAAAGATCTTTGGCTAGCTCATATATTTTATTTGGTTCTTAACTCTTTTAATTTTGCGCGTAATCATATATCATACTCATGCCTTTAAAAATATCAAAGAGTATGCGAATAAATAAAAGATATCTAATGTTTATAGGTGTATCACTAAATGATACAGTGACTAGGTGAACTGTTACTTGGGGTACAATTTTCCCACCCTGCATGTTTTATGCAAAAACGCATGACAGAATTATTACCCATAATTTTTAATCTGTCCCTATATTATACGAACATGACTTTTACTTACATAGCTGCATTATTGCTATAGGATATCCTTCCCTTGATATGTTAAATAATTCAAGATTGCATTTTATATTACAGAACAATGAATAGATTTATTTACAAAAAAATAAGAAAGAGAAAGAAAAAATTACAATATAATAAAAAAAAATTCATTGATCAAAGCAAAATTATCATAATCTCTCTCTGAGAGTATAAAAAATTTCTTCACTGATATTTAATGGGAATAAAATGAAATTGAAATTGACTAACAATTAGGATAAATAGTAATAAAATATAAAAAGAAATGTAGTATGAATGGAAAAAATATAATAATTAATAATATTTTTAATTCATGCTTACTCACTATTATATTTTACGCTGTTTTTTCATCCCTTACTCTCGTTTCATTGATGGGCCCAACAAAAAAAATGATGATTTTGAATTAAGCTTACGATAAAGAGATTAGATGTATGTAAATACACTCGAAATGAGATGTTAGATAATTAAAAAAAATATTATAATACAAATTCTTAAGATAGTTTAAAATTATGGTTAATAATTCCAAAAGCTTATAAATCTTACATTTTATTTACATCTAAATTCTAATAAATGTGGAAATTCAAAATTGTTTTTAGTTATGATTTAATAAACTACATTTTTACTTTTCTATATTTTTAATACATTTTTGTATATATAAAACACTAAGTTTGTTTTACGCTTCTGGAACGTGGTTGCAGGAATTACATCGATTTTTTGTTAAAATTATTTATTTTGAAAAGTTTATTGAAATATAAAACAGAAATTATTATTGACAATTAAAATTTTGAGACTTACATAATTTCTATGGTGTAATTGAACTTTTTGTTAATAAGTCAGGTTTAAAGAGTTTGAATAAAAATCATAAATATAAATATAGTTTAATATATTTTAATAGATTTTAATATTACTTTAGAAAATAATGAGGTACAGTACCAAAACTTGCAATATGTTAATCTTTAAATGAAATAGTTTTGTGTAACTCCCAGATCAAAACTATATTAACGGTGATCTGGATGATGGAAATAAAATCGTGGTTTTGCTCACGTGATTCGCCAGACTGATGGAAGTAAACTCGTGGTTTTGAACACGTGATTCGCAAGACTGATAAAGGTTTTTGGTGTCGTTATCGTGACGTTAAGACCAAGCTAAGTGACCGCTTATCTACGTGCTTTCTATAAATCGAAGGTTCTAGAAGAATTCCACGTTTATAATTCTGATGTCCAACTTCTATGTGAACTATGCTTTTGGGTAATTAAATAAGCTTTTACCCTTTTATACTTAATTATTTTTTATATTTATTTAATTCTCGAATATGCGGTAAGTGGTTTTTGGAAAACAAATTGATCCATAATTATCAGAAAAGCACATGTAGATGTTTTTAATGTTCTTTTTCACTTTATATTAATCGACTCAACACAGTAACTTTAATTTTAACAATGACTTCATAATTTGGAGTTAGATACCAAGAAAGCGATAAGTTACTGCGTTTCTAAATGTAAATGCATATTATACATAAGGAAGAATATATTGCTTATTAAACCTTATGAAGGCTCGTCTGTTAAAAAAGGACAACATAATTCGTACTTCTAGTTGAGAGCAGCTTACTTATGTACATTAGAACATTGATTAAGATTTACTTATATCATATATAGACAGATGAGCGAAATTTAAGTACAGAATATGGAAAACAATATTTATATCATGCAAGTTCATGGGGAAGTAACCTTGCATTACATATTTGTATTCCCAAAAAAAAAAAAAAATTAAGCTAATATTAAAAAAAACGTAACACTATATGTATAAAAAATTAAATATTTTACGCATTGCTATCTATTAGCATATTTTTCTTAAGAACTAAAGCTGAGGTCTAGTTCGTTATCACTACATAAAACTCGATAATTTTGTATTTTAATAATCTGGAGTGGCCTATACTCAACTTTACCATATCTCATGGTAACATATTTTTATTGATGCATAAAGAATAAAAGTTCAATGTATATTGAATCGATACCACACCAAAAAAAAATACTCAAAATTTTAGATTTAGATTTCCCCTGAACTTCCCGTCCTGTTTGGGCAGACATTTTACATACATTTTTTTAAGATTATCCTAATAGAATATTAAATGTGAAATTTTGAAGTTATATGTTGAATAATGCTCGAAAAAAATTATTTTCCATTTGGGGTTTCAAATAAGGCGATTATTATTAAAAAATATACAGCTTTTCAATTCCATATACTAACGGCACATACTAAGTGTCATTTTAATATGCAAAACGGTATGTCCTGTAGAGCCTTCTCAAAAATAGTGGTATACACACACATATCCACCCACCCTCAGGTATCTTCGCAAAACTAAAAAAAATAATTCAGGAGACCTCAATTTTTGCGTATTTTTTCTAAATTTTCTTAAACTATATACTTATATTGTTTTTAGTTTTTAGGTACAATTTACAGTTTTTGTTCATGCGGTTTAAGTTACAAAAAAATTTTTGTAGTTGGAAAAAGTGTAAGTTATCCATGGACGATGGAAACAAATTTTGTTTTCTAGAACAAGGTATAAAATTTTCATTTATGCGGGGTCGTGGTTCAAAAGTATAATTACTCGATGCATTAGAACAATTAGAATTATTACTCACTTTTCTATAATATAAACATACATAAAAACAATACCATTTTCCAAGGCGTACAGGTTTGATACGAAGAAATTGTTTTGTCAAATGATGACCATAATAGTTCACTAGGTACTTTTTCGTGAAACACCTTGTCAACAGTCAAAATAGTAATAATATTTCCTAATAAAAATAGTGCCATATCACATTGGTGAAAACATTTTACCACTATACTAGAAACGGTAGTTATAGGAACAATCGATCAATATGTCTTCACGAAAAACGTTCCACTGCACAATGGGGCAGAAACAACATAATAAAATAACTCAGCCATTTGTAAAGGGTAAGACCGATTGATCCAACAATTTTGTAACGAGCATAGCAGAGGAATATCTGAGTTTAAGTTTTAAGGTTGGCTACCACACACTTTCCAGGGGTGGAGCTATGTGGTTTCAAAGTTGGTTACCTCGCACCTGCAAATGCTTACACAGCTTGCCATTTCTGCGATTAAAAATAATACATGGTCTTAAAGGTCTAGTTAATACCTACAAAATAGTGCTTTAACCTACAAATTATGTTTTAAAATGATCGAAAAAATTAAAATTATATATTTTTTTTAATCTCGTTACCCTGGTACAGTTTTTAGAAATATTGAGTACTATTTTTAGGATTTTTTTTTTAAATTTTTATCGTAGTTAGCCAGCAAAATTTAAAATATAATAATATAATGGGTGATTTTTTTGAGGTTAGGATTTTCATGCATTAGTATTTGACAGATCACGTGAGATTTCAGACATGGTGCCAAAGAGAAAGATGCTCAGTATGCTTTGACATTTCATCATGAATAGACTTACTAACGAGCAACGCTTGCAAATCATTGAATTTTATTACCAAAATCAGTGTTCGGTTCGAAATGTTCAAATGTGACAAATTTTGTTCAGCAATGAGGCTCATTTCTGGTTGAATGGCTACGTAAATAAGCAAAATTGCCGCATTTGGAGTGAAGAGCAACCAGAAGCCGTTCAAGAACTGCCCATGCATCCCGAAAAATGCACTGTTTGGTGTGGTTTGTACGCTGGTGGAATCATTGGACCGTATTTTTTCAAAGATGCTGTTGGACGCAACGTTACGGTGAATGGCGATCGCTATCGTTCGATGCTAACAAACTTTTTGTTGCCAAAAATGGAACAACTGAACTTGGTTGACATGTGGTTTCAACTAGATGGCGCTACATGCCACACAGCTCGCGATTCTATGGCCATTTTGAGGGAAAACTTCGGAGAACAATTCATCTCAAGAAATGGACCGGTAAGTTGGCCACCAAGATCATGCGATTTGACGCCTTTAGACTATTTTTTGTGGGCAGCAACTATTCCAGCTTTGGAAGACAACATTTCCGAAGAAATTCGGGCTATTCCGGCCGAAATGCTCGAAAAAGTTGCCCAAAATTGGACTTTCCGAATGGACCACCTAAGACGCAGCCGCGGTCAACATTTAAATGAAATTATCTTCAAAAAGTAAATGTCATGGACCAATCTAACGTTTCAAATAAAGAACCGATGAGATTTTGCAAATTTTATGCGTTTTTTTTTAAAAAAAAGTTCTCAAGCTCTTAAAAAATCACTCGTTATTTTGGAAAAATTTAAAGATTATATACATATTTTCAGAGTTATTGCATTTTTGTGTATTTTAGCCTAAGAAGGGCCATTAGTTCTTTTTTTTTTTTGATACAAGCAAATTTTCTTAAGGAATATATAAAAATATTATATTTGTGTAGGTTTAAACTAAATTTCGTATAATACTTATCATCCTTGTAGAAGATGGCGGTCCTTCAATTTTACATATTTTACATCGAAATTTTGACTTTAGCCTATATGTATGTTCTAAAACACCAAATTGTTGCTGAAAGTATTTTATGAGCCCTAGTCCAAATGTAGACTTTATGGGTAAAAGAAAAAGTTTTAATTTAGATTTTAAAAATTAAATGGTGTGCACATACAACATTTATGAAACGAGTGAGTCGATAGACTGGTTAGTAGGGCGCTAGTCTATCAGCCCAGGATTTGCGGGTTTGGTTCAAAGACTTTTTGTCTTAAAAAAATATCGTTTATTGAACTGTGAGTGCCCCATTTAAAAACTTTTAATCACTTATCCCAATAACAAAAACTAAACCTAGGTATTTTAATTTGACTTATATCTTTTAAACCATTATAGAAAAGTTGATGACAGAATGTGTTTCACTATATCCTTTTTAGTAACAAATATAAATATTAAAAAAAAAAAATAAGAAACTAAAGGGGATCCCATAGTATATGTAATTTGATGTATATTGGCTTTTTTTTTGAACCGTTATAGACAGAAGGTTGAAATTTATACAGAATCTGTATCGCTAAGTTCGCTATAAAAACAAGCATATAATTTTAAGTTAAAGGCTGTCTCCTTTGGTGACTTAGGTTGATGTATATATTCTTGTTTTGATATATAGCAAGGCACTTGGAAATTTAAAGTACATATGTGTATTCTTATGTGGGCTATAACAGCAAGTATTGAAATCAAATGATAAATTTAGCTTAACTTTCAGACCATTATATACAGACACTTGAAAATTATTGAGTCTCTACTTCTATGACCGCTGCAATAATATAATATATGTGATCCGGCCTATGAAAAGGTGGCTTATGACCCAAAAAAAATTTTTCAACTTTTTTTGTCTTCTAGAATAGTTCTAGATAGTTCTATAAAGTCCTAGCTTGCTTTGAAGTGTACTAAGAAAGAAGAGCACAAATGAAAGAAAAACAGAATTTTATTGAAAATCCACAATCGAGATTGTTCGTTATCTGTAATAGACAATCCACTGTAAAAATATTTTAATCCACTTCCATTTGATCTTCAGCTTGAAACAATGCTTGTAGTTCGTCCTCGTAATTGATACCAACATCATCGAAAGAATCATCATCATTCTCTTCGTTTTCACAGAAATATGTTTGAAAAACCTCGCTAAATTCTTCTTCGACAGACATTATTCACAAGTGACACACGTCAGGTTTCTGGAATATTTTTGTAAAGCTGATAATAAACAATTAAAAAAGTCCAAAATTGAAAATATTCAAATATTAGAACAGAAGTTATGGTAAGTCAAAGTCGATTTGGGGACAACGCTGGGTCAGAAACTGGTTTGTGCTTTGCATTGAAAAAAAAAAATCGCTCTTTATATACACACATGAACTTATCTCATTTATGTTCTTTTGCATTTTTTGGTTGCCTTTTGGGCATGACTGGTTATAATGCAAAAGAAAAACTACTAAAAAACTGACGAAATGCATTGTTTATCCTTAACAGCTAATTTTTCGAAATTTTGTTTTTGAGTCAGCTTTTCATAGACCGGGTCACATATATATATATATATATATATATATATATATATATATATATATATATATATATATATTTTTTTTTTGGATTTACTATTAACATGCTGTCCGCTTTTTCTTGCAAGATTTATTGATGATATTATATAATGTCAAAGTCTTTTCATTAATCAACTTTCCAATAATCATGTATTTCCCAAATTGGCAAGGCGATGGTAAATGGATTAATAGTGCTTTTTGTTTGTTTTAAATATATTTAACGCATCTTTATAAAAAACATATTATTTGATTTTACAGGAAAAAAAATAAAATATGCATAAGTACTCCTAAACATACTTTTTAATATGCAGTAATAAATATACGTACATACATATATACTGTAAATACTCTTTATCCATAAAGGTTAGCAGTACATGTTTGTATTTAATAAATACATATATATGTACATATGTTTATGATAATAATCCCAAAATATAGAAACGAATATTATTATGAACAACAAAATTATGTGATTATATTACTCCTAAGATTTCTATAATCTTCATGTAAACATTAAAAGCAACAGTAGCTGTAGCATTAAATAAGTATAAAAAATAACACGTAAACATATAGCAATTTTTGTTTTGTTTTGTTTTATTTCATTTTATTTTATTTCGCATGTCGTAATGCTGTGGTTAACACTTGAAAAATCCTGCTAATACGTTTGTAAGCACTTGAAATGCTTTTGAGTGCTATAAATACAAGAGCATCAGGAGATACTGGACAAAAGTGACACAAACTTTTTATCTGCTTCTACAGATTACAGAGTACAGGTACTCGTACGCACCAGTATATGAGTGAAGGTTGCAGTTGTCTGTTGGTAATTGGTAGAAAAAACAAATACTTTTTGAAGTTGAATAAACACGTAGATTGCTAGTGGTATTTACTTGTATTGTTTTTATGTCAATCCTTATGTTCCATTATAGATTTGGATAAGATTTTATGGACTAAGATTTGAAAGATGTAAACTGGTGTATTAATTCTCACTACAAAAGTATACAGTGAAATATTTTTTCATTATATATTTCTTCGGTGTCATGTATATACAGTGGCACAGAACCTACCCCCTATTTATTTCAATTCTAAGAAATATAAGCACATTGTAAAATTTTTTTTTTTAACCAAATAAATTGGCATTAGGAACAGGTAATAATAGTGGATAAAAAAATCAAGATTCAATTCATTTATTAAAAAATCAGCAAATAATCATTTTTAAGGCACATAAAAGTCTACATACTATATATAAAAATAATGATTTAATGTCTCTATTAAATATTTTCGAAGTTCTAATTAATATTTTTTGAGTACACAAATATGATTTAAACCGCCTCCAGCCTATTTTTCATGAAAAATTTAAAACTTCTTCTTAAATGTGATTCCATTCTTCAGTTAGTGAATTCCTTGGATTATGCTTATTTTTTATATTTTTTTTAATCCTGCGATCTAGTTCTTCCCATAAGTGCTCAATGGGATTTAAATCGACTGAGGTGTATAATGCAGTTGTACATTCGATATTTTTTGAAGGCCCTCATTGAGCTTAGTATCGCTTTCTTAACTGTAAATACCAGCCAGTATTTAGTCTCAATTTGTTTATCAGTTTCTTTAAGAAGATTCAAATTAACAAATAGGCCCATCGTGATCCCAATCAATACAAAATTACCCACACCAGCAGCTGATGTGCGTCCCCAGAGCGTGATATTACCACCATCATTTATCACAGTAGGAAGTAAATGTTATAGTATTTTGAAGTAAATTATATAGGCAATAGTTCATAATTTTTTTTTGAGTCAAACTCTCCTATTAGAAGCGAATTTACTGACGTCGCTTAACACAACATTCGCCCAGAAATGGTTAAAGAGAGCTTTTGCAAATACTATGAGTTTTGTTTTATTAATATCACTGATGTACGGCTTCTTCTGGGTGAATTGACATAATAGAATTAAATTCTAGGTATTTTGTGATTTCCACTGCTGTGTTTCATCGAATTTGTTTTATCACCCCAAGAATCTGGCGTTTTATGCGATTAGTTACTTTAGGTGGACGGCCACTCCTTGCCTTACTTTCAAAGCATTTTATTTTTTTACAGTTTGCCTTAGAACACACAACTAACTCACCACTTTCCCGAAGAAATTTTCCACCTTCGTGGTACTTAACAATAAGCTTTCAAAACTCAAAACATATTTTTTGCCTTAATAAAAATATTAATAGAAAATAAGATTAAAATAATAACTATGAATTTCTTAAGAGCTGGCAAAAGTTGGTAGCACTATTTATTTTGCATGATTGATAATATTAGCATTTCAAACCTAGCAGTATATAGACTTTTCTGCGCCCAAAAATAGGATTTTTGTTGTTTTGTTAAGTATGCTATATTATTTAGAATCATTATTACGTTTTTATTTTTGTTATTGTTATTATTTAATATAAACTTCTTTTATAAATGCCCCTCGGGCTTTCCGGAATTGAAAAATATTCAGTGGTATTTAGTGTTTTCTGTGCCACTGTATGTATGTATAGATGAACATTTTGAAATTAAATTTGACAAAAACTTTCTTTTAATATGAGGTTTGTTTGATATCATTTATGATGTCAAAGAGTTACATATATAAAATATATTAAGTAAGACAATATAAACACAAAAAAACAAAACGACTGCATAATTTTCAAATCGAAGTTAGCTAGGATTGAAGTCAGTTTAAGTATAGATTTTTGGAATTTAATTAACCACATCGAATGAACGGTTTTTAAATTATTCAAATACATACATATATGAAATGTAACAAGTTATCACCAGAAAAAGAACAAATTTAAAAAAATATAACTTATAGGCTTATAACTACATTAATATAGTAGCCGATAAAATACTATTATTTTATACTAGCTGTACCCACACACGTTCCGTGCGTCCTAACTAAATTTTGTTTTGAAAGTAAACTACACCAAATTTTAAGGCTCTTACGTATTTACTTTATATAAAGGTACCATTCCCGGATAAAATTCTGTAAAATGTGTTTAAAATATTTTAATAACAGTGTAATTCCACAAACTAAAAATTGAAATGCGGCATCTGTTGCTCAACCTTGTTTAAAATATCCGCTTTAAAAAAAAGTATGCCTTAATATATGCAGCACCTTTAAACCGGTAACAAATCGGTACTTTCACTGCTTTTGCTCCACTTTCTATTGGAAATAAGATAAGAGGAAAAAAAGGTTTCCTATATCGAATCAGGATACTAAGGTACGGCCTCATATAATTTTGTTGATATCCATCCAGTAGTTTTTACGTGATGCGAACACAGACAGAAAGACAGACAGACAGGAAATGAGATTATGTTCTATTATGTGTATAAATTAATTTCAATTTTGTAGTAATTCTTTTTAAAAGTTTGAACTTTTTAAACACATACAAACTTACAACAACCCAGCTTTATTTTTAAAATAGGCCTTGAACTAAATAAAGATTAAGACCAACAGTCACCAACATTTTCATTCCATTCCTACAAAGGGGAAAATAGCTTATTTTTAGAGCACTTAAAAAAGAAAACAAAAATTTAAAGGCAGAATATGTGTTAAAAGACTTTAAGATTTAGTTGTTTTTTTTTTCAAAATTTGGAAAAGCTCAAACTTTGACGAGTACAGAGGTTTTTATTTTTTTTTTATTTTGCAAACAATTCCGTACCACATGATCCACTAAAGTTATCTGAAGAAAATTTTATAGAGACAAAACAGAGGAACTTTTAAGGGGATCTGCACGCCTTGTTACATGAAACCTAAAAAGGATGTTTTACATTTTAGAGGCGTGTAACTGTTTATTCTATTTGATCAGAAGTATAGTGGATATCTTAAAATAGCAATACGACCATAAATAATTTCACTATGTTAAGGTCGGCCAAAAATTACAAAAATATTAATTCAAGTCAGCTTCGCACTAACAAAAGGGGTAAGCACAATTTTTGTAGATAGATTTTCTTGATAGATTTAGATATTCCTTGGACTACCTAAAATAAAAAAATCTTAACATTTAAATTATAAAAAAATGTTATGACCGAATTACTCAACTTTCGGAGAGTTTGTAGCTTCACTTCTGAATACATCTGCTTTGAATCTTTGAATTTTCCTACGGACATCTTGAGTGTTTCATGAACTACCGAATTATGTTTAAGAGTTTCTCAACCACTGTGCAGCATTATGCAACTAACCGTTTGACATTAAAAAATGTTTTTTATAATTCATAATTCATAATACATAGTTTCTATTGTTTTTATTTTACATCGATAGTTATCGATGACAGCTGAGAATATCAAATTGTGTAGACATTTCTGCTTAGTAAGGTGTGGCTTCCAAATTGTAAAAATTTACTTAGGAAAAAATAAATCTGTTCATAGATCACTGCAACCATTTTATGGTCAACATAATCGGCTTAGTGAGCAAGCAATACGTGCAGTTGTTTATCGTTTTCGCACTATCTTTACTCTTCTCGATTCAAAACTATTAATAAGGTAAAGAAATGTGTGTATCGAAGAGAATGTTGTAGCGCGAAGTATTGAAGAAAATTCCGAAACGTGGAATCGTCGTCGTTCCACACGTTTTGAGATTTATTCAACGACTACGTAGAAAATTTTACGAACAAGGTTGAAGGGAGGAGGCCGTGCTTATGAAATACAGCTGGTGCTAGAATGGAAGCCAAATGATCATAGTTTGTGTTACATTTTTGATGAAACGGGCCGGAGATAAGCGGTTTTATTAAAGAAATTTATGTTTAGTGATGAAGCTCATTTCTGGTTAAATGTTTACTTTAATAAACAAAATTGCCGTTGTTGTAGCGAAGATAATCCACAAGCCTTTAACGAGTCACCATTACATCCATTATAATTGACTTTTGGTTGCGGTTTAGACGCTGGCGGCTTTATAGGTCCTAATTTCTTTCGAAATGAGCAAGGAGCTGTCGTTTCGGTAAATGGCGAGCACTATCGAGCCAAGATGATTATTTATTTTTTTTTTCAAAAATTAATCAGCTAAACATCAACGACATTTGGCTCCAATAATACGTTACAACTTGCAATACAGCGCGCTTAACAATCGATTTATTGCAACATTTAGTTGGTGACAACTTTAATTGCAGAAGTTGTCCTGTTTACTGACCCCCTCGTTCGTGCGATTTTTATGGGGTTGTGTCAAGTCATTGATTTATACTGACAAGCGCGCAACTCCTGAAGTATTGGAAGCTAATATTCATACGGCCAGAATTATTAAAAAAAATGGTCAAAAATTGGACTGATCGAATGGTAGTCCGAATGGTGGTAGAATGTAACTGGTAGCCGCTGCGGGCTTATGACGGATATTCTATTTTAAAAATCTATTAATCTAAATTATCTACCAGATTATAATAATAAAATATTGTGCCAACAATATGACTATCTTGTATTATCAATTGAAGTCTCACGCAGCCTTTACAAATTTAAATTAATTGAAAATTTTAAAACCTTTTATACAAACATGCTGTCTCTCGAACTTCTTGCTCGGTCTAAAGATTATGAAGACCATTAAATGTTTCATTTTGTTAATAAAATTCTACCGGGTGACGCAAAATGAGTGTTGTGTCATAAGTAAAAATTATATAAATATATGAAAAAAATATAATTTCTAATTGCCCATATTTGACTATGACATATCCAGTAATAATTTAACTTCTTCACACTTAAATTTTTAAATTCAAGAATAGTATTGCCATATGTTACGAAGTTTAAGGTGCATAAACACCAACATATTTTATTCAAAATCCATCATCATCAACATAAAACTGGCATATTGTATAAATACACAATATTTTTTATCATTTCCGCATCGCTTGTGGTGAAGCAAACATGTTGCGACAGCAAGTAAAGTAAATGCAACAATTAAAAAAAAATCATGCATGAACTAATTTTTGAAATTGTTCCATATTCAAACAAGTGGGTGTAATGGCCGGGTTTATTTTGCGTTAAAGTAAAAGTTTTCGTTTAATAAACATATTCACTCACATTTATATATACATATGTAAATATATACCAATTTTTTGTTACGAGTATTTTATTTATGAACATTAAAAGTTTATTTTTGTTAACTTTTTCATTTCTATTGTGCATATTTTTTTCAGCGCCATGAAAACCACAACGTGGTTGTGTCCAGTTTTAATACTATTGTGTGCCACAAAACTTGTTTGTACAGCACAAAGAGGAAATTATGGTGGCTATCAATTGGATAACATGGACGCCCAAATGTTACAGGTATGTTGTTTGTCATTTGTCATAAAATATTCATCGCACACTTTGGAAAGTGAAGTGTAAATATGAGTCTAAAGAAAATAAAATACCATAAAATAAAAAACAAATATTCATGTGAAAAAATTGCAGTTTCAGTGTTGAGGTTTTCATAGAGAATTAAATTGTGTTTGTGTTCGCCAGCAGCTTTTTTCACGTTTAACGTTTAAAAACAACACAAAAGGAAGATATAATATATGCAGTTATGCCGAATATATTTTACCAGCTGTTTTTTTTGCATCCAAGCAAATTAAAAGATTTAAATAGTTTTGTGTTTAGATTGACAAATAGTAAAAAAGATGTATTATACTCTCTTTAAAAGAATAAAAAAAGTAATAGTTTAATGATGCAAATTTGAAGCGATTGAGAATTGTATTCAGTCATCAAAATCGTGGTTTGTTCTCTAATTATCTAACCGCAATAGCTGTTTCAAACTATTCTGTCAGAAATAGTATAGAAATAAATCAGTCAAGTGCGAGTCCGACTCACACCCGTAGGGTTCCGTACTATGTTCAGTACAACTTTAAAAACACAAGTTGCTAATTTTTCATTCTTATGTGGCATCCTTTATTTTTTAATGATTTCTTATACTAGAGCATAGTACTAAATACCCTGTGTAAATATCAAGTGTCTGCCTATTTAGAAGAGAAGGTCAAATTCCTCAAGTTCGCGACATCTAGGAAACAACCTTTTATTTTTATTAAATTTATTTTCATTACTCGTTGTTACAGTATATATTGTAAAATATAATCTGTGTAAATTTTAAGTGTCAGCCTATTACTGTTCAAATATAAAGACTCTCTATGAAAATATTAGGAGTCTACTATTGCGGTTCAAAAAATAAGGTAATATAACTGAAAAACATTTAATTGTTATAGGCAATTATCTTTATATGAATATATCAAGAGCCTACCTATTACGAATCCAAAAAAGGCAATATACGTGAAAAACATGGAACTTTCGGAACACCCTTTTATTTTTAGTAATTATTATAGCGACCGCGGCAACATATCTTATGTACAAATTTCAAGAGTCTACCTATTACGGTTCGATCTATTTGGGGTATAAAAATAGGCAATATTCATTCAAATCACGTCACTGTCGAAAGACCCTTTAATTTTTACTAGAGTGGTCTGTAAAAATTTTAAGTCTTCTTAAAAGTCTAAGTTCAAAACTTAGGCAATATTCATGCAAATCACTTTACTATCGGAATACCCTTTTAGTTTTAGATTAATTTTTGTATGCTTGTTTATAAAGAGAACATAGTTTTAAAACTTAGGCTATATACAATCACGTCACTATCGAAACACCTTTTAATTTTTAGGTTTATGTTTTTATACTTGTTTCTATAGCGAACTTAATTTTAATTACTATTTGTACCTATTTGGTGTATGCCTTCTGCAATTCAAGAAATAAACTCATATACGTGAATAACACGTCTCTATCGAAACACCCTATAAATTTTAGTATTTTATGCTGAAGCGACAACAGTTTTACATCTGTGAAAATTTTAAGAATCTACCTATTATGGTTCTAGAGATAATAGGCGCTAACAGTAATAGGAAAAACACTGTAGAGAAAATAATAGGAGTACGTTTTTACCATTTGGGTGCAGAACCCTAAAAATTTTAATTTAACCAAACAACATATTTTTATATTTGCACAAAACTATAATAATATTTACTTACTTAAGCGACTCTACAACCTATAGTCGTTTTTGGTCTGCTTCCAAGCTCATCATCTTTTATTCGGTGCTTCCGCGAAAGTCTCGATCTTCCCTGTCTAAGCTTTCGTTGGAGCTGGAGCGTTCGTTTCTACGAACATTCCCTATACGCAAAGAAAAACGTGGTTGACGTAATCATAATCTAAGAGCAACATATGATTGAGTACTAATAATATTGTCATGTTAGCACCATATTATTGTCGAACTTAAAAATAACATTGTAAAATAGAAAATTTCTTTATGAAATATATTAAATAAATCTAGTGAGATTTATGTATGTATTTGTCAAAACATGCCTTATTTGTTATATATAAACATACCTTGGAATGAAACACACATTTATTTATTACGTTATTTTTTAAACATTTGATATCAGATATCAATTCATAATTTATTATTTTTTTCAAAGATAAGCCCGTAAAATTAGATTTTAATAATTAAAAAGAAACACAAAATATCAAAGAAACCAAACATTATTTGTTGTTTTAGTCATACTGTGGTTACATATGAGTAAAAGTATCATAATTTGTATTCTAATAATAATATTATGGTTATTCGGACAATACTATTTTGGAATGCTACTAAAACTTTTGCTTGTAGTTTAAAATTTTTATAGTTAAAACCAAACACCTTGCATTTTCTGAGTGTTGTAATCATTTAATGATCAAATAGTAACAAAAACTTGTTTGTCGATACAATAGTAATGATAAAAATAACTATAAGCTGTCCATCGCAACCTTATATTATTACCGAGAACATAAGATGGTTCTTGTGACCATGCCATACTCATGATTTTTCTCTGCGTATAGCCATGGCTATCTATGTATTTTGATGCACATTACTTTATTCATATTGAGATACTGCTGCACGAGCTTCCAGTGGGGTTTCTCCAGGATTTTTCGCAGATTTAAGATTATTGATTTATTCTGGTCTGAAGCCCCACTGAGAAATAGCAAAAATTAAAGGGTTTTTCGACAGTGTCTTGATTTGCATTTCTGTGGCCTAATTTCTGAACTATAATAGGTAGACTCTTGAAATTTTCACAGAAGGTATATTAATATGGCTTTTACAGCAAATATTCAAAATTAAAGGGTATTCCGACAGTGTCATGATTTGCATTTATGTATATAGCTTTATTTTTTTGAACCGTAATAGGTAGGATCTTGAAATTTTTACAGTAGATGTGTTGCCATCGCCGCTATAACGTGTTATTCACTTATACTGCCTTATTTTTTGAACCGCAACAGGTTGGCTTCAGATATTTTTATAGAAAGTCCATATATTTAAACAGTAATTTTTACAATATCTACTGTAGCAACAAGAAACGGTAATAAATTTAACAAAAATAAAAGGACGTTCCCTAGATGTCCCGAGCTTAAGAAATTTTACATTCTCTTCTAAGCGTTATAGGCAGACACTTGATATTTCCACGGGGTATTTAGTACTATGCTCTAGTATAAAAAATAATTAAAAATTAAAGGGTGCTGCATAAGACATGAAACAAATAACAACTTGTATTTTGTGTGAGTCTGACTCATTTCAAAATTTTATTTTTGGTCAAAGTGGTCAAAGGACCAGCAATTAATACTTTCCTTAGAGAAAGAAATTTCTTAATGAGCATAATACTTTTTTCTATTTTTCTCATAGGAACAACGCTTCGACATATTTTTGTACATAATCTTAAATTTAGTTTATATGTTATATGTTTATATTACTAGATTGAAACTCTTAGAAAAGACTTCTGATACTATTTACAAATAAAATAACTTGCAAATACTGCAAATACGCACAGTGGACTATTTCACGAGAAGTCGGTATGAAATCAATAACTTTTAAATATAATAGAATTTTTATACGTGTTTTGTAGGTGAGACTTTTTGTTAAATGTAAAATTCGACCAATAAGAAAGAAAGTTATGGAGGGTTTAAAATACATTTTAATTTTTATTTGAATTTTATTATGAAAGTCGTGATAAAACGTGCTACAATAGGTTTTTAAGTTCTCAAATATTCAGTTACACTTATAACTAAAAAGGCCGAAATACTTTAAAAAGCAATGTTGTAAAGCTGTGCAATAAATAATTGGTTTTGAAAAACTTGTGTATTCATTAATTTGTACAGAAAATATAGAACCTTTGGTCAGAAAAATTGTTCTGGTGCCTACGGCCGCAAACCGGCGCATATATAATGGACTATAGGATTGTAGGTGAGGGTTCCGACTATAAACTGGTGAAAGATTTTTTTGCCCTTTTTTGACTTCATGGAGTTATGCTCTATTAAGTAGGAGATTTTAAAGTAATCAGGATCTTTTAAAAAAGAGTTTAAAAATTTCTGAAAGACACAAAGAATTTATTTTTTAGGAAATAATAGCTTATGGGTTATAAAATTATACAAAATTTATTTTGTAACAAATAAAAAAAAATAATAATAGAAAAAAAATAAAATAAAATAATAAAAAAAATTACTATAGGCATTTAAATATTAAAATTATCTAAAAATGAGTTTATTTTAACAAAATGTTAGCTGTTCGATGTGTGTCTACTGTGAAGTAGACCAGTAATATTTCGGCTCCCGAGGTACTCTGGTTCTCAAAATATGTGCCACAGTGCACCGAGAATTTTATCAATAATTAGATCATTTGATAGAGATGGCTGTTTTACTGAAGAGCCTTAAAAAGCTTTATGTATGAAAAAGCCAAGTTAAAAATTATATGAAAAAAGGTTGCAGAAGTAGTACTCTGTTTTTACTATGGGAAAACATTCACATGTTTCTGGCAACATTTTGTCAAGGCTGCGAAATAAAGCAAATGGGCATTATTTCATGTGGAATTTTTCAAGCAACAGCTTTTGCTAATATTTTACTGAAAAACAGTAAAATCGTTAAATTCTTCCAAATCGTGAGATTAAATGTCAAATTTTTCTTGTGAAATAATAAATGTTGCTCATTATTTCTCACAAATTCGAACAGAGAACTAGGCTATATGCATTAAACACATAGACGAAAGCGACTACACAGCTACATGACTGCAAATGACGTTGGCTACAATCGTCACCGTGTAGTCAGTTACTAAATTATATTGAAGAGGACAGCTACATTGAAAATACTACTACTATGAAAATGTTGTAGAACGATATATTTTCTTAACAAAAAATTCTTTTTCAAAAAATCCTTTTAATACAAAACAAATAATTATGTTTGCACAAAACCACTCCATTGTAAATAATTTAATTTTTAATTTTGTGACATTTTCTTCTGTTGAATAAAATAAAATTGTCGCAAACAAAAATATAAAATATAAATTAGCCTAAGTTGGCTACAGCCACAACGGTGGTCGTATAGCCATATAGCTATGATGTCGTCCAAATAATTGTTTTCCCATAAATGTTTGTATTTTAATTTCGATAGTTTGTAGCCGGTAGCCTGACGTTGTCTGTGTGTTTAATGCTTTAAAAACCGCACGACAAAATCAATATATTTTTTTGTTGATGGGTATAAAAAATACGAATAAATGAAATTTGAAGCTTGTTGAAATACAGTTATATTTTTTTCATAATAAGAAAAATTTCATTTTATTTATTTATATGACTTTTAATATAAGTATGAACGTCAAATTTACGTGCTTATGTGTTGTGATCTGCATATTTATTTGGAATTACGATACTCAGTAATAATGGGTGATTTTTTTGAGGTTAGGATTTTCATGCATTAGTATTTGACAGATCACGTGAGATTTCAGACATGGTGCCAAAGAGAAAGATGCTCAGTATGCTTTGACATTTCATCATGAATAGACTTACTAACGAGCAACGCTTGCAAATCATTGAATTTTATTACCAAAATCAGTGTTCGGTTCGAAATGTGTTTCGCGCTTTACGTCCGATTTATGGTCTACATAATCGACCAAGTGAGCAAACAATTAATGCGATTGTGACCAAGTTTCGCACTCAGTTTACTTTATTGGACATTAAACCAACCACACGAATGCGTACAGTGCGTACAGAAGAGAATATTGCATCTGTTTCTGAGAGTGTTGCTGAAGACCGTGAAATGTCGATTCGTCGCCGTTCGCAGCAATTGGGTTTGTGTTATTCGACCACATGGAAGGTTTTACGCAAAGATCTTGGTGTAAAACCGTATAAAATACAGCTCGTGCAAGAACTGAAGCCGAACGATCTGCCACAACGTCGAATTTTCAGTGAATGGGCCCTAGGAAAGTTGGCAGAAAATCCGCTTTTTTATCGACAAATTTTGTTCAGCGATGAGGCTCATTTCTGGTTGAATGGCTACGTAAATAAGCAAAATTGCCGCATTTGGAGTGAAGAGCAACCAGAAGCCGTTCAAGAACTGCCCATGCATCCCGAAAAATGCACTGTTTGGTGTGGTTTGTACGCTGGTGGAATCATTGGACCGTATTTTTTCAAAGATGCTGTTGGACGCAACGTTACGGTGAATGGCGATCGCTATCGTTCGATGCTAACAAACTTTTTGTTGCCAAAAATGGAACAACTGAACTTGGTTGACATGTGGTTTCAACAAGATGGCGCTACATGCCACACAGCTCGCGATTCTATGGCCATTTTGAGGGAAAACTTCGGAGAACAATTCATCTCAAGAAATGGACCGGTAAGTTGGCCACCAAGATCATGCGATTTGACGCCTTTAGACTATTTTTTGTGGGGCTACGTCAAGTCTAAAGTCTACAGAAATAAGCCAGCAACTATTCCAGCTTTGGAAGACAACATTTCCGAAGAAATTCGGGCTATTCCGGCCGAAATGCTCGAAAAAGTTGCCCAAAATTGGACTTTCCGAATGGACCACCTAAGACGCAGCCGCGGTCAACATTTAAATGAAATTATCTTCAAAAAGTAAATGTCATGGACCAATCTAACGTTTCAAATAAAGAACCGATGAGATTTTGCAAATTTTATGCGTTTTTTTTAAAAAAAAAGTTCTCAAGCTCTTAAAAAATCACTCGTTAGATACGTTTTTAATTACTATATCTGTTTGTATGTATATACATATGTATGTATTACTGTTTTACTTTACCATACATAGTATAAGGTAAAGTATAGTAATCATGAAAAAATTCGAGGTCGGGATTTTGACGGATTTATACGTTTTGAGGTCTCCTGAATCCATTTTGAAAATTTTTGCGATGATGTCTGTGGGTGGGTGGGTGTGTAAGCCACTATTTTTGTGGAGTTTGTACAGGTCATACCGTTTGACATATCAAACTGAAATTTAGTATGTGCCTTTGGTATATGGAGATGAAGAGCTGTATAGTTCTTGGGCAAAGAACTATACAGAGGGCAAGGGGTAGTTTTCTAACCCCCAAATTTTGTGAACGCTCTACTGGTCATACCGTATGACATATTAAAACGAAATTTAGTATGTGCCTTTGGTATATGGAGATGAAGAGTTGTGTAAATTTTGGGCATAATCGGGAAGGGGAAAGGGGTACCTTATTTACTCCCAAATTTTATAAACGCTCTATAGGTCATACTGTACGACATATCAAAATGAAATTCAGTATGTGTCTTTGGTTTATGGAGATGAAGAGCTGTATATATTTTGGACATAATCGGGAAGGTGCAAGGGGTAGTTTACTTAACACCCCAAACCAAAAATAATCAGTTTTTCGATTCGTAATTTTGAAATTTTATTCTTTATGTAATGTATCCATAAAAATATTTGTTTCCATTGGGTATGGTAAAGTTGAGTGTAGGCCACTCTAGTTTTATTAATTATTATATTTGTTTGTATAAAAAAATGTATCTATATATTTTGGATTTTAAGGTTATATTAACTTTCAAGTGTAAGTAAAAGAGATTCGGTATTGATTTTAAGTTTGTTTTTTCTTTCTTTTTTACAACAAATAGTTGCTCACAATAGCGAAAACTTAATATTACTGTAGCAATACAAATTTCATAAATATTAAATATTTTGCCAAATAAAAATGAATTGTTAAAGTTGGGCTTAAGGTTTTTTATTCTTTCTGAATACTAATAGTAGTTGAAGAATATTTTTATACAAATTAGGAAATTAATTTTTATATAGAAAAATGGGAAAAATTTAAGTCGACACTAGCAGAATAGAATGTATTTTCTAGACAGCTACATGAGTCCGTCATCAGCATTCTTCATATCTATCTACTTTAGTTAGTGTTTAATTGTACACCTCATCTATTTAACCAACCAAACTCAGATAAAGGAATACGAGAAGAACTGTATTCAATCGTTAATCGTCAGTTGGTGAGAGCGAAGTTTACTTGTTCGATATTTTTCTTTATTAATTCAACTACTATTGGTAGTCAGAGAGAATAAAATAAATTAAAACTAAATTTAATATAAAGTTTGACAAATTTATTTAATTAAATATTCAATATTTTTCCAAATTTACATTTAGTTTTTTAGTTTTTTTGTATATTTGTTTGCCTGTCGACCAGCTGCAGATACCTACACCATTGGGACTATGTTCTTAAAATTTTCACAGATTGTTACCAGATATGCGGTGTAAACAATAGGCTTATATGTTATATTTAGAGTGGGCGTGGAACTTCCCATACAAAGTAAATATTTTACTTAGGAAGTATAATAGGTAGAATCTTAAAATTTTATACCACTAACCCTTATTAATATCCATAGTTTGATAACAAACTGTCTGGATTAGAATAGTGGGTACCTCCCATACAAAGTAATAATTATTATCGTCTGCATAGAGAACTATAATTGTTAGATTCTAGAAATTGTGGGCGTGGTACCTTCCATACAAAGTGACAAATCATTATCGTGTGCCTAAGGAACTGTAATATCTAGAGTTTTGAAATTTTGCACAAGTAACCTCCATATTAATATGCATAGTCACACAAAAACCAGACTGGCTTCAAAGAGTGTGGATGGTAATTTCCATATAAAGAAAAAAAAGTATTATCTTGTGCCTGGGGAACTGTAAAAAGGAGTAATAAAATTTTGCACTACTAACCGCCTTATTAATACTAAAAGTTAAACAAAAATCTGGCTGAATTAAAATAGTGGGCGTTAAAAATGATTATCGTAACATAGAGACCTATAATAACTTAAATTTTGAGATTATGTACTAGTAACCCCCTTAATAATGTGCATAGTCTAGAAAAAGACTGACGTGTGCCCTACAGAACTATAATAGAGTTTTGAGAGTAACCCTTATAGTGGCTTATAGGCTAGCGTAAAACCAGCTGGTTTAATACATAGGCGTGGTAACTCCTACCCAAAGAAAATAATTATTATCATTTAGTTATGAAACTAGGGTCTTGAAATTTTGTACGAGAAACTCCCTTATTAACCACAAAAACTTAAGGAAATGGATGACTAGGTGTGGTTAGTCCCATACAACGTCAATATCACATGAATATTATTAATACTTATATATATATATATTTATTTTGTTTACAAGTTTTAAACACAATTGACAACACAATAGTTCTTTATTTCTTTATTAAATGTTACAAAACAATTGCAATATATGTTTTAAATTGATTATCGAGCATAGTATAGAAGACTCGTTGTAATGAAACACCCAGAGTCTTTGGTGGAAATCGAACCCACAATCCCCAGACTGATAGACTAGCACACTACCTACTAGTCTACCGGGCACCCTGACAAAACAATAATAAGGGCCTTTTTACAAGTATTTGTATCGTCGTTTCGTCAGATTACATACCCACACTTAAATCGCTTTTATACATTTAATATGAAACCATTAGCATTTTTTAGGACTTTTTGAAATGGTATTCTATCGACTTCAATTTAAGACGCATACGAATTGAGAGTTCCAATACATAGAAAAAAATTGTTGCACCAATTATGGGTTTTAATTGGTTTCAGACTTTCAATTCATTTTGTGGCATATGCAATCTCTTAACTTCAGTCGATATTACTATTGCATACTTGATCAACAATAGCTCATGAAGAGATATACGTCAATATATTTATCGGTTACGTTTATATTAAAACAAAAATTATTATTATTCTTGATAAAGTTTGAATCCAATTATTTCCGTTAAAAACTTTGTTAAAGTTTTAAATAATTATTTTCTTCTTTGCATTTAACACTTTTCTTTTTGTTTCGTCTTCTATAGCATATAAACTTTTCTGTTTGTAATTTGATTATACAGGATTATAAGAAATTTTTCAGCTAAGTTTCATCAATAAATAAGTTTTCAGAGCCAATATAAACTAAAAAAAATAATGTCCGGCTAGATAGACAAAATATCCCTATGTGCGACTCCAAATAGAAAAGGAATGAACACCCTTGGTTTCCATGACCTGTCACCAATGCAGTTACCCAGCTAAGAGTACTTACTTATATTGTATCTGAGTACCTTACTGGCCATCCTGCCCATGGGCTCTTTGAGCACTTGGGCTTGGGGCACAACCTCAGTGAGGAAAAAGGTGCGAAAGTAATATTCTGTGAATGACCAGAGCGGCCAAAAGTCTAGCAAAGTATTTAAAGCAGCTTAAACATTCTTAAATATTCGACTAAGAAGAGGAGTAGTGATTTTTGAACCGAACACCAGAGAGATAAATCCGAAATGTTAACAGCAACCATAAAACTTAATTAAGTATTTAGTAGACTTAATTAAATAAATACAAGAAAATGTAAATCTTAAATGGGATGGTTAGAGAATTCAAATATTTTTCACAGCTTGATGATCACAATTGGCCTCCGCAGCGAATGTACTTTTAATGTATATGTATATTTACCGTCAATATTCTAAAAACCTGCATAGATCTCCTACATCGAAGTTCCAAGTTTCAAACACATCTAAAATGTAGTACGGAATCTCTGAAGTATCACCGTGCACTGAACTGTTATCTTTTTAGTTTGCCCTGTAAGTCAATTCCAGCGATCATAAACAAATATCAGTATGCGCTATATATATTAGCAAAAAAAAATATCCAATATTTGTATCAGGATACTAAGGCCTCCTTACAAAATTTTTCTAAAATCCATTCAGTAGTTTTTACTTGATGCGAACGCAGACAGACAGACAGGAAATAAGTTACTGTTTTATTATATGTATAAATGTAATTAAATTCATTAAGTTGTGAGCATTTTTATTTTGTGAATTTTTAACCCAACGACAGTACTAGTATCTTCTTTAAAGGTGATATATACATTTTGGACAAAAAATAATAATAATAAAGTGTATAAAATATGTATGTGCTTAAAATAGTTTTTATTTAATCTATATTAAGAATTTGCCAGGAGACAGTATTACTGCACTCCTGGAGGCTACAAAGAAATAATTTTTTTGTAAACCTGTAATAGACATGCATGTCATTCAATTCTTTTTTTGTTTTTTACGTATTACATAAAGTTATATTTTATCTAAACCCTTAATTTACTTTCTTAAATACACCTACATACACATACATATAAGCAAAGTTACACACACATGTACATTTTTGTTATATAGAACTTGATAAAGTATTTGATTTTCATGCTTGGATTAAAATACATATTTTCTATTACTCCAAATATAAATAAATTTTCAATTAAAATCAAAAGCAATTTATTTAGGAGAAAATCACTTTATTTTTGATTGCAAAATCCTGCAAACAACATGAAATTATTATAAATTTATACATTTTTTTATTTAAAAACACACACGCACACAGTTTTATCGGATTTTTAGTTTGCAATTAGATGTATGAAATTAGAAAAATAAATAAGGGAATATCTTTAAAGGTCATATCGTTGAAGACTTTAAACTAGAATTAAATACGAAGGTACATGAAAAGTGATTTACTGAGCTCAGTTTGTTCCCACTAGCACATGGAAGCCAAACGTTCAGGATGGCCAAAAGTCGTCATCACGCCTGAAATAGAAGATTAAGTCCTTGGAATGATAGTGGACCCTAAGCTGGGCATAATAATATTCTGGATCTAGTTAGTAGACTGCATTTAGGAGAATACGTCTCCGTTTTCCAAGCAGAAAATGCTTGGGATGCTGCATGCGTTGGATCACCTGCTGGAATATCAGGTGCAAAGAAGAAAGATTATCATTGTTCTTGATAATCAGTCGGTTTTAAAGAGCATCCCGCAAGTGATCGTATACTGTAATATAGTCTAATCTAAGTTAAAGGATAAATAGGCACAGATGGGAATCAATCAGCAGACCAACTAGCAAAAATAGGATCTGCTGGGAATTTCCGTGGACCAGAACCCAGAGTAGCACTGGGAGCCAAGGTCCTACAATGGGTGAACTCACTAAACCTCATTAAACCTTAAAAGATGGAGAGGTTACTACATGTAGACAGCTTCGAATGGTACTCACAGATCCCCTTGTATGTATGTATATATGTATATATGTATGTATGTATGTATGTATGTATGTATGTATGTATGTATGTATGTATGTATGTATGTATGTATGTATGTATGTATGTATGTATGTATGTATGTATGTATGTATGTATGTATGTATGTATGTATGTATGTATGTATGTATGTATGTATGTATGTATGTATGTATTTATGTATGTATGTATGTATGTATGTATGTATGTATGTATGTATGTATGTATGTATGTATGTATGTATTTAATGTGCTTGTCTGCAGTAAACACCCAGTCTTTAGCGGGAAGCGAACCCGCAACCTCCAGACTGATAGACTACCGCGCTACTAACCGGTCTATCTACACGTCGTGGAAATTTCAAATTTCATCTATCCAAAATGAAAATCGAAGATGATATTTGCTGGATATGTCTGGAACTGGCAGAGAGTGGCTGAGTGCTAACACGTGACTATGATAGTAAAGTTACCGTAAAATACAAATCGGTTACCTATAATCATTATGGATGGAATGAAAAGAGCCCCATTAAGGAAGTGGTCTGCTTCGACATCCACCCTACATCAATAATAAACTCATCATCGCACACCAGAAACCAAAGTAAAATCAAAACCGTGGGTTTCTTCCGGTCAACTGGTGTACGCTCAAAAAAGGTTAAGTTGGATCTGTCGACTAACAAAGGCATGGTAAAAAGATAAGCGCAGACTGAGCTTTTGGACAGATTTAATACTGATTTGAAGCAACAACGAACTGTTCTAGCGAAAAAATAACTATTCCATCTGGGCAATATACACTGGCGCTGAATATACACTGGCGCACACGTGTATATTCAGCATAAAAGAAGTCCTTGAATTGGGCTACAAACTACTTCCGCATCCAGCATTTTTAGCGGCTAAAGAAAGTTGCCGTGCATAATATCAATTTATTTGTTCCTTCATAAAATCTATAAAACAAAAGTGGAATTTGTTTTTCTATTTCTTTAAGTGTTGCTAAAGTGTTCATAGACGTTGTTGAGTTACATTCAGTGTTTGTTTCTACAATAGTGGTTAAAAAAACAACAAGCAAAACGTTTACACTTTGGTACTTAAACATGTAGTTTTTTTTTTATAGATTTTACGTTGAGGTGATTTTGTTAAATTTTGATATTCAAGACATCTTGACAGTTTTTGTTTTCTGTTTCTTATTATAGTAATGTTTTTCTATTCCATGTGTGAGAGTAATTTTAAGCAAAATTCCATAATTTGATTTAGAGCAAAATCTAATTATGAAATGGATTGGAATCCCTTGAGTACTTAAGATATTGATTCCATTAGATCTTTATATATAATACATCATGATACTTGTGCCTTGTTATCCAATTATACTTATGATCCATTTTCATTTGGGTTAATTAGTATATATTGTTGTGATTGCAATATCAGAGTTTTTGAATTGATTTGTTTAGATTTGAATTAAAAAGCTTAATGAAATTTTATGGTTTTGTTTTGGGAAAATTTAAAAATCTTCATATCTATCTACTTTGGTTAGTGTTTAATTGTAAACATCATATATTTAGCCAACTAAACTCAGATAAAGGAATGCGAGAAAAATCATATATCGTCAGTTGGTGAGAACGAAGTCTACCACTACCTAAAGCTTTCCTCTTGTTATTAATGTTTTTACATTATTTGTTTTTTCTAATTACATATAATATAATATACATATATAAAAAAAAGTTGTATTGTGTTAGAAATTGATGTTCTCTGGAATGCGTGAACCGA
Organism: Phasia obesa; assembly: GCA_949628195.1. Lineage (NCBI taxonomy): Eukaryota > Metazoa > Arthropoda > Insecta > Diptera > Tachinidae > Phasia > Phasia obesa. Next base: position 166,258,934 of record OX451215.1, on the reverse strand, counting down.
TTATATTTCAGCAAAGTTTATATGAAAGGCGACGTCAATATCAAGGTTTTTATGTACAATCGGTCTCTGTATGTGTATTGGTTCATGAGTTATAGCCGGAATAGTTGGCGTGGTAGCGCCCATACAAAGTAAAAAATTATTATCGTGTTCCTGGCGAACTGCAATAGAAAGCGACTTAAAACTTTGCAAGAGTAGCCTTTGTACTAATGCGCATAGTCTGCCAAAATACAGAATGAATTGGGACAGTGGGCGTGGTACCTCCCATACAAAGTAAAAAATTATTATCCTGTATCTAGAGAACGGCAATACGTAGCGCCTTGGACTTTTGTATCAGTAACCCCCATATTAAGATACATTGTGTAGAGAAACACAGAATTTAAATATAGGGCGTGGTACAAAGTGAAAACTACACTACAAAGTGAGAACTACATTAGGTATAGTCTTGCAACTTTGCACAAGTAACCCTCATACTAGTATGCATAGTCTAGCAAAATACAGACTGGATAAGAAAACTGGGAGTGGCACATCCCATTAAAAGTAAAATATTGTTATCGTGTTAATACGTATAGTCTAGCAAAAAACAGTTTGGATGGGGACATTTTTGACTTGAGAATAGCGTGCTTTTTCGCGTTAAAATTTGGTCATATTTTTCTTCCAAGTTTTTATTGTGTTTTTTGAAGATGGGTGTAGCGAGCACCGGGAATAGCTAGTTCCATATAAAGGAGGATAAAACGATAAAAATGCAAAATTGTCATAGTAGTTAGTGTAATTGCAACTCACATAATTTTGCTCATAGCAAAAAGAAAATTTAAAAAAATAATAAATATTTACCTAAGTCCTGCCAGCGCTAGACAAAAGTTTTATGATTAGTTCCAAACGATATGTCATCATTTTTAGCGGTTATATTTATGTTTGTAGAAGTTGTGTAAAAATTACCTCTTTCATCCTTTTTTTAAATTTATAACAAACTAAACCCATTTACTTCATTAAATGCCTGAGTAAATTTATTTCAACTTGTTAATCTTTTGCTTATTTTTGTATTCATAATAATTACAAACTGTCACTCAACAATCCTTAAATACCTAAACTGTTTTTATTTGGCCTTTTTGACAAAACTTGTTACTCATAATTTGAGTAGGGATAAATATTTATTCAATATTGACATAACATGAAAATAATGTCAGAAGGAGCTTAATCTTCTATATTTATCCATAAGTTGGTAAAGTATTTTAATAATGTAGTATATTATTAAAATAAAAGTAAAGGATTTTTTTTTGTATGTCCGCTTTTCAAAAGGTATAACTTGATTGATTTTTCAATTGTGGAAATTGGCTGCATACAAAATTATCCTATGAAAAATCGCCCAACAGCATAAATAAAAAATAGCCCAAGAAATCTAAATATAAAACTGGGTAATAATTCATATGAAAAGTAACCCAAACATGTTTGGTGTTTTTTCGTCGTTTTTTAATAAAAAATGATCACTACTAATTAGTAGTTATAAAGTTTACCTCAAAATGCAGGAGTGTTAATATTAAATTTTTTCACTATTTAAACAAGAAAACTAAGCAATTTAGTTTCTGTCTTTGCTTTTCCAAAAATAAAATTATAAATTTACAGAAACACATTTAAAGTTGTACCAAAAAGCTTCTGATTATTTACGCAAATGGTTTTGGCGAAAAAGTAGAAGCTGTTTTGTTTCTTTTGTACCATTAAATATTTCTAGTTATGATGTTAGAAATAAGTTACTGATATGAGTTGAAATATATAATTATTGTTATAAATGTGTCTAGTGCAAAATTTTAGATTTAGGCGCCGCAGTCACAAATTTTTTATAAAATATAAAAAACCACACGATATTTCTAAAATTTAACAATAAACAATAACTAAATCATATTAGCAATCTATTTGTACTTTTATTATTTTTATACCCTTCACCACAGGTGGAAAATGTATATATAAGTATGTCATTCCGTGTGTAATTTCTACAATATTTTTTCCGACCCCATAAAGTGTATAAATTCTGGATCCTTATACATAGAGAAGTTGATTAAGAGATGTTCGTCTGTTCTTCTGTCCGGTTTCGGGTAGTAATGTCATTTGCCAAGGTACCAGAAGAGACACAAAAAATTTAAGCACAGCATAGTTTCGAAAATTTTGGGATTGTAATTCAGCAATATCGGATTATTCCTTTGGAGGCTGCGGTCCAAAAACCACGCCCACCTATATTTTTTCGTTTTATTTTTATTTTTATTTTATTTTTTTTTTCAGCTAAAGGTAGCCAATGGACCCACAGGGTACCCACTAGTAAATAGGAGCAGTTAAAGGTCTCATATTGACCCCCTATGTCAATATGAGAAATTTTTTTTTAGGATTTTTTTTGTTGCTTTAGTCTGACTATTTTAACTCAATATAGATTGCAGGAAGGTCCTAAATTTAAAAAAAAAAAAAATTCAATAAAATTAAAAACATATTTTTACAAACAATTTTCGAAATAAAAAAAAAAATTCAATATTTTTATGAAAATTAAAATCACGACTGTATTATAACTTATTTTTCAAATATGAGGAATATACATATAGAGTAACATATTTTTTAAATTCGTTTGATTTTTAAATAAATGAGATCTCTGTTTTAAAACCTAGATGCATTAAACACATAGACAACATCAGGATACCGACTACAATACGTGAATAATTTTTGCAAAAAAAAACCGACTGCAAAACAGATATAAGGGCACCAATTATAAACTAAAAATGTAAGAAGTAATCTGTAAGAATTAGATTAAAACCAAATGATACATGCGCCAAATTAAGCGGAATAAAGTAAAGACTATCTATTACTGTTCAAAATTTAAGCTATTTTCACCAGCATCCGTCTTTTATGGGGACACGATTCAATCCTCTGTCTATAACGGTTTCAAAGATAGGGACACATAGATCAAATAACATCACCTATTCGGACACCCTTTAATTTACAATTTTAAATTAAAGACCTGTTGTTATAGAGGACTTGACCACAAAGATTCTATGTAAATTTCAACTATCTGTATATAACGGTTAAAAAGTTTAACCATATATATCAAAATACAAGAACTATTGGGACACCTATTACATTATAATTCCAAATTTTTATACTTGTTATCATACCAGAGAAAGTAGTGGATATTCTGTCTAATTTTCAAGTGTTCGTGTTTAACGGTTCAAAAAATAGGACCATATAGATCGAATTACACAATTTATGGGGACACCGTTTAGTTTCTAAATTCAAATTGTATACTTGCTATAGTGGACTTTGCAATACAGGTTCCTTGTAAATTTCAGCTGTCTGTATATAACAGTTCAAAAGTTTGGCCACATACATAGAATTACATTAACTATTGGGACACCCTTTAATTCCAAATTCAAATTTTATACTTTTTGTTATAGCGGACTTAGCAATACAGTTTCTTTGTAAATTTCAACGGTCTGTGTACAACTGTTCAAAAGTATGGCCATATACATCAAATTAAATGAACTATTGGAGCACCCTTTAAAATTTTCAATATTTATACATTTTATTATAACGGTCTGTCAAATTTTCAAGGTTTAGCCTATAACGGTTCAAAAGATAGGCTCAAATAGGTCAAATTACGTCACTATGGGGACACCCTTTAAATTTTAAATTTATTTTTTTATTAATTTCTGCTGTTGGGAGCTATAGCGACACGCAATTTTTTAAAATTTTAATTTGCTGCCCTTTACGGTTCTTAATACACGTAAAATCATGTATGTTTTAAGGGGGCACCCTTTAATTTTTAATATAATGAACTGATTTTAAAATGGGACCAACCTGAAAGCATAACCTTTCAAATAAAGAAAAAAGTTTTAAAATCGGTTCAGAAATGGCTGAGTTCTGCGAATAGATAACCTCCTTCTTTTTTGAAGTCGGTTAAAAATAAAATACACACGTTTATAAGTAAACGATTATTTTGAAGCCAGTATAGGTACATGGCCGTTGTGGCTGTAGTCAAGTTAGGCTAATTTATTTTTTTTTTTTTTCAATAAAAGAAAATGTCACAAAATTGTAAATTACAAATTTATATACAAACAAGAAGTTTCGGAGGAAATATTCATAATTTTTTGAAAAAGGTATTTAATATTATAAAAGCAAAATAAATATTTCTACAACAATGTCAGAGTTTACGATGTAGTTGCCGTCTTCAATATCATTAAGTAGCTGACTACACTGTGACAATTGTAGCCAACGGAATTTGTTTTCATTTAGCTGCATCGCCGCTGTCTTCTATTTCTTTAAAGCATGAATAATTAGTTTTTTCTCATACGACTTATTTTTTTATTTATGTAAAGAGTCAATAATATGGATAATACTGTACATGTCTAGAAGATTCGGCACGGCCGAATATAGCACTCTTACTTGTTTTTATTCACATATATTTCCTTTCGTATTTGTTTTCATGAACGCATACAATAATTTATTTGTGTACATTAGCAACTAAGCTTCCTAACAGACTTTTATCACATATTACATACAACTTCTTTTCAAGGCTTGTTCGATGAATTAAATCAACGTTTTAATTAATATAAATCAAAGGTTTAATTAATTTAAAGTAACGGTTTAATTTAGTAACGGATGTAGTGACCGTACAGTTACGCAGAGTGCAAAACCACGTGCAGCAGGTATCTCTGCTTTCTTGGATTTTGATCAGATTACATGCAGAAGTTGCAAGTTCAAGGTTTCCTCTTTGAATTAAACCAATATCAATGCCCATACTAAAACTATTGATATTTTTTTATTTTTAATAAGAAAACTTTTAATAAATTTGGGAGATAATTCATTTATATTTGGGTATTTTGTCACAATTTTGGGCAATTTTTCATTTTTTCAGAGTGATTATTCATTGGACAATTTTTCATTTTTGTTTTTGGGAGATCTTTTATAGGGTAATTTTTAATGCAGACGTGAAAATTTATTTTAAAAATAAGTGCTCTGTTTGACGAGCATGTAGAGCACTATTTGAACGTTTTACTCAAGGATTTGATGCATAGTAAAATATTTCAAGCTAGACTTTGTAAACTAGTCTAATTTCTTACAGAAAAATTACGAAGGCTACAGGACCCAACAGATTGAAGGACCCTAAAGTAAATACCATGAAATATTTGAGAAAGATTTTATAATTTTCTTATAAGTTGTTATCTGGCGATATTGCCATCATCGAAAAGAATCCCTTTCGTACTGCTTAGGCATGTCGCTATAAATTTAAAAACAAAAATAGTTGCTACAATAATTATGCACCAACACGCAAAGAAAAAACACAATTGAGGTAAACATAATTTAAGAGAAATATATGGTTGTAGACAACCCTTTTTATTATCATAATAATAAATTTATGTTAGAACCATTTAAAAACTTAAAAAAAAAAAATAACATTGTAAAATAAACCATACCATATTTGTTTATATAAACATACCAGCTAGCAACAGCGGTAACACTGACGATGAAATTAATTTGGCAGTGTGAGCAATTTCTATATTTACGAAACTTTCGCGGTTCTAATTGTAAATTGCTGCATTGCAATTATTCTATGGGAAACTAATTTTGCTGGATCAGAGTCTGCATATTCGCACATGTTGATGCAACGTGATCAACCAATCGAACAGCCAACAGGTTTGCAAAATTGAAGTCAGTCTTAGCTACGGAAAAGAACGGATAAGTTGTTCGCTCTCGAATGAATTATTTAAATTAAATTGTAAATCTTTTTGTTATTTGTGAATCCTTTTAATATTTGTGAATTCTTTAAATATTGTGAATCCTTTCAATAAATTAAATACCCTTAATTAAATAAATAAAGTAATTAAATTATTGTACTAAAAATTTAATTTTGTTGAACTCATTTGGTGGAGCAGTTGGAGCGTCTTAATTAATTTTTTTTAAAAATCATCCGCCTAGGATTCTTATAATAAAATACAAAGTTATTGGTTAGTTTACTTTTTAAGCATTCGATACGAGAGATGACAGAATTCATAAATGATTAGTTTTCAAAGATTAATCCTTAAAATTAGATAATAATAGTTAACAAAAAATAAAATAAACACAAAACTTGAAAAAAATGATTTGTTTTCAGTCGGGTATATACGAGAAAACTTATAATAATTGCTTTACTAATAATATATTATGGTTATAAATACAATATTATTTTAAAATAATAATAAATCTTTGGTTGCGGCTTTAAAATTATATGTTTTAATTTTTGATTATCATTTAATGATTAAATAGTAATCAAAATATGTTTATCGTGACCATAGTAATAGTTAAAGTTGCCCATATATTGTTACAAAGAACATAAAATGGTGCTTGTCACCTTTTTTTACGACGCTGTTAACATACCAGTTATGACTTCAAAATTACGAAAATTTTTTTATTTTTTTTTTCCGACCTCAGAACTAACTTCGGGGGCCTAGGACCACTTTCATTCAATTTCTAACTAAATTTTGCACCAATTAAAAAAATCGTAACCCTTTTAAACATCTCACTGAAAGATAACATCTCTCTGGAACCACTCCCATTTGATTCTTCAGTAAATTTTTGCACAAATTAAAAAAAAAAAACAATTTAGGTTAAGTACTTTTCTCTGTGCCCGTTCCCTAGACATTTTTAAAACGGTAATATTCAATAGTATTCGAACACACTACGCCACATTTAAAGTTATCTCGAAACATCGTGGAATATATTTCGCAATACGCGTTATGGGTTCCAACGTCAGCTTCTTATCAGTGAAGTGCAGTGAGTTAAAAAAAAAAACAAACAATGAAGTGTAAGTATTAAAAGCGATAGGGTGACTAAATTATGAATCGTAATTATGGTGAGAAAAATGTTTAATGTATATTTAGTGTACCAGATCGAAACAGAGTTCCCTTTCTGGTGTTTATATATTTTTTATAATGAGAAATCTATTAATCTAAAAAATTGATTTTGAATTTCTCTTGTGAAGTAATTGTAGCAAATTATAATATTAGAAGACTATTTGTAAAACTGATTACTTTGTCTTTATTTTTTTCTAATTTCTTGAAAACATTAAAAAAAGTTAAAACACCAAAACCCATACAGATGATTCTTATTAAAAAATGCGAAAATTAAAGTGATACCTCTATATATAGAGCATATTTTTTTATAAAATATGTTTTGTTTTTATTTATTTGCTTTTACTTTCTTTGTTAAGTAAATAGAAATTATTTATTTTAATAAACAACATTCTATAGAAAAAATTATTATTATTACGAATAAGTTAGAAAATTGTTGTGAAAATAAAAATTGAAATACAAACAAAAGAAAGACCAATACAATTTGGTGAAACTTTTATCATGATTTTTGTAAAATTTAGTTGAAAGGCGAAAGAAGGTTTAAGTAGAGATGTTTAACATATGATTCGGGACAAACCGATGCAAAATGTCAAACATATGATTTTGATCTGTGAGCTGTGAGTGCTCCCAGAAGATCATCATGAAAAACAAGAGCGGACACATCTTGATCCCCACCATTAAATAAAATTTTGGATTAACGTAGCTATTTTTACTGTTGAAACAGTAAACTTACTGAAGCTTTTTAAGTCTTCAAACTCGTCTAAACATTAAAATAAAATGTCACTACAGCGAGATGTTTGCTACAGCTGTATCAATCTATTAAGGTGAGAAAGACCGCTTCGATGTTCTAAAACAGATTATTATTATTAATAATTTCCAAAGCTTACAAAATATTTGTGCATTAGCGCCAATAGGCATTCGCAGAGCTAGTTGGCAATATTTAATCAAATTAAAGATAATTTTTTTAGCTTTGATAAATGTACAATTTCATGGTAGCCCACAGTCAAAAATGTTCAATTAGAAATGCTAAATATTAGCGTTGTTGATATTTTGAATGTTTAATTAATTTATATAAAATTAATTAAATAAAATAAATTAAAATAAAATTATTTTAATAATTTATAAAAATTGCAAATTCTAAAGAATATTGTTTGGCAAATTTCATTTAAGCCGTAAAGTGACATGTACTTTTTCTTGGTGATGACCGAAAGGAGCTCACAGTTGAGTGTGCTGTAGCTTAGAGTGGTTAGCATGTATGTATGATGGTTTGAATCGCCGGGTTCATATCCCATATATGTATTAGTTTTTCTATTCTTACTTATATTTATTACAGCGTCCTTCTTCGTTGGTATTACTCTATAGCAAGGATGATAGAAGACAAGGTTACGCCATCACGAAAATAAAATTGAACTTTTCTGCGCATGTCGGCCGAATGTCGTCACGAAAATGTCTTCCTATTGGCTAATAATTCTGACTGAGAGTATGACTATAAATTTAGAGAGTTTTTAATAAAAATATTGAGAGTTTACTTGAATGGTTCCCAATTCTTGCGTGCTACTTAGATTTTTTGTACGTATTTATTTAAAGAAATTTGTTAATTACAGACTTGTCAACTTTAAATTGGCCGAACAACGTCATCTAACTAGAAAACATGTGCATGGCGTAATCTTGTTTTCTATCATTATTGCTCTATAGTACTAAATCGTCGGTGAAAAAAAATTTTTAATAAGATCTCTATACAGCTTTAAAACTAATGTACCTACTCCACACCAAAAGCACTGCAACACTGTTCTAAAAATATTTATGACTTGCAATTGCACTATTGCCAAAAGTAAAGCTTTTCTCTATTCATTTATTTCTTCAACTGTCTTACATACACTCTACTCTAGTCCGAAATCAATTGGTAGGCATAATTACCTAAGTATTCCCCAGTACAGTATATGGTGTTTCCCAGTATAGACCCTAAATACATTCATAATATAGAACTTTGCGACAATATTCATTCTTCAATTCACTTTGACAATGGACTCAAAACATGAATCAAAACAGAAAATGAAGCATCAGAAGTGTTCGCTCTAAAAATAAATCGCAGTATCATAATTTTATAAAATATAATCCAAACAGTAATATGTAGCGGGAGAAGTAATATAAGAGTGTAGCTCTAAAAACTAAAACCTAGTTTAATTAAGTTAAATACAGTCGATAATATAGACGGGATTAAATATTTTTAGGTGTCCATTTAAAAGTCTTCTTGAGTGCAGGATAAGAAATAGAAACAGTTTCTAATGCTCGTTTGCATGGCAGTATCATGATTATGTACCAAGGTATAAACTGTCATATGAATTACATAGCTCTGGAGGTGAAATATTAGGAAAGATCGAGTCAATAGATCAAGACAGCGAACTAAACGCAGGCACATATTGCTTGACAATACCATTGGAGACAACAGCTATAAGGCTAGAGAAAACGTGTCATGCAATTCTGCCGTTAAGATGAAAAACTACTTCATCGCTTAGGATAATTTTGTTCGAAAAAACAACATTCAACGACGAACTTTCGTCGTTGCTCATGGCCATAAGGCTTCAGTTATTGTTTTAATTAAATTTAGTAAGCATGTCAACACAGATCTTTTGGGAGTATACGCTGTAGGGAGCTTCTTGAAATTTGCAATTCTGATCCATAACGCCGAATTGATGTGCCTACTATTGCAGAAAACTAACGAATCTGCAGACAATCTATATTGTTGCAAACGAGTTGTGGGTTCTTAAAAAGATTAACGCCTTCTAGATAATTAAATACGCAGAAAAGTTAACAAATGTCTACTCTGGAAAATGTTTTTATCTCATACTCATTTTTTCTTCTTAAACAAATAAAATAAAATAAACAAGTTCTTTCTCTAATGAAGTTAAGAGACAAGTGTTTCAGCAAAGTCTGAACAAATAAATATATTTCACATTAATTTCAAGCAGCAAAATTACAATAAAATAAAATAAATAAAATTAAGAAAAAGAAAAAAAAATACATAAATGAGTTAATATAAGAACGTAAGTACATAAGTGCAAAGTCAAGGTAAATGACACAGGTGCCAAAGTTTTCAAATATTATGTTTATAAAAAATTATGTATTTTCTTGAAACATTTGCAATAGAATTAACAGCAACTCGAAACAGCAGTAGTGCTGTCTGTCGTTATAAGTTGTTGTATATTTTATTGTATGAGTATGTAAGTGTATATATATATATAAAGAAGTTTGTCTTTTTTTATAAAAAGCATGCTCTAGTTAATTGAAAACTTAACTAACTTTTAACATTATCAACTACTTACATGGCAAATAAATTTCCAAAAGAAAACAAAATTAATAAAATGTTATGTTAAGAAAATGAAGTGAAAAATTAATTGAAATATAATGCAAGATTGAAAGGAATTTGAATAAAGATTTTTATATACAAAATTAAAATTGCTAATTATGATATACAAATGTATAATCCACATAAGAGTTTTACATACGTCACAATAAACTCGTAATATGTGAGAAATTAAATACAATGAAATTTATAATCAACCTTAAGTTCGTTTTTATTCTCTCTAAGAAAGAATTAATTAAATTACAAATTAGCGAAATTAAATTAAAATAAATATGAAACAGTGTTTTCTAAACATTCAGTAATAAATAAATATATTTTTTATATTATATGAATTTTATTTGAACTATTTTTGAATTAATAAATTAATTATTTAGGCTTGAGTTCTTAATTATAAAGAGATAAAGAAAAATTAGATACCAGCAAAGCAGAATGCATTTTCTAGACAGCTACGTCCGTCATCAGTACTCTTCGTATCGATCTATCCGGTAGTTTCAATTGTTATTAATTTTCTATTTAAACAAACTTATCAAAGAAATAGAATCTGAGAAATTTTAATTTTACATTATATTTCATAGAATATAGAGCTTTTTGAAATTGTTTTACACTTGTAAACTCTATTTCTTTTTTATATTATACTACCAAGCAAACATTTTTTCTTTATTTTAATTCTCTTTTTTAATTTAATTCTCTTTTCTTTTTATTTGAAAATGGTATATATCTGTCTTGCTATTAGCTATAAAATCATTTCAAAGCACATATAGCAGGATAATGATTAGGTAAATTAAGGATAGACTATTGATAACTATTTAGTGTCGGCAGCATCGTCGTTACTTTTCAGCCGTCATCAGTTTGTGTTAACGTAAGCATCAACTCAATTATAATTCTGTATTCCCTAGCACTCCTCTGAAGACGTCGACGATTTGTCGATAATACTGATCTGCTAAGAAATCTTCTTTTAAAAAAATTAAATAAATTGAAATGATTAATCGTGCTTAATAAGAATCAGCTTTTAGTTTTTTGCCATCCCTTCAATATTTTTAGAGGGCGTGGCAAATATTATTCCCTTAATAAAGCGTTCGCATTGGTATATTTCATTACAACCCGAGAACGGTTAATCCAATTTAGATAAGTGGGGCATTAGTGGATTAAGGACAAAATTGTCTTAAAGTTATTTAAACAGTTTTGAAATTATTCGAAAAGTAGTGTCTGGTAAAAAAATGTGTTAAAAAGAAAATGTTTTCATTTGATAATCTTAAAAAAGAGAAATTTAAAAGTCTTTTACAGTTATTCATAAATATAGATATATAATAAACAAAATATAGAATAGACGATACCGTCTATGCTAATGACATCTGTCTTCTTTCCCACCGCTTCTCTAGCAGCATGCAATCTATGATCCAAACCTTTGCTACACGCATAAATTCATCATGCAACACGAACTTTCATCTTAGTGGGCAACGCATTGATGATGTTGCAGACTTTTGCTATCTGGAGAGTATGACTTCAAAAAGTGGCGGCAGCAAAAAAATATTCAGAATAGACTTTGTAAGCAAGGCAAGCTTATGGTACTCTCAACAAATTCCGGAGATCGCAAAATATCTCAACTCACACCAAAGTCAAGGTTTTTAGCAGCAATGTGAAATCTTTGCTTCTGTATGGCTGTAAAACATGGAATATATCGAATCGCGAAATGAGAACTATGCAAGCTTTTGTACACCGTTGCATCAGGCGTATACTTAAAATATTATGGCCAGCTATGATATCAAATCAAGACTTATGGAATAGAACAAATCTTATTCCATTGAAGTCAAACTTTTGTAAGTTTATATAATGTCCTTTACATATTCTTTATTTACACCTTTTTTTCCACCCATTCTGTAATCTTGTTGGAGAGCCAATCACATTTAATGCTCTGTTCTTTAAAATTCCTGTATGTACGTCCTTTTTGGAAGACCCTTGCCAGGAAAGGATTTCTTTCCATTTCTTTCACTAATTTTACGAGTTAGTTGGAACTTGTTATTTTTGTTTTTTTCCATTTAAAATTTTCTTGCACTTTAATTGGTTTATAAAAACCAAAACGACAAAATCGTCGGCAACACAACAAAATAACGACGTTACATTTTCTTATAAAATACCAAATAAAAATAAACAATCATTGATTAATGTTAAATTCGAAAAAAGGCATACCAATTTAAATGCGCTGACACAAAACATCGTCATATTGTATCGACGACACCAAATACAATTATTAACGTATCCCCTACATATCGAAGCAAACTTTTTCGGCCTCTTCGTCTAACCTTTATTCTTGGCAGTAATGATTTTAGACTGTCTACTCTTTTTCTCATAGCGGAGGTTTTTGTCATTGCTAGCATTTTTCTAACTGCATCCAAATATAAGATTTTTCTGTCCGTGGTCCTAAGATTTATATTAGCCAGAGCTAGTTCTTCACACACAATATGCTTACTGCCTTAGCCGCTTTCACGTAAAGTCTGCAAATATCATCCACTCCGATTTTAATCATGGCCAGATGATATTTGAATTTTCCAGGACCTGTCAGTAACACAGTTACATAGCTTAAGTTGCTTTGATTATATCAAAGCCACTTTCTAGGCTTCGTACCGAGAGGCTATTACCTCAGGCCATATTCATGTCTATCTCTTCCGGCTTCTGAAAATCGAAGTTACCTTAGACCCTGAGCTCTTATGAGGATTCCTTGTTCGTCGCTGTTGTATTCTCATGATCCTACTTGATGTTATCAAAATTAGAATTCATAGAAGTCTCAGTAATGGAGAAAAGTACGTCTATATTGAAAAAGGAATTGTACAGCTAACGGCAGGTATCGCAAAATAAGCTCCCATAGCTGAGAGTAAGGCAGATCAACTACCAAATGTAATCAGAGCCCAGAGTAGCACCGAGTAATGGCCTAATGCGAGCAAGGGTCCTATAATGAAAGGGTGGAGGGAGGCTACTACATGTAATTAACCTCTGTGAGCTGACAACAATCAGTAAGATTAGAAGTAACAGATTTACAGACCGTTTTCCCAAATTGAAATAGACTTATATTTTATAAATTACTAGCTATTCCCGGTGCGCTTCGCTACACCCATGCACAAAAAATAAAATAAACACTTGGAAGAAAACTATGGCCACCCTTTAACTCGAAAACGCACGCTATTCTCACTGTTGAAATATTCCAAGACGCTACTTATTGCAGTTCTTTAGATACAGGATAATAATTTTTTGCTTTGTATGGGGGGTACCCCGTTCACTGTCCAAACTAAGCCTCTGTTTCTCTAGAGTAGTCGCATGGGTATCAGGGTTACTTCTACCTACTTTAAAGACCGTACCTGTTATAGTACTCTATGTAAACGATAATAATTTTCCACTTTGTATGCGAGGTACCACGCCCACTGTCGTAATGCGTTCTGTATTTTGGTAGATCATATGCATTTGCACAGGGGTTACTCTTGCAAAGTTTCAAGGCACTACCTATTGTAATTCGCCAGAAACATGATAATACTTTTTCACTTTGTATGGGAGGTACTACGCCCACTATTCCAATTCATTCTGTAACTTCTTAGACTATGCGTATTACCATAGGAGTTACTCGTGCAAAGCTTCAAGGCTGTATATATTGTAGTTCGCCAGGAACACGATAATATTTTTACACTTTTAATGGGAGGTACGACGCCTACTATTTCAATTTAGCCTGTGTTTAACTTGATTATTTATGTTAATAAGGGGGTTACTGGTGCGAAATTCCAAGGAGCTACCTAATTCAACTCTCTAGATAGAGGATAATATTTTTTCACTTCGTATAGGAGGTACCACACCCTCTATTCTAATCCAGTCTATCTTTCTCTAAACTATGTGAGATAATATAGAGGTTATGGCTGCAAAATTTCATTGCTCTACCTATTACTGATGCCAAGCTACATGATAAATATTTACTTTATATAGGAGGTGCCACGCGCAGGTTGAATATGAAAAAAATAAATACACTATTTTACCAACCGTATATCTAGTAACAAACTGTAAACATTTCAGAAAGACCGGTGCACTCGTAAGTGCAGCTATAGCTTTCGGACAAACAAACAAACACATTTTGTGCTTTATATATATAGATGATATACAAAAACTTGCTAATGAAAAACGCAACAGTAATAAGAAATGGGTTAAAAAATGTATTACATATTATACTTAAGATCTCAATAAACATCTCACTTACGGGAGAAGGCTTTATAGTATCTCAATGTTGAAGTAAAGAAAAAACAAATGAAATTAAAAAATTTTCGGGCAATTTTTCACTTTTGCGGCTACCTAAGCGCTACCTAAACGGTGTTAAGAATCATTCCTAGGAAGCTTATATGTTTTAAAAAGTTGTTTATTGAGATCTTAGGTTAATTTTTGTAGTTGATTGTTTCCTTGAATTTTGAACGGTTTGCTAGCTATGGACCTGAACAGGGGAAAAAAGGTAAAGAAAATTGAATTTTTTAAAGTTTTTTGCGATTTTGACCTTGAAGATGAAGTTTTTTTTTTTATTTTATATGTTGACAATTTTTGTTCTTTATGACAAGAGCTACAACTTTGCCTGAGAGAGTATATCAAAATTTCAAACGGTTTGCAAAATATGAGCTTGAGTAAATGATCATTTCTTTGCAAAAATGACATCGAGGCCCCACATCTTTGAGGGCCCATAAAAAAAAAACCTGGAGGACTTTGGGCAAAACTGGGAGACAGGGGTCTTTTTTTGTCTTTTATCACGTAGTGGTGTCCGTATATGGTTATTTTTTTCCGTGTTGCACTGTGTAATTAACAATTTTTGTTTGAGAAAACATTTATTGCTGTTTACCGAAAATTTACACAAATTGCTAATAAAACTCTGAGTCAAAAACATACCTTAAAATAATATTTTTAAAGACAATATTCACATTAAAGCTATTCGATTACTGCTACAAAAAAAAGGTAAAAATACTCCCCTATAAATTTGCCTATGACCATAATACTCCATTTTAGTGTTATGTATCACATATGTATACTTTTTTAACGACAAAAAAGAAAAATAAAAATGTTTGCTTTCAAAAACATTTTTGTTAAAACATGCACTAAAAATAAATGAAATATGAAATTTAAACCACCATCTTAAATATTTTTTTAATATTGTAATAAAATTTGTGTGTAATAAAATTTATTTCTTATATACTTTTGGAGTATTGTGTATATGAGGGTTGGGCAAAAATACCCAAATTAGGAAACATAATTTATTTTTTATTAATATATAGATATATATCCCCTCGATAGTTTTAATAAACCCACTGTTATTGTCGTTAAATAGAAAACTACGAGGGTAATTTGAATAGCCCTTGACTTTGTTGATAGAAGATATTTTATTGTCAAAAGAAATTATTTTATTTCAAGGCCCTCAAAAAAGTCGTTCGTTTCAATAATGAGAGATTTTTTATTATTTTTTATTTATTAAATGTTGGAATACAATAACAAATTATATTCTTACTTTATTTATCGAGAATGGTAACGAAGACTAAAAGATTTTTGATTAACCCTTAAGTATGTAATACATTTTATACACTTTAGTTATCTGAAGTGAAATTTTTCAATGAGAACTGGGGTGGTAATCGGTTAGCAGACTTGAAACTTGGCAAAGAAGGAATTGATCGAAAGATACTGTGAGGTAGAGCCTCATGATGGTATGGGATGTCCTTTAACTTTTAGTTTTACATTTTTATTACTTGTTTTTTTTTTTAATTTAGGTTTCTGCTGGTTACACGTTAAAAGATGAGTAGGTATATATGTATACATATATTATGACGACGTTCATATACTTGTTATAATATAGAGCATAAAACTACAATCCCTATGTAAATTTCGATTGTGTGTCTATATACTTGAAAATCAAGCCAATACACAGTGGTGGCACATATATTAAAGAGAGCGACAAGAATAGTAATAGTTGAAATTGTGGAACAAGATTAACGTGAGTACCTGCCTACTCGGCCTAACCTCACGGTGGTCTTACCACCGAGTGAAACTTAGCCGTAGACTAGCGCCCCCCATTGTGTAGTATAACAACACTTTACGATTGCCACCAATCGCTTTTTGTGTGTGATACAGTCACAATGAGTAGCAATTTATATAATATGGCAAGCCTTTCCAAGGCAATCCTAGATCCACATTATAACCTCTTGCTAAGGGGTTTGGAGACTATCCAAACTCCGTCTGTTGAGAGTGCAACAGCACACTTGATCGACCGTGCACCATACCTACATAAATCGATCTTAAACCACAACCACCACGTGTACCCCCGAAGGGGACCTCACCAATAACCGGTCACAGGGAGGATAGGCTCTCTGTGGGGCCACCGATTCCCGTGGTACCAGTCCTTTGGGCACTGGTCGGGCCTCGAAGAGGACCCGTGTTATAAAATAACAGACCTTTTCTTCCAGATTTAGGCTCTAGGAACCCTAGCGTCTGGTGCCCCTATTTTCCCCGAGTGAACCGCGTCAAAGCATTTGTCATATTCCTGCAGTGACAATTGGAACCCCCGGGGGTAAGTAATAGTTGAAATTTGTGGAACAAGATTAACGTGAGTACTGCCATACTCGGCCTAACCTCACGGTGGTCTTACCACCGAGTGAAACTTAGGCGTAGACTAGCGCCCCCATTGTGTAGTATAACAACACTTTACGATTGCCACCAATCGCTTTTTGTGTGTGATACAGTCACAATGAGTAGCAATTTATATAATATGGCAAGCCTTTCTAAGGCAAGCCTAGATCCATATTATAACCTCTTGCTTAGGGGTTTGGAGACTATGCAAACTCCGTCTGTTGAGAGTGCAACAGCACACTTGATCGACCTTGCACCTTACCTACTTAATCGATCTTAAACCACAGCCACCACGTTTACCCCCGAAGGGGACCTCACAATTAACCGGTCACAGAGAGGATAGGCTCTCTGTGGGGCTACAGATTCCCGTGGTACCAGTCCTTTGGGCACTGGTCAGGCCTCGAAGAGGACCCGTGTTATAAAACAGCAGACCTTTTCTTCCAGATTTAGGCTCTAGGAAAATTTGAAATATTGTCTTGAAACTTATACAGTGGGCCTGGTCACTTTCAGTTTACGCCCACTTTATGTTCATCATATCTTTATTTTTAGCATCCGCAGCTTCTCAAATAGATAGTATTCCCAAATAGATAGTATTGCGTGATCAACTACTTCTAATTATAGAAGCAATGGTATTTCTCTATCATCTCTTTAGTAGTATCAAGCGCGAATATTTTTAGTTTGTCAGCATTTATGTTATAGCCGGATTATATGGCTTTCCCTAATATTACACATCTAATTATGAGCACTTTGCGAAGTCCTGTTACTTAAGCTGCTAGTCCAGGATTGTTTAAAAATTATCTTGCGGTGTTACGATCACTTGACGAAGCGTGAAAATAAGCATTTATTAAACGTCACTATGTAACGTTTTATTATGTTTTAGTATTGTATTCTGTACGGGCAACATGTTGGAAAGTTTTTGGTTTTTTAATAATTTTTATTTATGTGTCGGGAAACCCTTGCGACAATTTTCAAAGTAAACTAATTTGGAAAGAGATCAATTTAGAAATTGTCAAAAGTTGCAAAATCTGGAAATCAGGCTTGTTATGGTAGCAGTCGTAGTTGAATTCATGGATTTTTGTCATATTGACTGCGGTCACACGTTTTAACCTGTGGATGGTCCTGATTGCGGAAAGCCTTTTCATATCGCAGTCTTTAGTCCATATTTGATGTACCGGCTGGGTTCATTACCCTTCGTCAGGCGCTACCTTATGCACTTTCATTAAACGATCGTCCAATATACATCGATGTTGTTAAGAAATATCAATACAATACTATATATCAATATATTTTTTCACTTGCACATCCCTAGTGCTTATCAAATCATTCCATCAAACAAAATTTAATTAAACTTTTACTAAAGTTTATATATTTTTCTAAAATATGTATTTTTATATAATATTTGTCTTATTATTCTTTCATTATAGAATGACTACTTCCTTTCGAAACGCAACAAACCGTCGTTGTCAATTGTGAATCCATTGGATGTTTTAAGACAACGTTTGTTACTGGAAATAGCTCGTAGGCAAATGAAAGAAAATACTAGACAGGTAAGTTTAACGATAGAAATATTAATTTAAAATAAAAAAGAATACAAAGTATGCACGAATACTAGTGTTCACTATAAAACACGTAATATTTGTTATGTTGTGAAAATTATTTATATTAAAGGAATGCAAAAACTTAAAATGGTAGGAAAGGAAATACTTTCAGTAACAATGTTTTTTTATAAAAACAAGTACAATCTAAACTTGCATTATATATAGAGCAAATTATTTACTTCTACGTGTTATTTGGCTTTAATAGGTAGTATGTTTAAAAGTTCTTTTCTAATCTATATATATAAAAATAAGTCCGTATATGTACGTCGCCGAACTAATCATAAACGCGTCGTGCGATTTAAACCAAACTTATGCACTACGTAGGCAGTGGCCCATATATGGTTTATATGAAGTTTGGTTGAAATCCGATAACGCATGTGTGTGCGGTGCGTATGTGAAGTGAGTGTGTTTATTCCGCAGGCAAAATAATTATTATCCTGTATCTACACGCAAAGAAAAAACATGGTTGAGGTAACCATAATCTAAGAGCAACATATTATGGTTGAATTATATGGTTATATATAAAAATAATATTGTTGTCGTTTGAACATATTATTGTCTTACATTGTAAAATACAACCATAGTTATGTTTGTAATATAAACATACTATAATATAATTTGAAACATGTAAATGGTTATATGTGACAACGTATGAATATATTTATAAATAACAAAAAACAAATACACAAATTTTTCCATTTAGACTTACATACATATTCTGATATTTTCTGCTTACCTTTTTATGTGTTTGATATTATTAATTTAAAACTATAATTTATAATAAAAAACAAATTTATTTGTTGACAACAAATATGTATTTAATGTTTCTACGGTTTTAGATGAACCGATAGCTTACACACATATTTCTGAACTGAAAAACTGTCAAAACCAAAATATGTATTTTTAAAACCAAACATTATTTGTTTATTTTTAGTCGAACTTAACATACTATGTTTAATAATAATATATTATGGTTATAATTTTTAAATATTAAAAATATTTTGGTTGTGGTTTGAATTTTAATATATTTCAAATCAACCATGTTGCTTTTTTGGTGCGTATAACCATTTAATGATTAACTGTTAACAAAAAACTTGTTTATCGTGACCAAAGTATTGTTTTAAATAACTATAATTTGTTCACAGCAAACATCTATTGTTACAGAGAACATAGTGTGGTTGCCGTGACCATACAATAACCATGTTTTTTCTTTGCGTGTAGAGAACTGCAATAGGTAGCGCCTTGGAATATTAAGATACATTGTGTAGAGAAACACAGACTGAATTTGCATTTAGGGTGTGGTACCTCCTATATATAGTGAAAAATTGTTATCGCGTACCGAGAGAACTACATTAGGTATAGTCTTGCAACTTTGCACAAGTAACCCTCATACTAATGTGTATAGTCTAGCAAAATACAGACTGGATAAGAATACTGGAACGGCACTTCCCATTTAAAGTAAAAAATTGTTATCGTGTTAATACGCATAGTCCAGAAAAAAACAGGTTGAATGGGGACATTTTTGACTTAAGAATAGCGTGCGTTTTCGCGTTAAAATTTGGTCATACTTTTCTTCCAAGTGTTTATTGTGTTTTTTGTGGATGGGTGTAGCGAAGCGCACCGGGGATAGCTAGTTATTTATATATTTATTATTATTTTAAAGAAAGAACCTTCCGTCATGCCGATGCCAAGATCTTAACAACGCTTATTTACAGAAATATATGCTCATTGAGTAGTGTTTTCTGCATATGCATGCCGTTCATTAAATGATCGTCAAAATAGAGCGGATAGTCAAGTAATTTAAACCGTTTCGCTTTCATTTATCATCCAACTACCTCTACCTTAGTGGGAAATATATAGTAGGTAGCTACGACTACCAGTGAGCTATTTGACCAATCGAAGTTGGCTTAAAAGCGAATAAGGATTGTTTCAAACCACAGCAAAATCTTTTCGTAAGTGGAATTTTTTTAACTAGGCGAACTTGTTAAACTATAGGCATTTTTCTAAATTTCCCTTTTTAGCTAACTAAAAACTAATAGAACTTCTATTTCGTTGTTGATATGGTTCTGTAAAGTCGTAAGCAATCCTTGTCATTCAGTTTGAATTTGATAAGAATTAAACAAAGATACATTTTGAGGTCTTAAATTAACATGACCAAAACAGAGAGTCTTAACAAATATTATTTAGAACCTGCAACATCAATATCAATGGTAAAAAAAAAATTCTTAATTTGGTTGTGGTACTCCCACCGCACAAGCACTAGGTCGTCTAAAAGTAAGCTTAATGCAGATTAAATAGTGAAAGTAATAGAATAATATTAGACGATCGGAATATAAAAGTGCGTGTTGTAGATAAGACTGTGCCCATCTTAAACCAGATTTAATATGGATATTTGGTTATAAAAAACTATTCGCATTGTGCATAGTTGCTCATACTCAGACATACGCGAAACCGTGTGACAAATTCAAACCACTGTTATACGATAACCACAGTTTAAATTAGCTTTGATACCGCCTTGCAGCAGATGAAACATAGATCAAGAAAAAGGCACACCAGAGGCTAAGATACAGTCGAAGCAATCGAAATTCTCAATGAATGCCAATGAAGATTTTTAGGCCAATAAAGAGATGTCAATACTTTTTTTAGGAAGACAGTTTCATTAACATTGATTTTCTTGAAAACTATAAGGCATTCATCGACGAATATTAATAATTCAACAGTTTGCTTCCATTACGACAATTCACTTGTACTACGAAATACCATGAGTATTCCACAGATTTAGGCATTCGATATGTTTTTTTTTTTGAACTTGAAAAAATAAATGGTTTGCACTTAAATAATTTTAAAGGTTTAAAATCATGGAAATAGATGTTTCGAGCAAGAGTCTATGTTAGATAATTGTGTGTGTTTTTTTTTTTTGTTAAAATTATCTTTTTTTTAAAAAACTAAAGAAATTAAGCTGGTATCGACTAAAATAAGAACTGCTTGAAATCTTTAAAAACCTTATAATAATTTTTACTAGCGTAATCTTTTCGGCAAGTAGTCATTAGAAAAACTTGAAAATGATACCATTTTACTCAAAAAAAAAAAAAAAATATTATCACACTTAAACGACAAAAGACAGAAGACATTGTAAAACCAGCCAATACAACCATAAATTATACTTTTAAAATGAGTTCATCGCTCTACATTTTTTAATTGAAGGTTGTCACAAAATTACCGTTTATCGAAGGCGCTATATTTTGAAACATAAAGGCACATAGAATCCGTCATACGTTATACGTCGTCTTTTTCAACGTACAAGAAAGTTGAAATACAGGTTTTCAATTACTACGTCTCCGTCAACGCAAAGGACGAAAATTGAAAAACTTTTAACTTTTGACGTACGTTGAAAGCAGTTGAGAGCTATAAATTCGTTTCTCTTTGTTTCTCACTCTCAAAATGAAATTTTTGTGTTGAGTGGCAGCAAAAGAAAAAACTAAACAAAATACAACAAAATAAATAAATTAAAATGGTGGAAAAAGTGTTTTCTTTTCTGATTTAATATCCGTAAACAAAGTACTCATTGTGTCAACCTCTTCCGTTGTTACTTTGATTTAATTTGTGTAAGTTAAAATATTAAATATGACCGATTCTATGTGCCCCGGCCTTAAGTGTAAAAACACAATAGATGAAGTTAACTATATTACAATACAAATTTGACATAAATTACCGTTTAACGACAATGCCGCTGAGATAAACTTATTTTATTTTCTTGTCGGTTGTTAATATTCCCTCATATTTTTTCTCTTATTCTTTTACATTATTGCCATATACATGTAGGATATTAAAATAAAACACTCATAATTTTAATGAATTATGTACATAAGTTATTTATTTAAATAAATCTTAAAAAATGATAAACACACGTCTTTCTTCTTCAATGTCTTTACTGAGATTCCTCTTTTATTTAAACTGTCTACTGTCAGTCTGTCTTTCTTAAAGTCGTCGTCGATTATTCGTCACTCGCTGTTAGTAAGTGTTGCCACTTCTAGTGGTACGTTTGTTTGAAGCAGATCCCACATACATATTTTCAAAAATAATTGTATTTTGTAAATTCAATTAAATTATAAATAATAGCAAACGCCACACTATTTAAAAAAGAAAATAAAGCAAAATTTGAAACAAAAAAAAAAAAAATGTTATAAAAATAATTGAAGAGGTAAAAAATATGAACCACTATAAAATTTACAATGTCCAGGTTCTTGGTATAGATTCTAATGTCATCTACATATTAAATGTACACTCAACAGTACATAATATTCATTTAATTTTTAGGATTCCTTACCCAAAGGGTAAAGACGTACCCTATGGTTTTCGCTACAATATCTGTCCGTCCGTCTGTCAGCGCCTTCTATATCTGGAACCGTAATAGGTAGACTCTTGAAATTTTCACAGAAGTTGTATAACAACAAATACTAAAATTTATAGGGTGTCCCAAAAGAGACGTGTTATTCACGTATAGGTGTTTATTTCTTAAACTGTCGAAGGCATACATTTAAAATTTGCACTTTGTTCGCTATATAAACAAATATAAAAATAAAATAAAGGGTGTTCCGGTAGTGACGTGACTTGCATGTAATTGGCATAAGTTGTGAACCATAATAGGTAGACTCTTGTAATTTTCACAGAAGGTATACTAATATGGCCTTTATATTAGGGTATTCCGAAAGTGTCGTAATTTGAACGTATTTTTTATTTTTTGAACCATAATATGTATGATCTTGAAATTTGTACAGAAGATGTGTTGCCACGGACGCTATGACAATTACTAAATACTAAAGGGTGTTCCATCAGTGACATGGTTTTCACATATATTGCCGTAGTTTTTTAATCGTAAAAGGTGGACTCTTGCCCCATAAGGCGTGAAACAAATTAACATGTTGTACTTTTAAAGTTATACTGAACATTGTACAGAACCCTACGTGTGTAAGTCTGACTCGCACTTTTCTGATTTAATTCATTTCTTTAATTTTCTTAATGGATGTCATCTCTATTAAATTATAACAGTTTTAAAGAAAATATTAAAAAAAAATTAAATAAAAAAGAAATGTAAAATTAATATTAACAATGCCGTCGTTGTTTTGTTTACTAATTCTCAGTTATGACATATCGTTTCGTTACCGTCGTCTGCGGTGTTTCTACACTTATTAACAAAATAAAAAATGTGTATTTCCATTGTATATATTTGTATTAATATTTTGAAAATATTAAAAAAAATTAAAATGATTTATATTTTTAATATTGTAACCCCCTAACTTTTTTACTTTCTGCAACCTATGATAGCATAATTATTTATGGACCTTAATTTAGGCTTTAAAAACCCTTTAATTGTTTTTCATGAATGGCTTACGTCAAGCGTTTACGAATTTAACATGCCGTTAGTTGCATTTCTGGCAGTTTCCTCACCCAAATTTTATCTCAAATCCTCAGGCAAGTGTAAAATTTAATACCAAACGGTTTTATCTTAATTGTGCTTAATTAAATCAACCCAGTATGGTAAAAATATTTTATTTTCACAGTTGATATTGTCTGGTGTTCGGCTAAAAAAAATAATATCCCTCGTTCTTAGCCGAATATAACCAGGGTCGTTTAGCGTGATTGACTCATGTTTCGCGATAACTGATTCAATTCATAACTGATTCACGTTAATATCTTTGTGGATGTTCTAGTTTTTAATATACCAGGGAGGTCCTGTAATCGTTTTTAAATTTGGTTTGAGGATCGAATTATACAGTAAAAGATAGCAATCTAAGTTTAGGAAGTGACACAGAAGTTGGAGACTAACAAACTCTTGACACGCAATTAGTGCCTCTGTTGAGAGTGCAACAGCACACCGAACTGAATCCCTGCCCTTTCAGTGATTTCGGTCCAAACCAGCCGAAGGACTACACCAATAACGGGTCACAAAGATTTGAGGAAATCTTTTGATTTGAGGAAATCTTTTTAGTGGTTTCCGTGATACCACCTGGTTGGACACCGGTTAGGCTTCGAACTTCCAGTTCCTGGCCATTGCTACCCTAGAGGACGGGTGTACCCATACACCCCGAAGAGCATTAAAAGCATCAAGGTGTTATTAGTCAATTAGAAAATAATGTTCTGGAAAGATCTGAGCTGGAAAGATTATATATATTGCTTTTCCAACTTAGTCACCGATCAAGCTGTATAACGAGGTATTTGTCTTCAGAAGGATGAGGTATCATCTGACTATTTATGCGAATTGTGAACGCTATATGATTACAGTTTTTTTGATAAACCTTTAATCACAATTTCTTCAACTCACAAAAACGATTTCTAAGGAAGGTGTGACCACGTTATTATTAAATAAAAACAGCCTACATAAAATCTACATTTTATGCTCATTTACTCACTAATACTTGTTTTCATTTATATATTTAATGTTAAATATATAAATGTGTGTCTGTACGTATATTTAAATGAATATTTTCAGCCTGACTTTGTACGACAAAGTTGCTTCAAGGCATTTTTATATAAACGATTATGTATCACTGTCGCATATTGAAATGTTTGAAGACAACACTACCAAACAACATATAAAAAATCCATTCCAGTATACAAATATTTTGTAAACATATTTTCATCACTTATTTCTTATTTGGTTTTATTCCTCTTTCCAAATAACATTCCTTAGCAACAAAAAAAAAAGGAAATGTTAACTCAACTACAAACAAAATGCCTGCTGCCTTCCTTTAGTAAACACATTTTAAGGATTTCTTTAAAAAGTTTTTTCTTTAAAAAATATTAACATTATTGAGTTGTTGGCTTTAAGCAAGTCTTTAACACTAACAACTTTCAACAGTCTTTACCACAATTTAACGGCTTAAAAGTATTTGTAATAAAATACACTTTAAGTGGAGTACACATACATGATAACACCTTAGGCTGATTTATATTGATAAAATTGTTTAAATTTGTTGTATCTCAAGGATGAAAAGAAGATGTATAAGTATTTTAAATATTACACGTGCTTAAATAGGAACAATAAGGTTCATCCTAATATAAATTTTTTTAAATATACCGACATAGATTACGGCGGAAATGATAAAGGTAAATTTGAGGCAAAAGTTTAAGACGTTTTAACATGCGAGGGTTGACACATAAACATATAAGGAGTATAATGAAGACGACTGGCAAACTTCTAGAGCCATCCGTGATACAGTTTTTTTTTTGTTGCTGTTGATCGGTTGTGACGAATCTGCTATTTTTGGTAAATGTGTTTCGTACTTTTATCAAGCAATTAAAGATCATTTTGAAGAAAATTAAGGCACACCTGCACAAGTGTCTGAGATGGATGATAATTGGATGAATGTATTTTAGCCACACCTGAAAAACATGATTTTATATAATTTTCCTTAACTTGTAACTACAGTAAAAATTTTTTTTACTATTATAAAATAATATAGAATTTATATAATAAATCAATATAAAAACAAATGTTATATACAAAAAATATATAAAGTTTACTTCAAGTATACTTTGAGTCATTCAATGTAGATCCAACAAACAAAAATTCTTTTCAAATTCACCATTCCAGATTTTTTAAAATCTTTTTATTTACATTCTTTGACTCCCTGAGTCCAAATAATTTAAAAAAAAATTCTATCTCTTACAGTTTTTTTTAGCTATAAAGTTTACGTTAAGCTTGGTAGAGATGAAAAACCCGTTCGAGTTGAATTCATCAATGAGTTGGATGATTTAGATAATTTATTTCGCACTGATAATCCTAATGTACTTCACTAAACTTTAATATTTAAAATTTTTTTCTATTGTAACTGATTTTGATTTGAATTTATGTTATATTATAAAATTAGTCTGTGGTCATTTATTAATTGTTATATATTACCTAAATTCTGATGTTAGCCCTTTTCATTTATCGTTCATTGCCAAATCAATAAATTTTGCTTATGAACCAATATATAGATAATATAGTCTTCAGTTTCAAAGATGTGGGCTATAACATGCTACGTATTCTTTCCAAGCAGAGATCTGGATTAAATGTGTGCCATATAAATGCCCAGAGTTTAAATAATAAGATGGATGGATGGATGAGTCGACATAGTGTGTGTTTCGGAGACATGGTTGAACGAAGCTGACCCTGATTCTCTATTTGATTTAAAAAATTTTCGATTATACCGGTGTGACAGAATCTCTCGTGGAGGTGGAGTAGCCATATATGTAAGAGAAGGTATTAAGAGTAAAATATGTTGCAAATCAGATCAAAGTGACGAAATTGAATATTTATTCATCGAAGTCACGTCTTTCAACAACCAAGTTATTATTGGCTGTGTTTACAGGCCTCATAGCAGAATTTGTACAGAATTTTTTTTTCAAAATCTTCAAGATGCTTTACTGAGATATGAGAATATTATTATCTGTGGGGATTTTAATTCAAATCTTCTGGCGGAAAATCACTTAGTAAACGATATGAAAGCTATTGGCCTATCTCCTACCAATTCATCATTACCAACTTATTACCACTCTACTTCTAATTCCCTATTGGACGTTATTTTTGTCAGCAGTGAGGATAAAGTATTATTGTATGATCAGCTCAGTATGCCGTGTTTCTCTAAGTATGATATGATGTTTTTAGCCTTTGATTTTATATTGGAAGAGATCACAAGTACCTACAGTTACTATGACTTTAAGCACTTGAGCTATGAAGCACTCAATCTTGAGTTATCCTTCATTGATTGGGAATCTATTTATTTTATGCCTTCTATTGAATGTCAACTAAATTTTCTTGAAGAAAAACTAGATCACGTTTTAAAAACAACTGTGCCCTTAAAAACAGTATCGCACACAAACAGGAGGAATGAATGGTTCAATCCAGAAATCAAAAGTGCTATCCTCAAAAGAGATAAACTTTTTGCTCGGTGGAAACGTTACAAAACAAATGATTTTCATAAGGAATACTGTAATGCAAGAAAGCTGGTAAATCGCAAAATAAAGAGCGCTAAAACTGCTTATTATTCCAGAATCTTCAGTTCTTGTTTGACTCTAAACAAAATTGGAAAAATATACGTAAGATGGGCATTGGTAAATCTAAATCACCGGAGGAACCTAGAGTTGATGTTGAAGGTCTAAACAAAAAATTTGTCACTCTTCCACTAGTACAAATGAATAATAACTACTACGACTAGAACATTGGTATTCCTGCAACGTCTATTTTATTTAGTTTTGAATGTGTTACTGAAGATGATGTTTTCTCTTGCTGTCTGGATATCAAATCAAATGCTGTTGGTTTTGACAATATCCAACCGAAATTTCTTAAACTTATTCTACCAGTTATGATTCCTTATATTGCTTACATTTTTAATAATATTATCACAAAAAGCTGCTTTCCTGAGAACTGGAAGTATGCTAAAGTAATACCTATACCTAAAGCTAATGACGATTTTCGCCCAATTTCAATTCTACCATACCTTTCTAAAGTATTTGAAAGACTTTTGCATAAGCAGATCTACAAATATATTATGGATTATAGCTTAATAACTGATCATCAATCTGGTTTTCGACCTAAACATAGCTGTATTAGTGCATTTATTGATGTTTCTGAGGAATTACGAAATAATATTGATAGCGGTCATGTTTCATTGCTTGTTCTTCTGGATCATTCGAAAGCCTTCGACATGGTTGATCATGAGATTCTCTGCAAAAAGCTTGATTGTTTTTTTAACTTCTCAGCTTCTTCAGTACGTCTAATACGCTCATATCTTACGAATCGTAAACAGTCTTTATTTGCAAACAACATCACATCTAGATCGATCCAAGTTACAAAAGGTGTTCCGCAAGGTTCCATACTAGGACCATTACTTTTCACTATTTATATAAATGATTTAGCCAAACAGTTATTGCATTACAATATACACATCTATGCTGATGATATTCAAATTTATTTAAGTGCTCCTAATAAATATATTGACGATTATGTGAGTAAACTGAACCTTGATCTTAAACGTATACATGAATGGACAACAGCAAATGGCCTCTGTATTAATCCAAGCAAGTCAAAATGCTTAGTTATTAACAGGAAATCATCTAAACTAAGTTTTTCTCCGGAAGTAGTATTGAACAACCAAAGAATTGATATCGTAAAAAAAGCGAAGAATCTTGGCTTAATATTTAACAACACCCTAACCTGGAATGACCAAATTAATGCAGCTTCTGGTAGAGTATATGCTATTTTGCGAACATTGTGGAAAACACAAAATTTCACACCCTTGAGAATACGTATACTGCTTGCAAAGACGTATATAATGCCAACCCTGCTATACGGTTGTGAGATATTTGGAAGTAGTGATTAAACGAGCATCAGAAAGATCGAAACTACCTTTAATGCTATAATTAGATATGTGCATGGCTTAAAGAGATTTGACCATGTTACACCATTTCAAAGAAATTTATACGGAGTTACATTTACTAACTTATTGAAAATACTTTCACTGATGATGTTGCACAAAATTATTTACACACGTGTACCTATGTATCTCTATAGGCGTCTTTCGTTCACTAGATCTCAAAGGTCTAATAATATACTTCGTGTTAGATACCGCACATTAACATCATCATGGCAATTTTATACCAATTCTATCCGTCTTTGGAACTCGTTACCCCCAGAAATACAATTTATAAGTAACGCAATGCATTTTAAAAGGGCTATACATTGTTTTTTTCAATAACGTCATCATTTTTTTATTTTTAAATGTTTATTGTTATATTTATTGTTCCTAAACTTTAATTTAACCTTTTTTCTACATATTTTTTTTTATTATATAATATTTTTTTTATATTTTGCTTATACAAAATTCTAATTACTTTAACTAATCCTATACTGTAATTTATAAGATTTAATGTCTTGTTGTATGGGATAACAAACAAATAAATAAATAAATAAATAAATAAAAAATAAAGTTAAAAAGATAGGAAAACATTACCTTTTTTGTAAATGCGCTCGAGGGTGAAATATATTCCAATTCCAGTTCTATAAACTTCATATTAATTTATCACAAACTGTAAGAATAGTAACTTTTGTTTAAATAAAAAATTATGAAGTTTTTTAAACATAACTTCTGAAACCACCCTGGTCCCACTCTAAAATTTGTATGGTGTATGTTAATAAAAAAAAAAATTAAACACTATCTCAAAAATTTTTGCCGCTTTAAAATGAGCTTTTACTCATTTTCTAGTGCTTATATAACTGGAATTAGAATATATTTTAAGCTCGAACGTATATGCAAAAAAATCTATATTTTTCTATTCTTACAACTGTTTAGCTAAAAAACTGTAAGGTCCATTATTATAAATTGCCAATAGCTAAAGTTAGGATTTTGTCGGAGAGATAGGTAGTTTTTCGTTATTATAAGTGAGCTAAAGATAATCTTTAACTACCACGTACTTTAAAGGCAAGTCATAGTAACCTCTTTATTTTAACGAAAAACTAGTTATATGTCCGATAAAATCCTAACTTTAGCTATGGACAGATTTTGTTGGGGGAAATAAGTAGCTTTTCGTTATTATAAGTAAGTTAAAAATAATCGTTAACTATCATGTACTTTAAAGGCAAGTTATTGTAACAAGCCTTAGTTATTACAATGACAAGCTACATATCTCTCTGACAAAAACCTAACTGTAGCAATTAGCATGTTATAATAATGGGCCTAATATTTATAATTTTGTTAAAATATATTTAGATTCAGGGAGTCACGGAGTATAAATAAAAAAGTTTCAGTAAAATCCGAAGCAATCACTTTATGTGTCATGTCGATTTGAGTTGGAATAAGCCCTTTAAACAACTTTTTTAATCATTTGTCAATTGATAGAAGATATGAAAAGGCGACATCAGTTTACCCGGAAAAAAGTAAAAATTCATGAAAATGAAACATTAAACTAATTGTGAGTCCAGTAACAAAAGTTTGGTTTATGGACCTCCCAATTTCTTTCTTTGAATTTGGAAAACTGAACGCAAAGAAAACACACGGTGGAGATAACAATAATGTAAGAGCAACATACATATTATGATTAAATAATGATTGTGGTTAAACTATATTATTATTAAATATAATAACAATATTGTTATGTTAGAACCATATTATATTGAACCATGAGAACGATATCGGTAAAAATAACCAAAATTTATTTAAATATAAACATATTATAATAAAATAAAATAAACGTTTATTATATAAATATCAAAAATGATCATTACATGGTTAAATTAAATGATTATAATATGAATAAAAACTATGAAATGTCATATAGGATAAACAATTACTTATTATTTTTAATGATTTTATTTATTTCATAAATACGCAAACAATAGTTATCACTATATATGTATTATAATATATATAATAAATAGTTAAATATGTATAAAACTACGCAAAATATTTTTTTAAAAATTTAAACTCGGACTTAAACCAACAAATAATGTTTATTTTTTAATTTTTAATTAATAGCGTGCTATTAACCCGAATTATAACTTCACTGAAATCGATTACTACCAGGTAAACTAGTTTTGATGGACATTTTGCTAAGTGCTATATTTGGTATCAGCAGTAAACCTTTACCAAAGTTTTAGATGAGCTAAAGTCAATCTTAAGTTGAAAAATGTATTTCACTAAATTAGAATTAAGTCAGAACAATTTAAGAATAAGAAACAAAGCCCTAACAAAACATTAATAACCAACAGTGAATTAATATTTTCTTACTTTATTTCTACACTGGCTACTGATTTATTCCAACTCTAGTTGTAATGGGTGATTTTTTTGAGGTTAGGATTTTCATGCATTAGTATTTGACAGATCACGTGAGATTTCAGACATGGTGCCAAAGAGAAAGATGCTCAGTATGCTTTGACATTTCATCATGAATAGACTTACTAACGAGCAACGCTTGCAAATCATTGAATTTTATTACCAAAATCAGTGTTCGGTTCGAAATGTTCAAATGTGACAAATTTTGTTCAGCGATGAGGCTCATTTCTGGTTGAATGGCTACGTAAATAAGCAAAATTGCCGCATTTGGAGTGAAGAGCAACCAGAAGCCGTTCAAGAACTGCCCATGCATCCCGAAAAATGCACTGTTTGGTGTGGTTTGTACGCTGGTGGAATCATTGGACCGTATTTTTTCAAAGATGCTGTTGGACGCAACGTTACGGTGAATGGCGATCGCTATCGTTCGATGCTAACAAACTTTTTGTTGCCAAAAATGGAACAACTGAACTTGGTTGACATGTGGTTTCAACAAGATGGCGCTACATGCCACACAGCTCGCGATTCTATGGCCATTTTGAGGGAAAACTTCGGAGAACAATTCATCTCCAGAAATGGACCGGTAAGTTGGCCACCAAGATCATGCGATTTGACGCCTTTAGACTATTTTTTGTGGGGCTACGTCAAGTCTAAAGTCTACAGAAATAAGCCAGCAACTATTCCAGCTTTGGAAGACAACATTTCCGAAGAAATTCGGGCTATTCCGGCCGAAATGCTCTAAAAAGTTGCCCAAAATTGGACTTTCCGAATGGACCACCTAAGACGCAGCCGCGGTCAACATTTAAATGAAATTATCTTCAAAAAGTAAATGTCATGGACCAATCTAACGTTTCAAATAAAGAACCGATGAGATTTTGCAAATTTTATGCGTTTTTTTAAAAAAAAAAAGTTCTCAAGCTCTTAAAAAATCACTCGTTAGTTTTAAGAAGTAATAATATATTAAGCAAAAACAATATTTTTTGTTTTTATAAGACAGCGAAAAAAAACAGTGAAGTAGCCAAAGTTTAATTTTTGGGTAAATTTGGGTTAAGGTTTCCTGGTGAGCTAAATTGAACACTTAGCGGAGTGGCCATTGAAACTAGCTTATCCCGTAGTAATCAATTTCAGTGAATTTATAATTTGGGTTAAAATTATAAAAATTTTAATACTCAAAATATAAATTATTAAATAATGTTTCATTTTAATCAATTTTTTAAGCAATAATAAATTTAACTTATTTTATTTATAATATATTATACAATGGTTTAAAATAATATATTTTGAAATATTTATAAAACTTTGTTTGTGGTTTAAAGTTTAACCAAAATTGTATATTTAAAACCAACCATGCTTCTCGTAGTAACAGCGAATTTTTAACAAAAACTTGTTTATCGTGACAAAATTAATTTTAAAAAAATTCATCGTAAGTAAATTGTTCATCGTAAATTGTTCATCGTAACCATATAATTATTCATCGTAACAATATATTGTTGCAGATAACATAATGTGGTTCTTGTGACCATACCACATTCATGTGTTTTCTTTGCGTGCGTACAAAAAAAAAACAGATGGTGTTGACGATCTTCACGGAAAGGTGTGACTACAGAATTTTACGTATGCATATATAGTCCCGTTGTTTCTTTTAGGAGCATAGGGCCTCAACAAATGCCTTCCATCAGGGTTTGTCTATAGCAATGCATTTAATTTCACACCAGGATACACCGCAGCTTCCATCTCCAATAATCTGCGCCAGGTTTTTGATGGCGTCCCCTTCTACTACTTTCTTGAGGCGTCCATTGCCTTAATATAGCCCTTGAAGATTTTCGTAGGGAATGTCCGAGCAATGACCATTTACCTGTATCGGTGTCTGGCGAGTTCTTACCCACAAATCGCTATTGGTGATAGTATTAGGCCAGATTATACGAAGAATTCTAGGAGCGAAAAGACACATATCGTCAGCATAATCTAAGTCATCTAGTGTTCCGCAAAGACCCCATGATATGCCAGTGTTACTTGGAATCGCATTGCTTAGTATGTTGTCTAATACGATGTTAAATTAAATGGGTGAGAGTATCCATACTTGTCTAACACCGGTCAGTACCGAAATCCTTTTCCTTAAGTTTTGGTTCTATTTAATGTAGAAACTTGCACCCTGATACATCGCCTTGATTAAGTTTATGATATTGGGCGGCACTTCCTTACATATGGCCTAATGTTGTACTATGTATATTAAACGTCTTTTCAAAGTCAATAAAAGTAAGATAGAGAGGTGAAAGCCTTTCCACTGATTGTTCAACTATTACAAGACCGTTGGGGACGAAAACCGGCTTGTTTTCTTCTTAGATGTGGGTCAAGACCATTCACTAGCCTTTAACTAATTATGTGGGCCCAAATTTTGTTGAATATGCAAAGTAATTTTATTCCCCGCAAATTCTTACAATTAGACAAATCCCCTTTGTAAGGGGATTTATATCTTCTGGAACCATATCTGATGTCCAAATCCTATCACACACTGGAGGAATAAATCCAATAAACTTAATTAGATTTTTCTTTGTTTTTTGTAAAGACTCTTGGATTTACCCTCGTATTAATTGTATTTCCATGCGACCGCGAACTACAAACATAAGTTGATTATGTATGCGAAATGTTAAACAGTATGTGTAAATACTCGCGTGATTCTTGCTGAACGCACAAATTGATTTATGTTGGTAGGAGATGCCATAAGAAAATTCCAAATCCAAAAAATTTTGTAAGTTTGTTAATTCAAACTCTGAAATTATGTAAATTGTTTCGAACTACAAAATTAAATACCTTTATGTAATAGGCGTGTATTGTAAGTTATATACATAGATACTCTAAGCGTATTTATGATATTTTATCTAGATATTTTAAAAGTAATAATTAAAATGAAAATATCAATAATAACAATAGTAGTATATAATTAAATATTTGAAACTATCAGCGACCCTTATTTCATTAAGCAGTGACATACTAAGCGCTAACCTGCGGATCCATGTTGTTCAAATAGTCAATTGAAAATGACAAATGTTTTATAAAAGTTAGTTGTATATATAAAAGTTTTATATTTTTTACCTATTGTTCTACTTTATGACTTTCCACAGTGATTTGTTTTTGCCGTCTGCAAAACAAGAGCGACTAACTAAGCCAGGGAAAATCTATTTTTTTCTCACAAAAATAAGAAATGATTGACATTAAGAATGGTATTTGTTTGTTTCACAACAGTTTTTTCTAATCTTATTTAATGAAATTACAAAGAAGTATTCATAACTAGTAAACGCTTGTAGCTGCACTAGCAAAAGAAAAATGAATTTAAGCTAAATTTATCATTTAAAATACTGTCTCTCTAAATCTCGCATTTTAAAACAAATATTTCAGTGACAAGATGTTTTGATATAAATATAAAAATAAAAATGAATACTGTTCTACTTTAGAACAAATCTGAAGTAGAACAAAAATAAAGTGTAAAATAAAAAATAAAAAAAACTTAAACAGAGCTATGCTGTACTGCTGAAAATATGATTTCTTTATGGTTTTATTTGAGGTTTTTACTAAATTTTCTGCTAGTCAGATTTTTTTTATGAAATTCCACTTTGAGTAATATCAATACCAACATAGGAGTAAATATGTGCAAAAAATGATTTGACGTTACTTTACTTGAGTGTTAATTTTTTATTTGGAAATTTTACTACAGATCATAGCACAACCAATACAATTACTTGCTGCAGAGTTTGATTTGTCCTATAAAGTGCTCGTATTATTGTCAAAGTCACACTAAAATAAAGTGCTTGATAGTGTTTTGTAGCAGAGAACTGCAATTTTAAACAGTTTATGCAGCTCTCTATATTAAATATAGTAGATTCTTCTAGCAGTAAAAGCAGTTTTAGTTTAGTTTTTGTAAATTGATTTAAAATAATTAAGATAGATTTATTTAATCTTAAAATTTGTTCCTGGCTTAACATCAAACTTTGCTATTTTCAGTACAGAAAAACCAATCGGAATATGAATATGGTTTGTTTGAATTTTGTATAGACTTTAAAATTATAAAAGGATGATTAATAACACCCATTTTTTTGAAGTTTCCACACTATAGTTTTCCATACGATCCCCAAAAATGTCATCGTATTCTCTATTTTTAAATTCTCCAACATGCTGTGAACGTTGTCGTTGGGAAGCTTTAATATTATTATCTTGAGACATAGTTTACTTCCTTGAAGAGACCTTTTTTGTCAACTATTGACATCACACATAAATTCTTAAATATAATTAAGTTATAAAATAAGAAATTTTAGTCAAATCTACAGTCAATTTTAGTAAAAAAATTAAATTAAAGTAATTTTATTAAATTCGTTCTATTGAAGAAATTTCTTCAATATGACTTTTTTTTGTTATTTTATAGGGTGTAAATTTGATGAAAAATAAGTTAAACTAACTAAAATTATTAGTTAAGTTTTTATTAAATTTGTATCTCTAACCCTTTGACGACCAGGGGACATATGTGTCCCAAAAAAAAAAATATGTCTTAAAAATAGACTAATACTAAAAGTATTGATATTTTAAGCTTAATGCAAAGTTAAATGATTGGTTTTTAAAATTTATAAAAAAATTTGTGTGAAAAAAAATTTATAAATGTTTTTTTAAGAGCTAAAAAGCAAGTTTTGCACATACCGTAAACGGTATATTTAAACTGCTCTAAATCATAGACGAAATTTTCTCTTTCTTTCAAATTAAAAAATTTTGTTTAATTTAACAATATTCTACAAATTGAAATTCGGTTTTGAGATATTTCCAAGAAAAAAACTAGATTTATTAAAAAAAAACGCAAAGGGACACGGGTGTCCCTGTGGTCGTCAATGGTAACTTTTCGTTTGATGAACTTGAATGTAATAGTCTTTTCATACTGACGACGAAATAAGTGTTCCCAACACAAATGTTGGAAAAAACGCCATTTTGAGCATTTTAGACGAAAATTTAGGCAAAATGGCGTTATTTCCAACATTTGTGTTGGGAACACTTATTTTGAAATAACTGCTAATAGTGGTGAGAGTTGGCATATTAAAAATATGATATTTGAGAGAAACATTTTTGTTCTTTGATTTGCTGATTCATTTTGGTAAGTTTGGTGAATGTGAATTCTATAGCACGTTGTAACAACATTTGTTTGGAAGAATGGCTTTCCAGCGTCGTAGATTTTTTAACCTGAATGAAGACGAAATATTGCAATTTCTTACTGCGGAAAATAGCGAAGATGAAGACGATTTGTGTCTAGATGAAGAAGACCAGATTTTTCTTGAAGGTGATGTTGTTGCAGGTGCAGCATTTTGTGAAATCGATGATAATGCGGTTGAGACAACAGAACAAGTCGTTGAGATAACGGAACAAGCGCCTCGTATTCCAGAAAATTAAAAGAAAAAAACGACAGAAGAAAGTGAACCAAATTTTAGATGGAGAAATTCATACACTGCAAACGTATTCCCTAACAGTGACTATGAGTTTGGAAAAGTGCAAATCTGCGATGTTGGGGACCCCAACTGTAATCTATCACCTTTTCAGATCTTTTTACTGACTACGAACTTTTATGTTTTGATAGAACTTATAGTTCATGAATCCTGTAGATATGCTGAACAAAATGGAAGAGTTTTTGATGTTACTGCTGACGAAATGAAAGCATTTCTTGGTATCAATCTGGTAATGACATATCACGTTTTACCATCCATTCGTGATTATTGGTCAACAGAACCTGATATGGGTATACCCTTCATAAGTAATGTAATGACAAGAAAAAGATTTGAAGATATCCGTCAAAATTTGCACTTCAGCAATAACGATGAAGAAAGAAACAGGAATGATCGTGCTTTTAAGATCTGACCTGTCATAAGTCATTTCAACAAAGCATTTCAAAATGCAATGAACAACACATACAAACAGGCTGTCGATGAACACATGATCAAATTCAAAGGTCATAATGCTATGTAACAGTATATCAAGAACAAACCAATAAAATGGGGATTTAAGATGTGGTGTAGATATGACTCTGCTTCCGGATATCTTTTTGAATTTGATCTATACACTGGACGAAAAGTGTATGGAACTGAATATGGACTTGGGGAATCAGTCGTGCTTCAGTTGACAGAAAAACTCACAGGTTTGGGCTCCGAGGTCTACATTGATAACTTCTTCAACTCGCCTTTCTTACAATATGAGTTGAAAAAACGTCAAATAAAGTCCTGTGGAACATTAAGAAGCAACCGAAAAAAATATTCCAAAAAATTTGCCTCTCGATAAGAATATGAAGCGAGGAGACATTTACACATCAAGCTCTGAGGGCATATCCTTTGTGAAGTGGATGGACAACAGAGCTGTGACTCTTCTCACAAATTTTCTTTCGCCAGTGGAGACAGACACCGTCAGACTTCGCATAGCTGGTAGTGCTGAGAAAATCAACGTAAAATGCCCGAAAGCTATTATGCATTACAACAAAAATATGGGTGGAGTAGATTTAATGGATCAGCGCAAGTGCTTTTATGAACTAGACCGCAAATCGAAAATAAAATATTACCTCCGGTTATTTTTTGACTTACTTGATATAAGCGTAAACAATTCCTACGTTATTTACAGCGAATGTAAAGCAAAAAATCTTGTTAAAGGGACTAAACTTAACTCCCTTGAGTTTAGACGATTGGTGGCCAGAAATTTAATCGCTGCCCATTCTTGGCATCAGAGAGAATTTCCAATATTCCAGTCATCAAAAATCACTGTCAGCAAGAGACCAGCTTCTTCGCATTCTATACTCAAAGCCAACGTAAGAAAGAGATGTGTTCAATGCGCAAAAATTAATGTAGAAAATCGCACTAACAACTATTGTAATGAATGCAATGTGCATCTATGTTTTACTACTAACCGTAATTGTTTCGCAGAACATCATAATTAACCATAATTTATCGCAAAATTAAACATAAACTTTTATTAAAAGCGTATTATAACATTAAAAATGTAACTTTTATTGAAAAACCTATATATAATAAAAAAGACATTTTGGCTCCCTTAAGGACCACAGGGACACATGTGTCCCATAACAAAACTCGTATACGGAACATTTTTTTCACATTTTTGAATGGTTTTGCTTTAGTTGGATTCTGCCAAGCTTATTTCATATCAAAAAGATTAAGGGAAAGTCCCCAGAAGCTTATGGTCCTGAAAGGGCTAAAGGATAAAAATCTACAACATAATCTGAAAGTAAAGCTGCGTAACATTAATGCCTCATTGCCTTTATTTCTGTATAATAAATATAAGGCTTTCAATTCCTGTTGCAGGCATTCGATTTTGTTTTAATGTTTTCTTATTTTCTCCACGAAACTATATCACTTTCAAATCGCTAATAATTACACTACATATAATATATTCCAATATTTTTTTAACTTAAATTTAATTTGCACAACACACCGAAATTGACCGGATACATAATTTATTTATTGTCAGAAATTTTAAAATAAAAATATACATTGAAAAAATTTTCTATTTTATATGTCAACTCAAATAATACTCTGAAATTAAATTTAACGTAATTTCTTCTATTCTACAGCTCTTGTTTTCATTTTTATATATTGAATTTTCTTCAAAAATAAAATAAAAACCTTAGTAGAATAAACGAATATTTTGTCAAATCAACGGATAAATTATTCACATTAACTTCTTTTATGGACGTAAATTTAACTAATTTTATATTAATCTTTTAACAAAAGAAATTCTTTTAATTTGAATAAGATTAGTTTATATGAATGAATCGTGTATTAATTTGAATAAAAATTAAATTGTTTTAAATATTTTTGTGGTTTAGGATCAACAAATTTTTTTCGTTAATATTACCTACGAAATTTGTTTGATTGAAAATTTAAATTAAATTGTTTTAAAAATTTACACCCGCATTAGTCTTATCTACATATGTAATTGCTTCTACATACTCGTATATAATTTGTAGGCCTGTGTTGCCGCAATTTAGTATACATATAGTATTCGTTTATTTGTACTTTAAAATATTTTTCAACTTTTACCATTTCTTGTGATTCTTATCAATTTAAATATACGCGCATAAGCCGCCACATTTAATTTCTTTTTCAAATTTATGTTGGTCTTCAAAAATTTTAATCTTGTGTACCTTTAGTCAGATTTAACAGGTAAATAAAGTTGATCAACACATATATTTTAAGGATAAGAAAAACTAATCTTATTTAAGAAATATCAAATGTTGAATTAAAGAGTGTTAAGAATAGAAAACAGAACCAAAAAAATAAAATGAGGCAAATTTTTAAAGTAAATTTATGTCCGTGTTATTTACGAATTTCTTTACAATTAAACTGGAAAATTGCTGGTGCAAAAGCAATAATGCTTGTGTGGTTTTTAATTTAATAATAATCTTTTATCGTAATTTATTTAGATTAAGCTTTGAAATATAAAATTTATTTATACAGCACACAAGAGACAGATTTAAATACTTAGACAGGCTTACATACTAAAATTATGTTGAGGTGAATAATTACAAAATTTTGCTAAAAGTAAGTCTTCAAAATAAATGATTATTTTTATAATTTATTGAAAGCAAACAATTATTGGATAAAAAAATTTAATTTTACCATTGCCAACACAATGCACATCTAAACATATGTATATTGAGTTGCACAAATGAGAAATATAAGTAATGAAGCAAATCCAAAATTTTTTTTTTAGTTTGTTTAGTATTAGGTACTTAACAAAACAGTGTAAAATTTAAAACTTAAAGCATCAATTTCTAAACAAAAAATAAAGAAAACGAAAAAATTCAATTTTGCACCGTTGAAAAATCGTGGAGAATACGAATATTTTTAATACTTAGTCCAGAGCCCTTTATTTTGTAAGACATCATTTACGCGATTTGGCATACTCCCTACCAATTTCTGTACAATTTCTTTTGGAATATCCTTCATTCATTCACATTGGATCCGCTGCCAAAGCTCGTCCAAATTGCTAGGGACTGATTGGTACTGTCCCAACCATATCTTGCGGATAGAACACAAATTCTCAATCGTTGAAATCATTAATTGAAAATTTTGCTCACCAAGCCATTCTTTCACGATTTTAAACGTGTGTTTTGGATCACCATCCTGCTGAAAAATTACTTCTTCTGCAGGATAGGCGCTCTTATCTACAAAATCGGGAAGATGAGTCTGCAAAATCCTCAAATAGTCTTCTTTCTTCATTATATTATCATTTTTTTGGAGTGGTCCAAGGTCCCATCACGTAGAGCAACCCCATACTATGACGTTTTCTCCACCGTGCTTCACAGTTTGCGTCACATGACGCCTTTGAATTTTTTCACCAGGGCGACGCCAGCAATATTGTTTACCGTCGGATTGGAAACGGTTGAATTTGGTTTCGTCTGACCAGACCACACGTTTCCAGTCGTTCACTGTCCAAGTTTTGTGCTCTTTGGCAAATTTTAACCGTGCCTTTACATTTTTTTCCGACAATGCAAGTTTTTGTTTTTTTTACTGCTGCAATATAACCAATGTCGCAAAGGGCTCTATCCGTTAGTCGGCGGACTAACGGGTTTCCCGATTGCTAACGAAGCATCTTTTGGTGTTAAAAACTTTATTCATTTCTCTTATCATTAGACGTGCGTCCTCATTAGTTAGAAGTTTTTTACGACCGCTAAGTTGAGGCTTGGGAACAACGGAACACCGTTTTAAGAGTTATTTTAGTTATCTTGTTTTTTCTTGGTGCTTGATGCATTTTGTTAAAAATTTTATATAATTTTATTAAGTACTAGATAGTTAATAAAAGACAATAAAAATTTTTGGATTTACTTTATTACTTTTATATTTATGAAACAAAAAATGCTCAAAGTACAAACATGTACTCATTTGTGCACCTCACTGTATGTGCAGGTAGCTGTCAGCAGTAAAAATCTTTCCTTTCGGAGACAGTAACGGTTATAAATTCTATTTATTAACATTAATTTTTAATGATTATTTTTTAATTTTGTGCTTGGAAAATAATAGATATTTTCACCTTGTGTAAAAACATTCTTCAACTACTATGAGTAGTCAGAGAGAATAAAAGAACTTAAGCCTAACTTTAACAATTTATTTATATTTTATACTTTTTATTATAGCGAACATAGTTCTAAATAGCCTGTGTAAATATCAAGTGTCTGCTTACAAGATAAATGCAAATTCCCCAAAACCGCGTCTTCTAGGGATCAGCCTTTCTTTCTCTGGAACCGTAATAGGCAAATACCACTATAGTAACAAATACTAAAACTAATGGGGTGTTCCGAAAGAGACGTGTTATTCGCGAATACGTATTTATCTCTTGAACTCTAGGCGGCAAACACTTAAAATTTACAAACAGTAATTAAAACTTTGTTCGCTATTTAAAATAGCATAAAATGACATACCTAAATATTAAAAGGTGTTCCGATAGTAACGTGATTTTTAGTTTTGATATATAATAGATAGACTCCAGAATTTTTTGCAGAAATTGTATTACTATGGCCACAACAACAAATAGATGGTACTGTAGCTCATGTGGTTAGCACGTTAACAACTAAAGCAGGGTTACGAGTGCAATACTCACCCATGGCAACATCGATTTTTCTATGTATTCATTCTATAGTATATATTACAGCGCCCTCCTTCGCCGGTATTACCATACAGCGCTAAATCGCCGGCGGTGTAAAATAAATTAAAATTGGCTATACTAGCTTCAAATTAATGCGCCTAAATATTACCAGAGGGTTTGCAACACTTAAAATAACCATCACGTGCAATTGCAGTGTTGCAGAAAGTGGAGCTTATCACTTTAACTAACCATCTGTCTTATCTACTGCTATTTCTTTCTAATGGAAGTAATACGATTAATATAGGCATTAATTGCCTGAGTGTTTCGAGCTTATCTTTAAAATATAAATAGTAAAAATTACAGTGACATTATTTGCATGTATATGGCCTAAGTTTTGAACCATAACACGTACCATTGAAATTTTCACAGAAGGTGTATTACTAGGGCCACTATAAAAAATAATACAAATTTAAAGGGTGTTCCGACAGTGAAATGATTTAGACGAATAAGACTTTTAAAATTTTACAGTTGTGGTCTCACCGCCACTATAACAATTACTAAAAATTAAAGGGTGTTGCGATAGTGACATGTTCTTCACATATATTCTCTTCTTTTTTAAACCGCAATAGATAGACTCTTAATATATTCATAAAAAGTGTATTACCATGGCTCCCGTAACAAATGATAAAATTAAAGGGTGTTTCGACAGTGACATGATTCGCATGTATATGGCCTTATTTTTTAACCGTAATAGGTATACTCTAGAAATGATTTACGAAAGATGCGTTGCCACGGCACATTTAACAATTACTAAAAATTAAAGGTTGTTCTCTTTTTTTTTTGAACAGATAGGCGCTTGATATTTTCACAGAAAGTGTACTACCATAACCGCTATAACAAAATTAATAAAATTTAAAAGGTGTATCAATAGTAATGCGATTTTCTCCAATATGATATATTTATAGAAATATATATAATGTTCACGTAAAAAAATTAGTAGGGCACCCTACGTGTGGGAGTCTGACTCGCACCTGACTAATCCATTAATTTTATTTTTATTACTTGTTGTTATTGTAGACATTGAAAACATAATCTGTGTAAATTTAAAGTATCTGACTAATGTCACATACGTAAGTAAAATTACGTAGCTATAAAAACACCCTTTAGTTTAGATTTTTATGTATATTTTGTTATAAAGGATATAATTTAAAACACTTTGTGTAAATTTAAAGTTCAATAACTAATGGCATATGCATGACAATTAATTCACTATCGGCTTACCTTTTAGTTTTTAGTAACTGTTGTTATAGTTGCCTTGGTAACACAACTTACCACTATTATATTTCCGGTCTTTTTTATACTTTTCATAACTTTTGTTTAAAGAATTGAAAACTTTGTATTAAATGTTATAATAAAAAGAAAAGCATTTCAAACATTTATAATTTCCCTGTTGACAAATAACCTTATACTTATTTGTCTTTTTTTTCCTTCTTTTATTTTCTTTTCTCACCAAAGGTGGAATTGAATCGAGCCATATTGAAAAATGTGGGCAAACGTATGGCCAGCAAATATTCATCTCCCTTAACTGCAGCTCTGTACGATGTGCATCAACTACAGCAGCGACAACAACAAGAACCCATGCAATCTTTGCAAACCTACGAATACGAATTAATACCCACAACATTAATTTTTGATTATCTACAACAACACCAACAGCAGCAGCAGCAGCAACAACAACACCAACAACAAAGACGTCCTTGGCTGCCATACGAATCAACTGCAATTCAATTTGATAACAATTACATTAACGATGCTCTTTCTTCACCCAGCGCTAGCGAGGATGATGCTGAGACTGCTATGGAAAATGCTGAACATAACATTAATGCACTTAATGGGGTTGTGGGTTATAATGACAAACATTCCATGAAGCACACAACACAGACAAATAATGAACATTCCACCGCACTAAATGAGCAACGTGAACCAGCCACTTTTCAAAAATCAATCAACAACAGCA
Source organism: Phasia obesa (assembly GCA_949628195.1). Lineage (NCBI taxonomy): Eukaryota > Metazoa > Arthropoda > Insecta > Diptera > Tachinidae > Phasia > Phasia obesa. The sequence goes on along the minus strand of OX451215.1, from coordinate 166,215,045 downwards.
ACATAAACGACGATACAAAACGTTTTGCATTGATTAATAATCATCATAAGAACGATTTGAATTTAGATCTTAATGATGCAAATCCAGTAACTTCTAAACAAAATGCAAATGATTATAAAAATGAAATGAATAATAACGACGGTGATTATCAGTTGGAACGTTACTTGTATCATTTGCATAAGAATCAAAATCATTTAACGAGAAAATAAGCGACCTCCTAAATCCCCAACAAACTCATTACTCTTTAGCCCCCGCCCCCTCCTCATCAAACAACCTTTAAAGATATGTTTAAAAAAATTCCATTCTAACTTTAAATAAATTAACAACATAATTGTTAATCTCTTGCAAAAAAAGTATTAAACAAAAGTAATTAAAAAATAAAAAAAAATTCAAATAAAATTCTAATCACGTTACAAGGCTTAAAACGAATAATCGATTATTAATTCATGAGTGTATTGTATTGCTTAATGTGTTAAGTAGTCAGTGAATAATATTAACAAATATAAATTATTGTGAAATAATATTATTTAAATACATATTACAACTAGGGATAAATTGTTGTACAACATAAAATTATTATTTATTATAACGAAGTCAATGGTGAATGTAACTACTCGTACTTACCAATTATATATATTTTAAAATATAAAAATAATCTATTTAACGTTAAAAAAATAATATTTAAAAAATAAAAAAATTATTTTCTTTACAAATAATCATTAACAAAAGGCAATTTCATTTTAAATAAGATGTTGTTAAATGGTTTTTTTTTTCTGAAGACAGATTGGCGACAGTTCTTCTACTGCCTGTACAGCATTGTGTTTTGAAGCATATTTTCTACTTCATTTTGAGTTCAAGTTTATTGTGTCGAATTTTATTGCATTAATTTCAATGGTTTTTAGGGTTCCGAACCCAGCTTCTATTTCTGGAACAGTAAAAAGTTGCATTACTATGTTCGCTATAACAACAAATACTAACCGTGGCGAGCTTGTTCCTATAGACATGAACCTTAATATAGCCCCACAAAAAATAGACTGAAGGCGTTAAATTGCACGTCAAAGTCCAGCTCTATCATTTTGGCCAAAAAAAAATGTGTAATCATCGCGGGATAGAACTCGCTATTCACAGTAACGTTCCTGTCTTAATCGTTTTTAAAAAAGTAAGGTCCAATGAAGCCACCGGCCCATAAACCACACCAAACAGTGCATATATCACCAAATAGTCACCTAAGAGAATCGTCCAAACTGACTATAGAATGGAAGAAGTTCTTAACCGAGCATGAATAATAAAATTCAATAATCTACAAGCGTTGTTCGTTTGTAATTCGATTCATGTTTAAATTATAGAACAAACGGAACATGTTTAAAAACAACATGTTACAAGGAAGTAATTGTGCTGCCAAAACGAAACTTGCTAAAATATAACCCTTTACATTAAATGTGGTACTTCTATTCAAAGTATTTCCTATAGAAAGGTTTAATTTTTTTCCATGTTAGAATCCTATGTCATCTTTTGGTGAGATGAATATATATAGCTTCACTGCTGGCTGTTATTATTTTGTCTATTTTTTAAATTTAATTTTTTTATTTTGTTTTCTGTTTAGTTTTCTTTGACTTAATTCTTATTTAGTCAAAGAAATTATTTCACAAAAAGGTATTTTTAGTTGGTATTAAGTTAATTAGAGTCCAGTAAATTAAATACTTATATCATATCCTTCGCTGAAGTCCGTTGCCACTGTCTGTTTGCTGAGTAAGTTTAGCGACAGCTACGTCTTGAATAGTACTGGAGGCGGAAATTATATAAACACACCACTATTATTACTAAGGCACCTAACTAACTCTTCTGAGGCTTGATAGTGCTCCCCATCGAAAGCCCTCGTCAACCCTTTGAGTTACCAGTGACGGCGGCTTCACCGAAAGGTATGACAGTATGCAGTATTTTTAGTTAACAAATATATTAGTGAAGGTTTTCTTTTGACCTGAATTGATCATTAAGCAAAACCTAGAGACACTAGCTTATTGTGGGCTAAGCTAACCATTTTAGTGAATTTAAAAAAATTAAAAAAAAAAAATTGAAATCTAAAATAATACATATATATTTAAAAACATATTAGTCAGAGATGCAGTCTCTGAAGTCTCTTACTTTTTATTACATTTTATACATTCATTACATTCATTACATTTACTATTTTTCAACTGATCGCTCTCAAATCACCTTGATAAAAAGTTATTTTTAGAACTCGCTTGATAATTTGGTTTTAAAAAGTTTTTTCTTTAGTTTTGGTGTTTTTTTTTTTTTTGAATATGGTCACACAGATTTAATTATAACTTAATAAATTATACAAATTGATGAAATTGGATTGTAAGTTTAATAAATATTATCATCGATGAAGTCAAAAAACAATGACTGTAAAGAATATAAAAATGTTTTATGTTATTTTTTTACCTTTTTTTTAAATAATTTTTAATTATTTTTAATTATAATTAATAATTATTATTTTTATTAATTAACGACCTAAAGCTTGAAATTAAAAATAAATAAATTAAAAATAATACATAAATGTCTAAAGCAAAACATAGATCTGTCCATATACTGGCACGTCTTTAAATTTTTACGTCTGTATTGTGTTACAGTCTACGAACTTGGTTGTGTTTACAGCATCCTTATGTTTTATTATCAGCGAATAATATCTATTTTTTATATTTAAATTCATTTTAACATTTCGAATAAATAATGAGTTAAATTATTTATGTGGTTATTGACTTCAAAATTTAGATTAAGCATTAACATTATTATTTTTTTGGTAATTTGATTTGACCTCTTCACAAAAAGGTGTAAATGTATTTTTACAGAGAATTTTATAATAAAAAACCAGAACAGAACAGACGCTTTTACACAAATAAAAAACTAAAAGGTGTTTTTTTTTAATGGAAAATTTAGTTATATTTAGCTATCGTTGTGGTAGAAAAAATATGTTGATTTTTTTTAATCTTATTAATTCTTTCAAAATAAAAAAGACTGCTAAATTAATAATTGGGATATACATATAATGAAAAATCAGTTTTCTAAAACTTCAATATTTTGATGCAGTTCATTGCAATATTATCAGGTTCGTGCTATTTGCTAATGACACCTAAACATCTAAAAAATGTTGTTGAAAAATTTTTTATGATTTTTTTTTCATATTTTTGTTTATTGTGTCTTTAATTAATGAATTTGAGCGAAAAAGAATAAAAATCAAATTGATAATCTAATAATAAAAGTGATAGTAATTTTTGTAATACTTCACTGTCGCAAATGTAATATAAAAAAACCAGTCATCATCAGTAAGAATAATACTGTTGTCATATCTTTCGGTGAAGACCGTCGTCACTGGGTGTTTGTTTGGTACAGCTGGCAAGGGCTTTCGATACGAGGACATTATTATCTAGCCACTTTTTAGTTGGTTTATAATGATGTCCCCGCTTCGAAAGCGCTCGTCGACCGTACCAACCTAGTGACGACAGTCTTCACCGGAAGGTATGACAACATTTACTGGTGAAACAAATCTAATCAACTTAATACTGGGTATAATACCTTCTTTTTACATTCGAAATACAAACCAATTTTTGTTTATTGATGATAATTTATCAATATACGAAAAACGTCTACCAAAACCATCGCTGTTCACAAAAGCGAAATCGATTTAATCAATTTTAATTATATTTATTCCTTTATTCCTTTTATATAGGAACTTTATGTATTTATTTTTTTAATTTTTCTTATTGAACAATTTTTATTGCGATGACAAGCAATTCTAATTACTTGTAAGTAAGTAGGCTATCTATAATAGATATTAAGAGAATAAGGGCTCTTTAAACAATACCTACTATTCCTTAAAAACAACAGATTATTATTTTTTAATAGTAGCAATCGGCTTAGGACATTATCATAATAAAACGTGTTCAGTAGAAATGCATTCAGGTGTTTTCATTTAGAATTAATTCTAATACAAGAAGCGAATATAAATTTCATAGCATTTCGGATATTTTCCTTCTATTGATATCGAGGATAACACTAATAAGTTGATGTGAATATGAATATGAAAATCATAGGGCTCCAATTATTTTTTTTACCAGCATTTAGAATTCAAATTCAAAATTCAATGGCGAGCGAATTTCCATAATCCACACAAACAATAATACGATTTTAATAATATGACTAAACACATTTTTTAAGTCTTGAAAGAAGCATTTAAATCTCTCGTTTTTTAAATAGTCTAATTTTTAAACTTTACTTTATGTAATCACCCTGCCATTTATATCGTCCAAATCAAACAAAATTGGAACAAAACTCAAATGTTGTACTTCAAAATATAGCTTAAGCCTACTGGAATGCTTTAAGAATAAAGCAAAGACTCTCATCCCTATCAGTAGCGTATCCAATTTTTTTGACTAACTGGAATAAATACCTTTAGAACGCGTTTCTATTATGTTTCATGTAGAAGTAATTAAGTTGAATGTCGACGCCTACTATCCCTTATTGCTCATTTCAAAAAAACATATTTTTCCAGATTCTAGAATAAAGCAAAGACCCTAATCAATTGCAGTAGTGTATACAATTCTATATAGAATACACTCCTGTTACTTTTCATGTAGCAGCATTAAGTCAAATGTCCACGTATACTTACCGTATTCCTTCTTACGAAAAAATATTTTTTAGCATGCAAAAAGAAAAGGGCTCAATTCCTGTAAGCTAGTCTTAGAGTTTAAGCTTGTTGCTTTAAACCAAGAGCCCCTACGCAAACCCCCAAGGATCTGTGAGCACATACACAATCTCAATCAAAATCTCACAGAGAGAAGAAGACATGTAAAAATTTTAAATCAGTAGCATACCAGCTTTCAACAATGTAGGTTTGTCTCGCTTTGATAAATATTTAACAAACCAATGTATTTTCATTATAACCACTTTTTTGGTTGGGGGCATTTGCTTTAAATACATAGACGACAGCAGCTACACCACTACACATTTCGTTTGCTACAATTGTCGCCGTATAATTATATTGAAGACGATGTAGATGTCCATCGTAAAATCTGACATTGTTGTAGAAAAAAAATATTTTATTTTTATAAAATAAAACAACTTTTTCAAAAAACAATAAATAATTCCTTAAAACCTTTTATTTGGAAATTAATTTGTAGTTTTTAATTATTTTCTTTTGTTGAATAAAATAAAATTGTCACATACGAAAATAGAAATTAGCCTAAGTTGACTACAGCCACAAAGGTGGTCGTGTAGCTATGTAGCTTTGATGCCATAAAAATAATCGTCTTCCTATAAAAGTATATATTTTATTTTTGACAGTTTGTAGTCAGTGGCCTGATGTTGTCTATGTGTTTATTGCACTTTTTTATTTTTTATTATACAGCAGCTCATACTACTCTCATACTACTTATATTTTTTTGTTAAAAATTTAGTTTTTTATTGTTATTTGTATCTTTGAACAATTCAAATTTTCTTTAAACATTTAGAAAAATTTTAGGATTTTGACTTTTATACTTAAATAATTTTTCAAGACGTAAAGAACACCACAACAAAGTTAATAGATTTGAACAGAAAATTTAAAATGAAATGGCCCTAATAATAATTAAAATTTTAATAATATATTTTATTTTAAATGCAATAGATACAGAAACAAAGAATTCTTCCGCGGGCGGATTTAGAAAAACTACGAAAGAATATAAATTTTTTCCGAATTTTAATTAATGGAATAATTTTTTATATTAAATTTTTAACAAATAATTTATAAATAACTTTTGAAAAATTATAGATGATGACTCCTCAAGGGCAGCTATTAATTATTAAGATTATCTTTCAATCAAATAATTCAATTGAAACCTTGACATAGTTTTTAGTTAAATTTAAGTTCAACAATTTACATAGAAAACATAACTTCTACAGTACAAAATATTAATGGCTTCAAATGATACCTTATTTATTTTTTTAAACTATGCTTGTATTTTTATTGCAGCAATCAACCTTTTGAAAAATAAATTTATTTTATTTAGTATTTTCCAATGTTGGCAATATTTATTGTAATATTATGGCAAAAGCTACATAACAAAAAATAATAAAACAAAATATTTATAAAAAGAAAACTAAAATAATTTCTAAAATATGTTTCACATATAAACTGCAGTTTTCAAGAATTAAAGAAAAATATACAAAAAATTAAATGTTTGTTCAAATAGCGATAAAAGTGAAATATAAATAAATTAAAAAAATTAAGCTTATTAAAAATAAACAAACGTTTAATTGCACTGTTCATATCCGCAAATACGTAGAGAATTTCAATTTTAAATCTATTTTTAATATTAAAAAATAATAAAATTTTAAATGTTGTTTTGTTTATAAATATATTTTATGCAAAAGTGTTTAAAACCTATTTTGATTAACGCTCTATTTATCATAAGTTTATTTGAAAGAATAACTTTAAACACTAATTAAATATTGTAAATATACTTCGAAAAAATTAACCAAAATATTTTCTTAACTGTGTATTTGACTTAAATATAAAATAAAAATAAAAATAAAAATAAAAATAAACTATAAATAAACACAGACATACGTACATGATTATGCATATTATAATAATTAATTCCATTTTAAAAATATTTGTTATTAATTTGTAATTATTTATTTACTTATCAATGTATGTATAATATTTAAAATAAATTACGAACACACAAAAGCAAAAGTATAATAAATAAATGCTAAAATGCTATATTAAATACGAACCATATACAAACAGAAAATCTGTATTTTTGACTAAAATTTATTTAATTACAAAGTTGCAAATTATTACGGTACGTATCGGTATTAATTTAGGAATAATTATTTATATTAATCATACGCACCGTATAATCACAAAAATCTATAACGATGAATGAAAGGAGTACACCTAGGGTTGCCAGATACCAAAGGTCAAATAACTGAACAATGGAAAAAAATCACCTGGATTTTTAAACAATAACTGGACAATTTAAAAATGCATTTATAGTTCAAAAAGTCAAAATTTTATTAAAATTTTGGATTAATCGGCCTAGTCCTTTACAAATGGCTGAGTTATTTCCAAAATATTTTGATTCTGCCTCACTGTGCAATGTCTGTTCGCGAGTCAGCGACTTCTATCTTTGGAACCATAACAGGTAGATTCGTTATGGCCTCTATAACAAAAAATTCTAAAAATTAAAGGGTGTTCCGATAGTGATGTAAGTTTTAAGAATATGGCATTATTTTAGAACCGTAATAGGCAGTCACTTGGAATTTACAAAAGTATTAAAAACTATGTTCGCTACACTAGCAAGTATGAGAAGTTAAACGCGTAATAAAATGGCGTACCAATTATGACCTAATTTTTCACGTATAAGGCTTTATTTTTGAACTACATATTATAGTTAGACTCTTGATATTTTCACAGAGTATTAAAAAGTTGAATACAAATGTGAAGGCAAAGGCAGTGATTTGAACTGAGTACGAACAAACTGACGTTAATTTCACTTGACTACATTTGTGTTTATTTTTTGTTAAATTCAACAATCAGGTATGTTCCAGAAAAGTTTAGAATAAAAGTAAAATGCGATTTGAAAAGTAAACTTTTTATTATTCATGTTCTGCTTTGGTTTTAGAGGTGTGAAGATAAATTTTAATTTAACTAGCGGAGACAAAAACCACATATTCCAACAGAGCTCATTTTGCTGTCAACAGAGCACTGTTATTCTTAAAGCATTTACTGTAATTATCAATCCAATCATTTTGGAGGCTACAACTTGGAATCGAGAAAAGTTCCACCTAAAAAACAATTGAGAATGTTGCTCCGAGGGATACTTTATGGAACTAAAATATTGGAATTTCCGAAAAAAACTTAAGAAAGAAAGATTAGTGGTAAATATTAAAAAATGGGAATGGGCTGGTATAACACACCATATACATATGCTGGTCTAGGGAGTACTTCTACTTGGTTAAAATTTATGTAGAGTGCACTCGATATAATATGAACTAATTAAAACAAGGCCAGTTAAAATTTTTGGAATTGTTCATATTTACAAATGGCATAAAATTTTAATACAACCAACTCATTTACATACAACCTAAAGTTCTTTCCTGCAAAATGAAAGTTTAATTTAAATATTTTAAGTTTTGTTTTATTTTAAAACATAAAAGGAACTTTTTCATTAAGTTTGTTTGCAACAAACATAAATATACCACTTACTTTTATACATATTTATACATAAATGCTAGAAATGTAAAGTTAATGTTCAAAGAAGTCAGTTATCTTTTTTTGCCGTTTCTTTTGCTCGAGAACTTTTAAAGCTGCCTTGTCACGTAAGTCTCTCAAAACATTTAAAACTCGCTGTTCAACCATTTCACCTTCAGCCCAATCCAACGCCTTATTAAAAATGTCGACAGCCTCCCCGGGTTTAATTGTCCTCTTTGGTTCCTCCACACAATCATCTTCATCGGATATATTTTCTACTGCATTATCTTCACATTCAATAGCATCTTTATTCCATTCTTTAACGTTCGAGGCCGTATATTCAACCTATGAAAAAATATGGAATAACACGCAATTTTAAGTACATTTCAGAATTACAAACCTCAGGTAATAAGGCACATAAAATATTGGCGGCGCTTTCTTCCAATTCACGTAAATTAATTAGCAAATTTTCTCTAACGAAACTTAGAGGAATTTCATCTTCGGGATCATCTTGATCCACTACCATATTTAAAATGTTGTTCCAGCATTTGGACAATACAGCTGAACCCACTTTTCTCCAAGCTGATTCCAAAATAATGATAGCTTCTTTTAGTGTTGTTTGCTTCATGGTTTCTATCAAACCACCCCCCTTAGCAGCAATGGAAGCCAAAAGGCTATTTCTGTAAAGGAGCTTTGTGATTCTTATAGCATTTTGGTCAATGGGCTGGATGAGTGGCGTCACGTTCAGAGGCATAAACATCACAAAAATAAAGCCGTTTTCAGATTTCAATTCGTCCTCGGGTGGGTGAGATGGGGCATTATCTATTAAAAGAATAGCTTTCACTGGCAACCCTTTTTTGGTTAAAAATTGTTCAACCTAAATTACGTAAGAAATTTTATAAATGAAAATGTGTTGATTAATGTCAATATAAAAACGTTTACCTCTGGAACAAATGAGCGATGAAACCAGTCTTTAAAAATGTTACCAGTCATCCACGCTGATTTAGAATGACAATAGTGAACAGGGCAATTAAAATTCTTGAAACAACGGGGTTTTTTTGACTTTCCCACCACAAGAAGTTTGAGCTGATGAAATCCCGTAGCATTTGCACAGCAGAGGAAAGTAATTCTTTGCTTTTCAGTCTATGTACCTGGGGCCGATTTTTCCTGCGACGACACGTATGTTTTGGTTGGCAAAATTTTAAAAATAAACCCGATTCATCGGCGTTGTAAAGTTGATCATTGCTTAATCCAAGCTCTTATATCTTAAGTGCCACTTTAAATGGTTCAACTAACTGGGGTTGAGAAGAAAGTTTTTCCCCAGAAATATGAAGCAATCTTACGCCGAATCTCTTTTCGAATCGCGTTAAAGTCAGAGTTATTTTCCCTAATATTATAATGAAGCTCCTTAGCCTTTTCCTTCAACATTATTCCACTGACGGGGAATTTTTTATCCTTCATATGCATAAACCATTTATACAATGATTTTTCCATTTTTGGGTACTCCGACGGTCGCATAGTTTTCCTTTTTCCGGGTCCAATGAATGTATTATTGACGCAGTTTGAAATTGAATTTTTATTTTTTTTTTTTTTATTCCAGTTACTGTGGATTTGTCACTCCATATTTCTTCGCTAAATTAGTAGCACTTGCACCTTTTTGTAAGTTCTCCAAAATTTTTTCATATTTTTCCTTTAAAGTTAAAAATTTATGTTTTTTTGTATGCATTTTTTACAAATAATTCACTTTTAATAAACACTTAAAAACCAAATATTCGTTTGCTTCAGCGTACGTGTAAAAACTAACTAAAAAGTGTATTTGTCTGTTTGACTATTGACACTTGGCATTAAAATGTTATGTAACTCGGGATTTCCCCTAATTCTTATACATATTATGTAACAGAAATTTGTTAAAAAATAAAAAAAAAATTAAAGGTTCGTATTTTAAAGCTTTTATACAAAGTTCATATTTTGGAGTAGCCAATGGCAGGAAAAAAAGTGTTCATATTTTGTGGTGTTCATTTATTAGGGTGTTAATATTATCGCGAGTGCACTGTAATAATAACTATTTGCGATCCCTGGTATAAACGCAATAGGGATTCTCAGGTTGGTGCACCTCAACACAAATTTAATAAGAGACATGCCTGTGTTTTGAATCTCTGATGTTTTGGAGTCGGAGTAACAGCTTTACTAGTAATATTTTCACAAAACAAATCACTGAGGTGCATTTTCAATGCCTTCAATTGCGGTGAAAATCTTACAGAATTGACCAACAGCTTCCTCCATTTGCGTAAGCAGAAAATTGTTGATTGATACTTTACCAGTGTATGATTTTTCTCCACTAACGACTGCAACTCGCATTTTTCCAACCAGAACCATTCACTGTTGAAGATTTTGATGAATTTTTACTTATTTTATTTGTTATATATATCCACTTTTATGAATAATGAAAATAATTTTTGCCTTTTTAATTTTCTATAATTTTATTATACAAAATTTGTATAATTTTATTACGCAAAATCAAAACGATGCTAATTTCCGAATAATTTCCAAATTTTTAAATAGAAAAAAAATGTATTAAAAAAATTGTTTATCCTTAATCTTCTGCTCTTCTACTTGTTTTAATCGGATGAACCGTTCTTGATGATTAACTTAATTAACGTGAATGGTTGATTAAGGGATTAATAAATACCACGCCTATTAAAAAAATCTCGATCTAAAAAAACTGAAAGCAGATTCTTATTAAATAAGTTAATTAAATAAAAAATGTATCATTTTTTTAACGATTTCTCTGCAAAACAGTGCTATAGCAGCTCCCTGGTATACTGAGGCAGCAATCATTAAACATAAAATGTTTGTCAAGTCGTAGCTAAACTTGTTTAAATATAATATTAAACCCTAAGTAGATAGACACGAGGAGTGCTGATGACGGATGTAGCTGCCTAGAAAATGTGCATCACCTAATATCTAATTTTAATTATTATTTCTTAGAGAGAATAAAACGAACTTAAGCTTGACTTCAGATTTCATCTGTATGTAACGAGTGATTTTTTAAGAGCTTGAGAACTTTTTTTAAAAAAAAAAAACGCATAAAATTTGCAAAATCTCATCGCTTCTTTATTTGAAACGTTAGATTGGTCCATGACATTTACTTTTTGAAGATAATTTCATTTAAATGTTGACCGCGGCTGCGTCTTAGGTGGTCCATTCGGAAAGTCCAATTTTGGGCAACTTTTTAGAGCATTTCGGCCGGAATAGCCCGAATTTCTTCGGAAATGTTGTCTTCCAAAGCTGGAATAGTTGCTGGCTTATTTCTGTAGACTTTAGACTTGACGTAGCCCCACAAAAAATAGTCTAAAGGCGTCAAATCGCATGATCTTGGTGGCCAACTTACCGGTCCATTTCTTGAGATGAATTGTTCTCCGAAGTTTTCCCTCAAAATGGCCATAGAATCGCGAGCTGTGTGGCATGTAGCGCCATCTTGTTGAAACCACATGTCAACCAAGTTCAGTTGTTCCATTTTTGGCAACAAAAAGTTTGTTAGCATCGAACGATAGCGATCGCCATTCACCGTAACGTTGCGTCCAACAGCATCTTTGAAAAAATACGGTCCAATGATTCCACCAGCGTACAAACCACACCAAACAGTGCATTTTTCGGGATGCATGGGCAGTTCTTGAACGGCTTCTGGTTGCTCTTCACTCCAAATGCGGCAATTTTGCTTATTTACGTAGCCATTCAACCAGAAATGAGCCTCATCGCTGAACAAAATTTGTCACATTTGAACATTTCGAACCGAACACTGATTTTGGTAATAAAATTCAATGATTTGCAAGCGTTGCTCGTTAGTAAGTCTATTCATGATGAAATGTCAAAGCATACTGAGCATCTTTCTCTTTGGCACCATGTCTGAAATCTCACGTGATCTGTCAAATACTAATGCATGAAAATCCTAACCTCAAAAAAATCACCCATTAAAAATAAATACTTCGAGTAATAAAATTTCAAATATTCAATGTAATATTAAACTTCATATATGGATGTTAACAAAATTGAATTTAAAGTTTATAAAATTGAATTTGAAGTTAAAAACCTATATAATTGGTGAACTTTTTGCGAAAGGAAATTTTAATATACAGGTTAACCTCCATATTTATAAAAAATAAAATATATTTGAAATCCATTTTAGAACAAATTTTTTAAACAAAAGTTGTTCTAAAATACATTTGAATTAGGTTTTATTTTTTATAAAAGTACTACTCTTAATTTACTGGAATTACTTTAATATTGCTGTTTAAAATATTTTAAACCATTTTAAGCAATTTTAAATTTTATGCATTTGTTGTATGAAATTTTACATCCTAGTTTTCCTTTATGTCAACTTTTTTCCTCCAAACCAAATTGTTTTATATGTATGTATATTGATTTTTGTACATTCAAGGGCGTTATGTTTATGACAGTTATAAACACACGTTTTTTTTTACTCTAAATTTCTATTATGACACCAGTTCTCTTGAGTATGAGTTTCATCTAGCCGCACCGAATATAAAATGCATGTCATTGCTTAAACGCATGCATGGAATTTAAATATTCTGAATGGCAATTATACTATTGTTATGTGCGTACATAGCTATTGTTAAATTCTGTGGCAAAAAGGAATAACTGCTTAAGTCAACTTAAGCTCTTATAATTTGTTATCGTGAATAACTCATTTATTTGAATGTGTTATTTTTGAGAACGTAGAACGACTTATTTATTAATTTATAAAGTTTCGTCAGAGAAAATATTCTTAACTGCAATGGGAATAATTTAACAAGAACTTTGTATAAAGTTGTCTACTTCAATAACATCCACAGAAATATTGGTTGGAAAATAATTTTTATTTAATTTCTTAAAAATCTTTTATTACCATTTATGCAAATAAAGAATATATAAATAGATTACTGTGGAAATTTCCAAAACCATTTAAGTGTTCATCGAACCCAAGCAGCAGCCCTATAAGTTTAGGTTTTTTTAATATAAAATATCTATCAAAATTTCTTAAGTCGACTTATGCTATTTTTTCATTAATCACTCCAAAAGATAATATTAAGTTTTGCGGCTTATTTTCGCAATTAGAATATATGAAAACGAATATAAATAAAACGAACACCTGAACACAGAAATTCTTTATAAACTTGTTATAAGTTCAAATTCTAATTATTGTGATAATCAAAATTAATCAAAAAAATAACATTTCTTAATTTCGATTGCAAAAATATGTTGAAAGTAGCGAGTGAATGCTAAATAAAAATAATTTTTAAACAGTATTTCTTTAAAAATAAATATGATCAATTAGAATACTACAAGCACAGCCACATATTTTGTGATTTTTGTGTTAACCAATGTTTGTATGTTTAGATCTTTTTGAATTTTAATACACCTGGGAGCGCAAGTCAGTATATGATCTATTTAAATTTAGATATTACTTATCAAGAAGAACTTGTTGGGCAACTTCAATAGCTCTTTAAGGTGTTTGAAAACTGTCGCCGAAATCATCCACATAATGATGATCCAAGATAGACTTCACCGCACGAGGGTAATTTTTCCGATAGCTTAGGGCGTTGGTTTCTTTGACATAATGGGCTACGCAGGGCGAACAAGCAGCGCCAAATGTCATCACGACCATATCATAAGTATCTGAAGGCTTGCTGTCATCATCGCGCCAAAGGAAGTGTTGGGAACATCTGTCTTCAGGAGCCACAAGGACCTGGTGAAACATCTCTTTAATGTCGCCGCAAACTGCAACAGCTTCAACTCGAAAGTTGAATAAAATGGACGGCAGAGGCTTATATTGCTGAGGACCCTTTAAGAGCATGGAATTCAACGAAACGCCTTCAACAGTTGCAGCAGCATCAAAAAATAGCCGAAGCTTTCAGGCTTGTTGGGGTTGACAACTCCAAAAGTGAGGAAGATACCAAGTTCTTGGGCAAACACCAGAAGCTTCATTAGGCAACAATTTCCTTACATACCCCTTTGACACGTAATCGTTCATGATGGCTTCAACAAATTCCGGGATTCTCTTCATTTTCCTCTCAATACCATTGAGTCTATTTAGAGCCATGGAATAACTGTCTGGCAGGACTACATCATCAGTGCGCCACAAGAGCCGGGTTTGAAATCTTCCTTCAACTTTCACAGTAGTATTCATCATTATTTGACGAGCTCGAGCAACCTCCTTCGATTCTATGACCGGTAAGACCTTGACTCCAAAATTTTCGATTTCAAAATAATTTGCCATCAAGTCGTAAAGTGTCTGCTCAGGCTGAACTGTCAACAAACATATATTAGAGTTTGATGGCTTACCCTTCATCGGACAAAAAACGACCCAACCCAATGGTGTGTTGGCAGCATATGAAATGGTCTTCCTGATGAAATTGTGCCTTTGGAAGATGGCAGTGATCTAATCCTATCAGGACTTTAGGGGACACACCAGGATGAGTGCTTAAATCCATATTGAAACTCTGAGCCGGCAATTTCAAAATCGAGACACCATAAACATTTTTTAAAGCATATTTTCTTTGCTTACCAATCCCACTTACTTGCAGATCAACCACAGATGACATTTCTTCAGATTCCTTTCCAGCGTACCAGTGCAAGTTCAATTTACTTTGATGCCCCCGGAGGCCCAGTTGCCTCACCAAGGAGCTGTCCACCATAGTAACCGAAGAACCTTCATCCAACAACGCGTAAGTTTCAACCTTGTTACTAGGACCATAAAGTACACTAGGCACAACTCGGAACAGCAGTATGCTCTTATCTGCAGGACGGGATACACAGCTCAAGACAGACGCACTTCCATTTGATGAACCACTTGGGGCTTCTGACTCACTTGGCCCAGAATATTTTTCGCGATTATTATTAATTTGTACATCATGTAGTAATTTGTTATGTTTTCGCAGGCAACCATCGATGGGACACTCTTTTCGTTTACGGCAACTCCTACTAGGATGCCCCGAGCCAAGACACGAAAAACATAACCTCAATTTCTTCACATTAGACCATCTGTCAGGCACACTCAATGAACTAAATTTTTTACATTCAAATAATTTATGATTACCCTGGCACATAGGGCATTCTTGTTTATGTTGACCATCAACGGCCTGGAGGACCGATTACTACTCACCCCTTGAATAGTTTGCACCAAATCAGCAACATCTTTGAGCCACCTGTTAAAATCCAAAAACGTTGTATATGGCTTAATTGTTGAGGAATAGCGGGCCCACTCCATTCATTTGCTCAAGGGAAGCTTACCAACCAATTCATCCATTAATGTAGGACTCGCTCAATGCTGTTGTCCATTGGCAGATTCCAAAAAGGCGGCAAGATTCTGCACCTTAACAGCAAATGGCACAAGTCGATCAATAGCACTCTCACTAATGGGCTGAATTTCACTTGTTGGAGCTGACATCGGATAAGCATTTATGGACGACCATATCGAAAACGCAACTGCTCCATCACCACATTTACGGTAATCGGATGTATGAGCAACGATTTAACACTCTCCCTTGCATCACCCTTTAATGCCTTTTGGAGCCGAACACAATTTTCAAAATTATTGTAATTATAAACAGCAGTCGAATTACTAAAGGCTATTGAAAAAATGGGCCAATCCTCAGGTGTACCACTAAATTCCGGCAGGTCATATATTTTTCTGTGCACTGCCATCGAGCCGCCATTTTGAGACACAAAATATTGGATGGCTGGGGCACGGCTGAGGATGGCGTTGAATTGGCATTAAGGGCAATGGACAAAACTTTCTGAGCAGTCAGCAACTGGACCCGGAGTGTATTAATTTGGCTTTTCAAGTCTTCCAAATTGATACCGAAATTGGGTTGGGGCATCGGAAGCTGTTGGCTAGGTTGAACCGTGGCTGAGGGCATGTTGGACGCGGCAGTGGAAGTGGTGGCTACGCTACCCGAGATTCCAGCGCAGGTCGTTATTTGGGTTATAATTTTTACAATATTTATTTCCTACTCCAGAACGTATGTATTCTGGATCTTTATATATAAGAAAATCGATAAGCAACATGGTTTTTTTATACTCGAGTATTAAAAGTCATAGACTGTATGACATCTCTAAATAAACTTCGCACTCCAAATAGACTGAAATTACGACGTCGACAACCGTTTTGAAGTGGTCAAATAAAAAATTTGTAAAAACTGAAAACATTTCACTGAAAAAAACATTTCTTTGGTCATAGTGTTACAGAACTTTATGTAAAAAATGTTCACACAATATTAATTTAATATTCAAGAGCTCCTCTGTAACATAACCAAGGCAAGACAACCTTCAGGTGTTGAACATAGCGATCATTTGAATACATAATTTCCTTAAATTTATTACCATCTTCGGAAGCTCCAACAAAATTATCTAAATTAGCGGTATTGGTAGGTTCGCACAAGACACCAGCCATAACAGTTATAACTGTAACAAAACCTATAAGAATCTGAACTTAGTAATCACGTATATATATAGATATGTATGTATGAATGTATGTATGTATGTATGTATGTATATATGTATGTATGTATGTATGTATGTATGTATGTATGTATGTATGTAGTATGTATGTATTTTTGTAAATAAATTACTCACCCCATATTCCACATTTAATTAAAGCTCTATGTATTTCACGTAAAGTGGGCACAGGCTTTGTATATTTTAATAAATGTAAATGTTCAATTAAGTTATCGTAATAATACTTAATCATGTAATCGAACTTTTGGATTTTTATATCTACATGAGCCGAAGAAATTATAAAATATAGAAGATCTTGAGCTGGAGAGCCATATCGAGGCAATTGTAAATCGATGAGATAAGTTTCCTTTAACTTTCCCTCTTCATCATATTGAAACATTACATTGTTGACCAAACAGTCACCATGATTTAAAACATTAAATTCACTCTCATCTATCGCACACTGTTCAAACACAATATCCGTTATATTGGCGGCTAAACTGTTGATTTGGTTATAATAAACATGAAAGTTTTCTAGCTTTTCAATGGTCTTCAGTAGATGTGGTATAGCGTTATCATACATCATTTTACACAAACTTTTACTTTCTTCAATTAATAATCCATATAGATAAGGCCTTCCAAACTTGCCCTTCTGTTCTACTCTCACAGCGGATGCTGCATGGAATTGTGCCACTTTCTTAAGTACAGCCTTACAATGTTGCATATCTAGGCCATCTTGTCTTTTGGCATTTTTGAAACCTCTTACTGATAAGTCTTCCAATAAAATGTATTCTTTATCCACAGGCAATTCATAGCATTTGGGGCCAAAATCTACATCCAAGCCAACCTCAGCATAAAGTTTTTCAAATTCCGGTTTAATATCACGATACATGCCAGACTCAGAGGTGAAAAAATCCAATTTAGACATTTCATTACGATAGAGTTCAGTGTCATGGGCCACCTTTAACATAAAACTCTGACGTTGTATTGAACCTGTTGTAAGCAAAACATCGACTTCCACTTTGAGCATAACAGTTGAAAAATTTTCGCCTGGAGCTAAGGCAGGAAATACCTTAAATTCTTTTATTTCTTGAAAATCCTTAACAGTTTCACACAAAACATTTTCAAAAAACTTAGCCTCGATCCAGGTGGGTATGCCTATATTAGCCATTACGTTTTTAGTATTTAAATCTAATTTTTTAACAAGCGAATCTTGAAACGTGCGTGTGTTTAGTAAAACCTTTATTTAACAAATGAAAACAAGAATTTTTGAGAATATAATTTTTGTAGTTTTTTTTTAGCAGATTATCAAGTAACGCTGATCAATCAGTCTTGGGATTTATAGGACAATTGTATCAAATTTGGCACAATCGACAAATGAGTGGCACACTGGTACACTTTATGATTTTTTGGTATAATTTTACATACAATTTTTTTTATTTAATATTTTTTTTTTTTTTCATAATTACTATTCCTGTTCCAAATAACTCCAGGCATACTCTATTGGATTAAGATTCGGTGACTTAAGTTGAGTTTCAAGTATTTGATGGAAATTGTAAAGTAAGCAGCTCCTAACATTGTAAGTATCTTGGTAGAATAGTTGTTGGTAAATTAGCAACATAAAGACAAAAATTCAAGGAATCGAGGTCAATTTCATTGCTAGAAAATACTCTGGTATAAAAGTTTTGATTTTCACGTTTATTTTTTTTACTTAATGCCAATTTTGGTACAACTGATGCTGATTTGGTGCAATTTTATCATTGGATAAAGTGCTGGTCCGATTGCTCCAAAATTTGATATTGGCATATCAGTTTTTTTTTAAAGAGAAGTAAAACTCTCACACTGCCTATATTAAGGCCCATTATTATAACTTGCCTTTATTTAAAGTTAGGATTTTGTTGGAGCGATAAATAGTTTTTCATTATTAAAAGTAAGCTAAAAACCATTTTTAACTATCACGTACTATAAAGACAAGTTATAGCAATGAGCATTATCCTCATTATTATAACGAAAAACTACTTATCGCTCCAACAAAATCCTAACATTACCTAAAGGCAAGTTATAATAAAGGGCCTAAATGTGTTAGTTCCTTCGGAAAGGGATAGAAGTAGATAAGACAGGTGGTTAGTGTGATAGTAAAGCTTCGTTTCTGGCAACACTGCAATTGCACGTTATGATTATTTTTAAAACAGTATTGCAGCGACTCTGGTGTTATTTAGGCGAATTAGTTTAAAGCTAGCATAGCCAATTTATAATTATTTTACTTCGCCGGCGATTTAGTGCTATGTGGTAATACCGGCGAAGGAGGGCGGCTGTGATATGCATTATTATAAAGAAAAATTAATACATATCAGCCACGGCTGACGGCTAACCACTTAAGCTACAGCACACCAAATATCAGTGGAGTATCTGAGCCAAGGCAAATTGAATACTAGGTAAAACTGATAGCCCAGGTGAACATCTTCTTCTATATATGTTTTATACCGTGTTATGTAATAATTTGTTTACATTTTTTTTGCGACACATTTTAATATATAAAATTTTAAAATAAAAATATGTTCATTTATTTTTCGTGTTTTTCCACTTTTTACTTTAAATATTATAATATAATGGGTGATTTTTTTGAGGTTAGGATTTTCATGCATTAGTATTTGACAGATCACGTGAGATTTCAGACATGGTGCCAAAGAGAAAGATGCTCAGTATGCTTTGACATTTCATCATGAATAGACTTACTAACGAGCAACGCTTGCAAATCATTGAATTTTATTACCAAAATCAGTGTTCGGTTCGAAATGTTCAAATGTGACAAATTTTGTTCAGCGATGAGGCTCATTTCTGGTTGAATGGCTACGTAAATAAGCAAAATTGCCGCATTTGGAGTGAAGAGCAACCAGAAGCCGTTCAAGAACTGCCCATGCATCCCGAAAAATGCACTGTTTGGTGTGGTTTGTACGCTGGTGGAATCATTGGACCGTATTTTTTCAAAGATGCAGTTGGACGCAACGTTACGGTGAATGGCGATCGCTATCGTTCGATGCTAACAAACTTTTTGTTGCCAAAAATGGAACAACTAAACTTGGTTGACATGTGGTTTCAACAAGATGGCGCTACATGCCACACAGCTCGCGATTCTATGGCCATTTTGAGGGAAAACTTCGGAGAACAATTCATCTCAAGAAATGGACCGGTAAGTTGGCCACCAAGATCATGCGATTTGACGCCTTTAGACTATTTTTTGTGGGGCTACGTCAAGTCTAAAGTCTACAGAAATAAGCCAGCAACTATTCCAGCTTTGGAAGACAACATTTCCGAAGAAATTCGGGCTATTCCGGCCGAAATGCTCGAAAAAGTTGCCCAAAATTGGATTTTCCGAATGGACCACCTAAGACGCAGCCGCGGTCAACATTTAAATGAAATTATCTTCAAAAAGTAAATGTCATGGACCAATCTAACGTTTCAAATAAAGAACCGATGAGATTTTGCAAATTTTACGCGTTTTTTTTTAAAAAAAAGTTCTCAAGCTCTTAAAAAATCACTCTTTATTTTGCTAAAACTAACAAAAGTTTTGTGTTTTGTCTAAGAAATTTTCTTCTTTTTTATTTTCTTTTGAATTTTTGACAACTGTGGGTATTTTTACACAAACAAAATTGCCTGTGGTTGTTATTATCTAGTAATCAATTCGCCTGGATCTGAGCTTAAGTTTTGACATGGATATTTGATATATGTATTCCCATATGTATCACAACTTTATTAATTTATGTTAACATAGCAGTAACGTAAGATAACATAAATAAATAAATTAGTCAAGTGCGAGTTAGACTCACACACGTAGGGTTCCGTACTATGTTCAGTATAATTTAAAAATTCCAGTTGTTTATTTCTTTATGTCTTATGGGACACCATTAAATTTTAAAATTAAAGTAATATTCGCGAAAATTGCATCATAATTAGAACACCCTTTAAATTTTAATATGTAATTCATTTTATAGCGGCCATGGTAATACACTTTCCATTAAAATATCAGAAGCGTACCTAGCGTACCTAGCGTACCACGAATATTACCTAAAAAATAAGGTAATATTCGTGAAAAACACGTTACTAATGGACACACTTCAATTTTAAGTATTTGTTATAGCGGCCGAAGTAACACATCTACTGTAAACATTTCAAGAGGGTATCTATTACGGTTTATAAATCATGTCACTGTCGGAACACCCTTTAATTTTATTATTCATTATAGTGGCCATGGCAACTTCCTTTCTATAAATATATTAAGAGTCTACTTATTGCGATTAAAAAATAAGTCACTATAAGTGAAAAACATGTCACTGTCGGAACACCCTTTAATTTTTAGTAATTGATATATCGGCCATGGCAACACATCTTCTGTCCAAAATTTCAAGAGTCTACCTGTTACGGTTTAAGAAATAGGGCTTTATACATGCAAATCACGTCACTGGCGGAAAACACTTTAATTTTTATTATTGTTTATAGTGGACATAGTTATACACCTCCTGTAAAAATTTCAAGATTCCACCTATTCATTCAAAACTAAAGATATACACATGCAAATCACGTCACTATTGGAACACCCTTTACTATTTAATTTCAATTTTGTATACTTGTTTATAAAAAAAACATAGTTTTAATTACAGTCTGCAAATTGTAAGTGGTTTTCTGTTACAGCTCAGAAAAAAGACATAAACGTAAATAACACGTCACTTTTGGAACACCCTACGTTTTAGTATTTTTTGCTATTGTGGCCACAGTTATACACTTTTGGTAAAATTTTTAAGAGTCTACCTATTATGGTTCAAAACTTTGGCCTTACACATACAAAGCACACCACTATCGGAACACCCTTTAATTTTTAGGTTTATTTTTTTAGACTTGTTTATAAAGCGAACTAAGTTTTAAATACTGTTTGTAAGAAAAAAACACATATTCGTAAGTAACACCTCTCTATGGGAACACCCTATAAGTTTAAATATTTTTTGCTACAGCGGCCATAGTTATATACCTTTGGTAAAATTTTCAAGAGTCTACCTATTATGGTTTAAAACTTAGGCCTTATACATGCAAATCACTCCACTATCGGAACACCCTTTAATTTTTAGGTTTATTTTTTTTAAGACTTGCTTATAAAGCGAACTAATTTTAATTTAGTTCTTGCATATTTTTAGTGAATTCCTCCTACAGTTCAAGAAATAAGCACATATTCGTGAATAACACCTCTCTATCGGAACACCCTATAAGTTTTAGTATTTGCTAGTATAGCGGTCACAGTTATAAACTTTCTGTGAAAATTTCAAGCGCCTCCTTATAAATGCAAATCAAACTACTATCGGAACACCCTTTAATTTTTAGGTGTATTTTTTAGACTTGTATATAAGGCGAACTATGTTTTTATTACAGTTTGTAAATTTTTAGTGTATGCCTCCTACAGTTCAAGAAATAAAAACATATTCGTGAATAACACCTCTCTATCGGAACACCCTATAAGTTTTAATTTTTGTTGTTATAGCGGCCATCGCTATACACCTTCTGTGAAAATTTCAAGAGTCTACCTGTTATGGTTCAAAACTTATGCCTTATACATACATTTCACACCACTATCGGAACACCCTTTAATTTTTAGTTTTATTTTTTTTATACTTGTTTATATAGTGAACTAAGTTTTAATAATTGTTTGTAAATTTCAAGTGTATCCCTCCTACAGTTCAAGCAATAAACACATTTTCGTAAATATCACCTCTCTATTGGAACACCCTATAAGTTTTAGTATTTGTTGCTATAGCGGCAACAACTATACATCATCTGTGAAAATTTCACGAGTCTACCTATTACGGTTCCAGAGATAAAAGGCGCTGACAGACGGAACCCTAAAAACAAAAACATAAGAATTGGCAAGCTCTAAAAAACTTTTAAGTACGAGGCTCCCAACTATTAGGCCATATAGCGCCGCCCATAGTAAGTCAAAGCTAATATATTCCTATGCTATGCGCATGTAAAATTTTGGATAAATCGGACTAGCCCTTTACAAATGGCTGAATTATTTCCATAATATTCTGACTCTGTCCCACAGTGTATCGTTATCTTTTCTCGTCATACCAGGTGGAGTTGATAGCCCAGATAATTGTTTTTGCTCTCGTTTTTTTGCTAATGTGTTGTCAAAAATACATTGTTTCATATCTGCTAATCTAATGTCAAAGTTATTGTTTTGTTGTAGTTGTTGCTCTGCTGCTCACTCCTGGTATGAATTCGCCTTGCTCTTAGATAAATACTTTTAATTGTGTATAAGTTAAAAAAAAAAAACCCGTTTTAATCATAGATCCCCACGCAAACCCCTCAACGAGACTCTCACATACTGCTCAACCTAAACAAAGCCTTACGCCTTTGTAAAATAACTGTCAAAAATTCTCATGTACATACAAAATGTATGAAGCAAACCTAAATAGCACGGCGTCAACGCTTTGCAATTGGAAAATCCAATTTTGACAGAGCGTTAGGCAGTGAAGTTGGGTGCAAACAAATTGTTATTGTTTTTTTTTGTGTAAGAGTGGTGCCATTTAGCTATTTTCTGCTTTATCTATTTCTATCTATTGGATTTTATTTCATAAGAACCGCTTGTACGGAATTATCACAACATACACATATGTACATACATACATACATATGTTACCATTCATGACTATTTCTTAATTCTAGGAATCGTAAGAAAACTAATTTAATAATATCTGTGGCAAAAAGGAAAAAGCGCTTAAGTCTGATTTTTAAGTTTTGTAGGAGAACAATTTTAAACTTAAAAATTATTTTTTTAAAAAAATATCTGATCTTTAAACTTCGCACATGGAAGTCAAACGTATGTTTTGGAAATTATTTTAGATCTACGAAAAGTACGCAGGCGTTGCAATTAATAAGTTGTGAAAAAAATATTTTTTGATTTGGAAAAATAGCTTGTAGTTTCTTAAGCTTTTTTCCCAATGCGCTTAGACATTGAAAAAAGATAAGCTAAATTAAATTTCGCTATAACTTCCTCAAAAATGGTACAAAATAATTGAAACTTTGCCCATTGGTACCTTTGAGTACGGAGATTCCAATGGTGCCACTAACTTAAATTTTGCTTAAGTCGACTTAAGCACTTATTCCTTAATGCCACAGATATATTAACTTAATATTGTACAAAAACCTTTTGTATGGAATTTTCACAACCATAAAATATTCATAATCTATTATTTTTTCCTACTTTTTAACTCCATCTTAACAAAAATCTTAAATTAAAATTTGGTTAACTTATTCAAAATTAAACGCTTTTGTATTTACTAATGTTAAACAATGTGATTTTTTTCAGTGCAAAACACCAATACATTCTCATTTTAACCAGTCTTTACAGCTTTCTATGGTTGGGTATGCTTAGTTTTAATGCAACAAAGTTGTTTGTCAGGGTTGGGATCTGACAATGTTGAAATTGTGTTGCCCCAGTGATAAAATTGTACCAAATCAACATCATGAATTGTACCAAAATTTGGCATTTGGTGTAAAATCAAAACATATATAACGTAGCTCGACATTAAAATAGGACAAATCAACTTGTATACTAGAGTATTTTAAAATAATGATATTTGACCTCGATTCCTTGTATTGCTAATTTATTGATCTTTTATTTATTTTTATTAACCGTCTTCCAAGAAAGTAGGAGGTTATCAATTCGTCTGACTGTTGCTTTTTATGTTTGTGCGCGCAGAAATCAGGCTGAACCGATTTAAAAAAAACTTTTTCTTTATTAGAAAGGATATGCTTACAGATTGGTCGCATTTTAAAAGAAGTTTCAAATTTAAAAAATTAAAGGGTGTCACCATCCAATATATGTACATGTTTTTCACGTGTATTATGAATGGTAAAGGTCACCATTTTAAAATTTAAAAAAACTTCGTATCACTATAGATGTCAATAACACAAAGCAATAAAAAAAATTAATTTAAAAATTAAGAGGTGTCCCCTTTGTGACGTCAACTGACCTATATAGCTCTATCTTTTGAACTATTGTAGACAATCACTTGATATCTGGTCATAAATTAAAGGGTTTCCCAATCGTTGATGTATTTGGCAAAACTTTTGAACCGTAACAGAGAGACGGTTGTAATTTACAAAGATTCTGTATTTCTAAGTCCGCTATAACATCAAGTTTAAAATTTGAATTTGTAAACTAAAGGGTGTCCCCATAATTGATATTATTTGATCTATCTGGCCCTATCTTTTGAACCGTTATAGGCAAACACTTAAAAATTCGACAGAATCTCCACTACTATGTCCTGTATAATAACATGTGTAAATATTTAAATTTATAAATTAAAGGGTGTCTCAATAGTTAATGTAAATTAATGAATATGGCCTAACTTTTGAACCGTTACAGACAGACAGTTGAAATGTACAAAGAATCTGTATGGCTAGTCCTATAATAAGTGTTTAATTTATAATAGTACATTAAAGGGGGTCCCAATAGGTAATATTATTTAACCTATAGAAACCGTCACTTTTATTACTGTGTCAGTAATAACAAGTGTAAAAAAAGTACAGGGTGTCCCCATATCTTACCTAATTTGCCGTATATGGCGTTATCTCCTGAACTGTTATGAATATACAATTTAATATACAGAACGTATATTACTATGCTGTTATAGCAACAAGTATAAAATTGGAAATTAACGGGTGTCCCTATAGTTTTTTTTCGCAATTTTTATTTATTGTATCTTCAATATAATTGAACTATCAATAATTACTCATATCTTAAGTCTAAAAAAATAAATATACTTGTTTAGTCCAACCAGTGCTGGAAAAAAAATGTATGTTTCACGGTTACTGTAATTTGCGGGTTATCCCTCTGATGTACGGATGAGAGAAGCAGTGTCCCTCCTTTTTAGTCGAATGTAACCAGGTCATTAAGTATGTTACGGGCCAGTGGATTCGGATGAGTTTCAAGCTTCCTTAAATAAACTGATGGCACGTTTAGATCTTTATGAATGTTCGAGTTTTTTATATACCAAGGAGCAGATGTAATTATACGAAGAATCTTATTTTGGCGCCTTTGAATTTTTTCTACGTTGGTAGCTGAGGCAGTGCCCCATAATTGAATGCCTTAACACCATATTGGTTTTAGAATTGACTTGTATAATAAAAGTTTGCAATCTAAAGCTAGAGTAGAATTTCTGTCAAAAAGCCAGTTTAGTTGGACTGCTTTTAACTTCATTTGTGTTAACTTTGTTTCTATGTGGCGTTTCCATGCGCCGGTCAAGATGTATGCCGAGATATTTGACGTCTGAAAGCTGGGGTATCGTTTGGTTATTTATCCGAATAGGAGGGCAAGATTCTCTACGCAGTGTAAAGGTTATGTGAGTACATTTTTGTTCATTAACTTTTATTCTCCATTTCTTCAACCATTTTTCTAAATTGGATATGTGGTTTTGTAAATATCGTGATGCTACTTCGGGTTACTAGTTGGCATGTCTGAAGTATACAATAAGTATAAAAAGGGCCCCAATATACTACCTTGGGGAACTCCGGCTTCGATTGGCTGGAGTGAGCTCAAAAAATCTCCTTCTTTCACAATAAATTTTCGTTCGGTTAAATAACTATCTAGCAGCTTATATGGGTTTACGGGCAAATTCAGTTTTAGCTTATATATTAGGCCTTCATGCCATACCTTATCGAATGCTTGAGAAACGTCGATAAAAAGCGCAGAGCAGTATTTTCTCTCTTCAAATGTCTTCTTAACAACATTGACTAACCTGTGAGTTTGTTCGATCGTACTATGTTTTTTTCTGAAGCCGAATTGATGGTTTGGAATACATCCTTTGTCGCTTAGAATAGGGTTAAGCTTAGTTATTAACATCCTCTCAAACAGCTTTGACATATTTGACAAAAGGCTTATAGGTCTGTATGATTCAATTTTTGTGTGGTCTTTTCCTGGTTTAGGAATCATGGTAACCAAGGACACCTTCAAATCTGTGGGAAAGTACTCAAAACGTAAAATAGCATTAAAAATAAAAATAACGATTCTGCGAGCTACACGGGGCAACTCAATTAACATCTTGTTACTGGTTTTATCAACGCCAGGGGCTTTTTTTGGTGTTCAAATCCGTTATTGCCTTTTCAAGATCACCAAATTCAAATCTTATCGGTACTGCAGCACTAGCCTCGAGAACTGGCAACTCAACTATATCAGTCGATATATTTGGGGTAAAAACCTTTTTCAAATGTGCAGCAAATAAATTTCCTTTTTCGGTATCACTCCTTGCCCATCCTCCAGCTGAAGTTCGCAAGGGAGGCTTACGTAAGACTGGCCTTTTAAGGTTTCTACAAGCACGCCATAACGAATAATCTGATTGCGGAGTTGCGTCTAGGTCTCCCAAATAGTTTTTCAGGGATGCTACTCTTCGAGATTGCAGCATGTCTCTTAGCCGGTTCGTGCATTCTTTAAGTCTGCTTTTGAGTTGAGGAGATCTCTGTGATTGCCATTCTCTACGAATTTTTCTTTTTTCAGCCAAGAGCCGTTCGATATCTGCAGAATAAATTTGATTGTATCTAGCTAATTGTTGGGTTATTCTTGAATGTTGGGCAGCTGATTTGAGGTTTTGGGCAAAATCAATAAGACTCCGCTCTACGTCTTCAGGTGTTCTTAGCGGGATGTTTTCCGAACAATGAGTACTAAGATACTAAGATTCTATATTTCGACCTATTAATGCTTGTGCTAGTCGTTGGTGATATGATGTTTTGTTTGTCCCCTATATAGACGGTAGTGGGTGAATGATCTGAGGATAATTCAAGCGATGCTTCAGCTTTAATCATTTCTCTCGGAAAACCCTTAAACACGCCAAAATCAATAACATCAGGTATTTTTTTGTCGATCAGTAGGCCAATAGGTGGGTTGTCCACTCGATATAACATTCAGACGCATTTTTGAAATTGTGTCAAAAAAACTACGACCTTTTGGAGTTATTAGGCGTGATCCCCAAAACGTATGTTTAGCGTTGTAGTCGACTGATGCTATGAAACAGGGACCTAGTGATTTGTAGAAGTCGCTATACTGACTTTCCGATATTTGAAATCTAGGAGGTGAATAAATCGAAGAAATAACTAAGCTTTGATGAAATTCTTCAAGACAGATATTTGTTGCTTGAAGGTAATTCTCCCAAAAATCACGCAGTAAATAATGTTTGATTCGGGCCTTAATAAATATTGCCGAGGCTGCATATGCTCTTCCACGGGGGTCCTTAGTATCATATAAAATATAGCCATTGATTTCAAAAAGGCTATTTGTTTTTAAGTGTGTCTCGGAAATCAGCATGACATCAATTTGTTGGTTCTTGAGGAAGTATTCAAGTTCATTTTATGTTGGCGTAAACCGTTTGCTTTCAAGAAACATATTTTTAAACAGTTCATGGATTGTTTAGTACCGCCTGCAACATCATGAATTGCATGCGAACCATTTCTTGCATCATGCTGCTCATAGAGCTCATAAAACTGTATAACGAATGCACTAATGTCTCGATACTTGCTTCGAGACGATTATAGTTACCAGATGGTGTTTGTTCTTTAGGTTCTGGGTGCAAATTTGGAGTAGAATTAGTTGTTGGTGTCGCTTTATGTACTGAAAATAAATTTTACCAAAAATAAAAATTTTTAATAAAATTTTTGAAATTTTTCAAAAGCATTTAAAAAAATTGTGTACTATAAAATTTTATAGAATTTTTTTTTTATAATTTTATAGTAATTTTTTTGCAATAATTGTACAAAAAATTTTCAGGTAAAATTTTATTGAAAATTTTTTGACAATTTTTTTTAATTTTTTGTACAAATATTATTGCAAAAAATGACTATAAAATTATACAAACAAATTTCAATAAAATTTTATAGTAATTTTTTGTAAAAAGTTCTATACAATTTTTTTAAAATGTTTTTGAAAAATTTTATTAAAAATTTTTATTTTTGGTAAATTTTATTTAAATTTGTTTGTTAAATTTCAGTGAACATTTTCTGTAAAAATTTTATTAAAGATTTTTTTGTAAAATTTATTGAATCTTTTCTTTTAAATTTTGGTAAAATTTTTCTTAACATTTTTTGTAAAAATTTAATTGAAAACTATTTGTAAAAATTTTATTGAAAATCTTTGGGTAAAATTTTATTGATTTTTTTTTTAATTTTATAGAAAATGTTTTGTAAAAATATTGCAAATTTTATAAAAAAAAGATTTGTAAAAATTTTTTGCAAATTTTTTTGTAACAATTTTTTACTTCGTATGGAGGGTACCACGCTCACTGTCCCAATTCAGCCCATGTTTCTCTAGAGTATACGCATAGGTATGGGGTTAACTTGTACCCACGTTGAAGACCATACCTATTATAGTTCTCTATATACACAATAATAATTTTGCACTTTGTATGGGAGGTACCACGCTCACTGCCCCAATTCATTCTGTATTTTGGCAGACTATGCGCAGTAGCACAAAGGCTGCTTTTCAAGGCGCTATCTATTGCAGTTCGCTAGGAACACGATAATAATTTTTCACTTTGTATGGGCGGTACAACGCCAACTATTCCGGCTATAACTCATGAACCAATACACATACAGAGACCTGTATAAACAAAATCGGTTCACGCATTCCAAAGAACATCAATTACTAACACAATGCAACTTATTTTTATATATATAGAAGATGTATATGTGCAATGTTTCAACTTTAATTTGAATTAAAAGAAGAAAGAATGAAAAATGGGGAAAAATATTTTTTTTTTCAATTTTATAGTTAAAAGAAATAAAAATGAAATAACAAAATTATATTCAAATATTTTTTTAATATGAAAAAAAGGAATTAATTCTAAAAATCTCCATGTAAAATATTTATGTGTGCAAAAATCTTATTATAGTTATACATATATATTTTTTATTTTAAAATAAAAGTGTTATATATGTAAATAAGGGGTTGTGAAACCCTTCTGTATCTTGACAAATTGCACACGATGGGGCAATAGTAGAGTCATTGCCCCATCGTGTGCAATTTTTGAGGACAGAATATTGAACCATTCAAAAAAATGGCGTTTTATTGTATTACGAATGCGGTGCAAAGACAAACAAAATAAACAACAACAAAATTTAAAGCAATTTAAAGAGAATGTGTTTGCCAAAAACAACAACTGTACCTTTAGTATAATATAAGATCCAAAGAAAAGCAACTTTGCACATATCATATTTTGACAAAGAGTACACTTTCGATATATTTGTCAAATCCTTACAATTTTTTTTCGGAGAAAAAAAGTTTACTGAATTAACCAAATTTTTCTGATGATGCTTTAATTTTTTGGGGAGCTAAAATGCTCCTGGTACCCTATAGATTTTTTGAGAGAAATCATGGAAAAAAAACTTTACAGCAAGATAATGTCGCAAGAGTAACCAAATTCAAACAACTTACCTCGATTAGAATAGCTAGCCTGCTTACCAACCAGCATCCTATAAACAATATATGGGGAATGAATAAGGGTGCACAAAATCTTTGCTAGAATAAAGTAATTTGACACGGTTGCAGACCTCAAGGTTGTAAGGTTAGAAGTCTGAAAAGTAATAAACTTCCACCACACCATAGGTGGCTTATGTTAGAAAACAAAAGCACAACGAAAACTACAGCCACCAAGTTACTGCCCGAAGGTGTTTACCAATAACCGGTCAGGTTTACTGTATTATTGTCCCGGTGCGGCTGCCAGTTATCCTGGCCCAGTCGATTGGTTCTTCTCTTCCAGTTTTAAGCCCAAATAAGCCTCGGGCTCTCCATTGCTTAAATGTAATTTTTTACAATTTGTTCCCGTTTATTTGGTAATTTATATATCTGAGCCTAAAACCAATTCCAAAACCAGTAACGAATCATTCTAATTTCAGCTAGAGCATTCTGTATTAAATGAAGAAGTCAGAAAAAAACTTCTTGGATATGCTACTGGTGGTGTAAAGCTTCCCAACCACTCCTTTCGAAGAAATTATATGCCCATCGTGAGGCCGAGTATTGTCGTAATAGAAATTTATGGACTTGAGCAGGGCTGTTAAACTTTTTGTTTTAAATTACTGTACGGCCCTTAAGTAACCGAAAACTCAAACATTTGTGCAACTTAAACTCTGCTGTAGTAGAAACTCAACGTAGCACCAAAGGAGTTGAGAATATTTAAGACAATATGCCCCGGGAGGAACATTGAAATAATGTTGCGTAAAGCGCGTGGATAAGTTTGACCACTATATTTATGAGTTCTTATTCACAAGCATGATTCATGATGAAATATGCCTCCTCCCTTCACAGCCAAAATAATAGGGTTAAAAAAGAAAACTATTGTCCAAAAAGGTAAAGAAAGTGAACAGAGTTCGTTCTTTCTTACAATTACATTTAAAACCAGAGACCCGAAATAACTGTTATTTTTTTTTTTAATATTAAATTGGTTACAGAAAAAATAATTGTAAAAATGTCGGTCCTGTAGTAATAATTACTCGTATAAACAATCAAAAAAAAGTGGTCCTGCCATAACCATTATAAAAGATTTATACTTTTTAGATCTTTCATAACCATTCTAATTAATTTTTATTTATTTTTTATTTTGGTAACCCTATAAAAGATTTTTTTTTTTTTGAGTTGTGTTAAGGATTAAATTTGCATTCAGAACTGCATCTTTAGCGAACACCAATTGCGGAAGTTTTCAGCCGTTTACTTACGTAACTCATGATTAAAAAAGAAATTTTGTTCCAAAAACCTTTTGGATACTAGTAATAGTTATTGAAGATCAAAAAAATAAAAATCTTTTTCAATGGTTATGGAAGACCAAAAAAAATCATTTTTTATTGGTTATAGAAGACCAAAAAATTTTATAAAATTTTAATGGTTATTAAAGACCTCAAAAAAAATAAAAGTTATTTTTGATTGTTATATGAGACCAAAAAATAAAAATATTTTATAAAGGCTCATTTTATTTATTTTTTTTTTTTTTTTGTTAATTATAATAGTTATGACAGACCAAAAAATATATTTCTTATTTATAACTGTTAATCATTATGTAGGTTTTGATTAATTAATAATGTTATTAAAATGATTACTCTTAAGATTAACATATTACTGCGTCGGCTGTCTAAAACAAACTGTATTTATTTCTGTTGCGTCTTTTAGTTTTATATTTAAATGTCTCGTCACTCGCCACACAATGTGTATAGTCAGTATGGAACAGAGTTGTATTTTAATAAGTGTTGCCACTTCCTGTAGTGCGTCCGATTTTCCTGATCCTACAATTATTTCAGGATTATATTAAATATTGGTTATAAGAGTTATGTCCCTGTTGTATGGAATTTTATCTAGGCATGGGTAGCTTTATATAAAGTAAGTACGCAAGAGTCTTATTAAATAAGAAATTCTTTACAGCTAAACCTAAACAATCGTGTAAGGCGCAACGATGTCTAGCGCCTAGCTTTGAACAAACCTAAATAAAAGCGCAACGCTCTGTAATAAAAAGTAATGTTAACATATTTTGTTTAATAAAATTTAATAAATGTAAACGCAAAATAGAGATAAAATCGCTAGATAAAGCAGAAAGTAGATAAAATGGCGTCACTCTTATACAATAAAAATATAAGTTTGTTTGCACCCAACTTCACTACATAACGTTCTGTCAAAATTTGATCTTCTAATAAGCTATCGTTGACGCCTCTATTTGTATGTACATAAGAATTTTTGACAGCTAGTTTTAGCCATATGCGCTTATTTAGGTTTAGCTAAAATTTTTAGCTAAAAAGCTAAAAATATTTTTAAATATATTTTTTTTACGCTCTGCTCAGGCTTTAACTTCTGTACAAGCTAACGGAAGCAATGTTAAATTGAAAATTATTGCACTGAAAATTCTAAAAGTCACGGAATAATTAAACTCTCCTCGTACATATCGCACATTGTATCATAAACGGTCACAACTAAAAATTCATTAATACTCAGGAGAGACTTAAAACTGCTTTTAAAATATAGCTGTATTTTGTTTTAAATTTTTAACAATTGTTTTACTCCTTTATTAATCTCTTTTACATCCAGCTATAACAGAAATCTCTTAAAACTATTTTGGCTGAAAATTTAGCATCATTAAAGCTACTGTCCTGTCGGTAATTATATATACTTCCAAAAAAGAAACACATTATAAAGTTCAAAGGGCAATAACTCACAATAAAATAAAGAACAAGTTATTTTTTTTAAATGATTGAGTGCTACAAGTTGTTAAAGATACAATTTTAAATGATTATTTTAAACATCAATCACAAAATTATTTTCCATTTCTTACCCAAAATATTGGAAAAAAATAAAAAACACATTTAAACGCAGACAAAAAGCGTTTATAAAATACATTTATTTCCATATATTTGTATTATAATATGAAGGTCGTGCTTTACACTACACACAATCTGATAAATGGTATTAATTACTCAATATTTCTATTTTATACTTTAACAGTTGGGAATAATTTTTCGTTATTAATTTCTACCAAAAACATTGTGCAACATTTTAATTTGCATACTTTAGTTACCTAAATAATTTAACGTTTAAAAAGTCGAGAATAACAAAAAGGTGTAGAAACGCTAACATAGAAAAACACCCATTTTAATTTTCACCTGTGGTGAAGTGTATAATAAAGATTCCGTTTGATTTGATTCACTTGATATCACACAGTAGAGCCACACCACGCAGTGTCCAATGTTTGGGATTAAAATCTGTTTCAAAATCAATAGAACCCACATATTTTAAATCGGTACGTTGAGGCTTACGATAGATGGGACATTCATATAATTTGGGATCTTTGCCGGCGGTTGTATTAATGGCATAAATGTAAATCACTGGCATTTGTTCATATAAAACTTTCATTTTCGATTCAATTAATTTACCACTGCGACGATCCAAAGAAGCACCTGCATTGAAAACAATGAAAAAGATAAAGAAAATAAAAATATTAGCAGAATTATAAAGTAATCCATTAGAACATTAATATAAAAATACTTTCTAAAATAATTTGCAAAATAGTTCAAATGTTAATAATGCGAGCCATTAATTTCTAAGGAATTTTCCATTATTTCTTTGTTTTAGCAGAACAAACAGCAAAACTTGTATCCATTCATTTGCTTTTCCATTTCTATAACCTTAAACAGAAAATATACAAAACGATGATTTTAAATGGAACCTTTTAAACTAATGACCATTTAAAATTTTAATATCAAAGAAAATATGGACAACAATACACTACGAAAGAAAAAATTATTAATCTC
Source organism: Phasia obesa (assembly GCA_949628195.1). Classification (NCBI taxonomy): domain Eukaryota; kingdom Metazoa; phylum Arthropoda; class Insecta; order Diptera; family Tachinidae; genus Phasia; species Phasia obesa. The sequence continues at coordinate 166,180,994 of OX451215.1, read as the reverse complement.
TGGTGATTCATTTAGTTTGTACATTTTTATATTCAAATGATACTGGTAGAAAAAAATAAAAACTTAAGAACAATTATAATCGAAAGTAAAAAGAGCATCCATTGTTTACAAATACGCGTAGGAGGGTTGTCAGTTATTCAAATAAAAGTTAGAGGTTTTTTTACTCGAATGATCGTATAAAAAACGATATGTAAGGACACTTAATGAATAACAATGAACTGAGTGCTAAGAATAAGTCACTTGAATATTTTACACCCTTTGTCACAAGTGGAAAGTGTATTTGCCATTTCGTTTGTAAATTCTGCAACATTAATTTACGAACCCCTAATATATATTTTCTACATCTATTAAATCTATTAAAAACCAAGACATTTATAAGCTAAATATTTTTGAATTCGTTTATTTAGTTCAACTAAAATACATACAAGGGACATAAAAAATACAAATAAATCAGTCAAGTGCGAGTCAGACTCATGCATGTAGGGTTCCGTACCATGTTCAGTACAACTTTAAAAATACAATTTGTTAATATTTTCAGGTCTAATGGGGCACCCTTTAATTTTTAATTATTTTCTATGCTAGAGCATAGTATTAAATACCCTGTGTAAATATCAAGTGCCTGCCTATAACGTTTAGAAGAGAAGGACAAATTCCTCAAATTCGCGACATCTAGGGAACACCTTTTTATTTTTATTAAATTTATTTTCTTTTCTTGTTACATTAGATATTTTAAAATATAATCTGTGTAAATTTTAAGTACCAGCCTATTATTGTTCAAATATAAGGATTTTCTATGAATATATCAGGAGCATTCCTATTGCGGTTCAAAAAATAAGGTAATATAAGTGAAAAACTTTTTTTTTGCGGAACACTCTTTCATAGTTATAGCGGCGATAGCAACACATCTACTTTAAGCATTTCAAGAGCCTACCTATTACGGTTCAAAAAAAGGTCGTATACGTCCAAATCATGCCACTGTCGGAACACCCTTCCCCCCGGGGGTTCCAATTGTTACTGCAGGAATGGTAAATGCTTTGACGCGGTTCACTCGGGGAAAATAGCGGCACCAGACGATAGGGTTCCTAGAACCTGGAAGAAAAGGTCTTTGTCTTAAAACACACGGGGCCCGACCAGTGCCCAAAGGACTGATACCATGCGAATCGGTAGCCCCACAGAGAGAGTATATCCTCTCGGTGACCGGTTGTTGGTGAGGTCCCCTTCCGGGGTTCACGTAGTGGTTGTGGTTTAAGATCGATTTATGTCGGTATGGTGCACGGTCGATCAAGTGTGCTGTTGTACTCTCAACAGACGGAGTTTCGATAGTCTCCAAACCCCTAAGCAAGAGGCTATAATATGGAATCTAGGCTTGCCTTGGTTAAGGCTTGCCATATTATATAAATTGCTACTCATTGTGACTGTATCACACACAAATTGCGATTGGTGGCAGTCGTAAAGTGTTGTTATACTACACTATGGGGGCGCTAGTCTACGCTTTAATTTCACTCGGTGGTAAGACCACCGTGAGATTAGGCCAACCGGCAGGTGCCCACGTTAATCTTGTTCCACATCTGTCGGAACACCCTTTAATTTTATTATTTGTTATAGCGGCCATGGCGATTACCTTACTATGAATATATCAAGAACCTACATATTACGATTGAAAAAATTAGGCAAAATTCGTGGAACACCCTTTAATTTTGAGTAGTTATCATAGCGGCCGTGGCAATATATCTTCTGTACAAATTTCAAGAGTCTACCTATTACGGTTCAAAAAATAAGGCATATAAATGCAAATCACGCCACTGTCGGAAAACCGTTTAATTTTTGCTATTTGCTATAAAGGACGTAGAAATATACCATCGTGAAAATTTAAAGAGACTATCTATTATGATTCAAAACCTAGGCCATAATGATGCAAATCACGTCACTATCGTAACACCCTTTAATTTTTAGGTTTATTTTTTATATTTGTTTACATACGGAACAAACTTTTACTTACTGTTTGTAAATTTTAAGTGTATTTCTCCTACAGTTCAAGAAATAAACACACATACGTGAATAACACGTCTCTTTCGGATCACCCTATAAATGTAAGGAAGTAATACATCGTCCCTAAAAATTTCAAGAGCTTGACTGTTACGTTTTCAGAGATAAAAGGCACTGACAGAAGGACGGTCAGACGAACAGACGTTGTAGCGAAAACAGTAAGAATACGTTTTTACCCTTTGAGTACGGAACTCTAAAAAAATGAGAAACTATGCTTTTGCAACTGCACCCAAATAGGTACAATGTTATAATGTGTAAGCTTATTTTTTCAAACAAAATTTGAACATTCATCTTATGTTGTTGTGGCATTCGCGGCATCGTAAGCAGTAGTTGGGACACCAGAAACTAGTGAGTGTTTTTCTAAGTAGACAATTTCTGTGTATAATTTCGTGGTAGTAGCGAACAATATTACGTTAAAACTTTACACGCAAAGAAAAAGCATGGTTGAGGTAACCATAATCTAAGAACAACATGTTACGGTTGAATTATATGGTTATATTCAAACCTTAATATATTTAAAACCATAATAGTATTGTTGTCATTGAAACATATTATTGTCTTACATAAAATTAGCATTGAAAACCAATAAATATATGGTGAAACCAATAAATGGTTATATGTGACACACGTATGAATATATTTAAAAATAACGAAAAACAAATACACGAATATTTCCATTTAGACTTACATACATTTATATTTTCATATTTTCTGCTTACCTTTTTATAGGTTTGATATTTTTAATTTAAAATAAAAAACAAATTTATTTGTTGACAACAAAGGTGCATTTAATGTTTTTTCGGTTTTAGATAAACCGATAGCTTTCACACATATTTCTGAACTGAAAAAAGCCAAAACCAAAATATGTATTTTTAAAACCAAATATTATTTGTTTATTTTTAGTAATACTTAACATACCATTATTAATAACAACATATTATGGTTATAAATATAGTATTATTTTTAAATACTAAAAAAAAAATTTGTTTGTTGTTTGAATTTTAATATGGTTCAAATCAACCATGTTACTTTTTCGGTGCGTATAACCATTAAGTGATTAACTGTTAACAAAAACATGTTTATCGTGAGCAAAGTATTGTTTAAAATAACTCTGATTTGTTTAGAGCAAACATGTATTGTTACAGAGAACATAGTGTGCTTGCCGTGACCATAAAATAACCATAATTTTTCTTTGCGTATAGCAAATCCATTTGTGATCTGTTAGCTATTTTATACACCTTTTATGCATTAAGCACAATATAATACAACTTTGCAGTAAATAGTGGCCACCAAACGCCCCAAATTATTTTATGCTTTTAAGTTCGGTTAGCTATGGCTGGAATTAATAAACAATTTATACTAAGCCCCCTAAATGGGCTGCAGCAACTCTTCTACAGTTTGCTGATACTGCTTCTATCACATGCCTGAATGCTAATTTATTCAAAAATAATTTACAACATAACAAGCAATTCTTGCAAAAAGAAAGTGCAGTTTTTACTCCGTCTGGTTAATCCTCTCTAAATGACCAGATTTTACTTGCATTCTTCCTCACTTAAATCCGAATCGGAATACAAACATACATACATATGTATTTTTTTTGACTCAAATTTTCTATAACATGTCGACGTCGTAATAATATTGTTATAGGCTTTTTACACTTGAGTACATTTGGTGGAAACACATGGAAGACGTTGAAAACTGAAACACTTATTCACACTTGCAACATCTAACATCTACCATTATTATAGTTTCAAAATGGTAAAAACTCACATTGTTGTCCACAATTTAATAATCACGTGGATCTAGAATAATCATTAAAAATTTAAAATTAAATTAAATGTTGATTATTATTGCATATGGTATTCCTTTTTACAATAAATTATTTAAAAAAACAATTCAAAATAAATTTCAATTAAATTATGTATTTTTAACAAACACATGCATGTAAACAAATGATTACCCAACAAACCAAATAGCAATCAGATTACAATACAACTTGAGAATAAGCTTATATAAAATAATGTATTTTAAGCTTTTCTTAATTTCTTAATTTCTAATGATAATATTTATAAAATTTAAATTCACAAGCAATTTTTAACAATGCTTGATACAATTTTATTATACACAACAGTTTCTTAACAGTTCGTTTTGTTTCTTGAAATTCTGTCAAATTCTGTTGTTAGAATTTTTCATAGTAGTGTTGTTTGTTATAGTAGGGAGAAATGTACTATGATTATGAGATCTTAGAAAGGTGGTTGATGTGCTGCATTGCACTTAATATTGCTTTATTTGTGGAAATTAGCCTTAATTATGTAAAAAAAGCTTATAAAATTATTGAGACGAATATGCTTTTCTGTACAAAAAACAATATTGTTCTAGTAAGTTTATTCTTAAATCGCAATGATAAGCTTATAGTAATCACATATAATATTTTCACAAGGGTGTCCTTTTGATTTTTCTACTATTGTCTCTAGCATTTTTCAATATATTCTAGTCTTTTTTAAGCTTAAGGCTTATGTAGGTTATCTTTTTATAATAATTTTTTGAAGTCATTTGGTTTGTTGGGTACATTTTTTTCAAATATAACTGCCATTTTATTAATGATGACACTAAAATAATCGAAATATGTAAGATGGAACAAAATGATATAGGAACATTTTATAAAGATGTAGAAAATTTTCGAGCACTAGGCCCTATACAATTCGTATGGGAAAATGTTAACATCTTTGATAATTGATGGTAGATGTTAGATGGTGATAGGTGTGAAAAGAGTATTAGGGAATACCAAATTATAATCGAATTGATGACGACGATACAAAGTGATGTCTGCACAAAACGCCAAATAGAATAGGGGTGATTATTAATTTTAAAGAAAAAAAAATTAGAATATCTTATTTTGAACAGTAGCAGAATGTAATGCCTTTTCTAGATCGCTACATCCCTCTGCAGCATTCTTCTTATCTATCAACTTTGTCTAGGTTTTTTTTTTTGTTGTATTGTTGTTTAACCAACAAAAGTCAGGTAACCGAATACGAGAAATTTTACTCTAATCATCCATCATCAGTTGTTTAGAACGAAGTCTACCACATCCACTCTCTAGCTTATAGTAGACTTCGTTTTAACCAACTGGTGATAGAAGAAATAAATTCATTTATTTTATGTTTAAAAAAACAATGGTTATGTTTTTAATCAACTTTCTTTATTGACTCCATGAATAGGAATGAATACTTTTCTATATTTCTTAATAATAAATACAAAATTGAAAGTGTTTACAAATTGCTTAGTACAAGAAATTAGTTTACAAAATATATGCAGTTATAAATTCTTAGGAATATTAATAATCATTAATAGCTAAGTATTCTAAGAAATCAATAATTTTGTCAACGCTAAAAGAACTTAAATGGTTATTAAAAGTGCATGTATGAATGTTTGTATGCAATGTTGCATACACATATTTGTATCATTAATAAATTAGTCAAGTGCGAGTTAGACTCTCACACTTAGGGTTCCGTACTATGTTTAGTACAACTTTAAAAATTCAAGTTGTTAAATTTTTCATGCCTTATGACTTACCCTTTAATTTTAAAATTTAAGCCATAAGTGTGTCACTGTTGGAACACCCTTTAAATTTTAGCAATTTTTGTTATAGCGGCCATATCTATAGAAATATACATGAGCCTACCTATTACTGTTCAAAAAATAAGGTAATATACGTGAAAAACATGTCACTGATGGAACACCCTTTAGATAATAGTAATTGTTACAGCGGCAGAAGTACAACATCTACTGTAAACATTTAAAGAGTCTACCTATTACGGTTCAAAAAATAAGGCTATTTACGTACAAATCATGTCTCTGTCGGAACACCCTTTAATTTTGTTATTTGTATGGCGGCCATGGCAATACTCTTTCTATGAATATATCAAGAGTCTACCTATTACTATTAGAAAAATAAGTTACTATACGTGAAAAACATGTCACTGTTAGAACACCCTTTAATTTTTATTAATTGTCATAACGGCCATGGCATCGCATCTTCTATACAAACAGGAAGAGTCTACTTATTACGGTTCAAAAAATATGTCGTAATACATGCAAAACACGTCACTGTCGAAAAACCATTTAAATGTTTATTGTTTTTATAGGGGTCATAGTAATACACCATTTGTGAAAATTTCAAGAGTCTATCCATTATGGTTAAAAAAATAGTCAATGTGCATGTAAACCACGTCACTGTCGGCACACCCTTTAATTTTTACTATTTGTTATAGTGGCCATAGTAATACTTATCCTGTAAAAACTTCAAGAGTCTACCTATTATCGTTCAAAACCTATGCCATATACACATACAAATCACGTTACTAACGGAACACCCGTTAATTTTTAGGTTTAATATTGTATACTTGCTTATAACGCGAACATAGTTAAAATCACTGCAAATTTTAAGTGATTGCTTCCTATAGCTCAAGAAATAAAGATATAAAGGCAAATAACACGTCACTTTCGGAACACCCTATAAGTTTTAGTATTTGTTGCTATAGTGGCCACAGTTATACGCCTTCTGTGAAAATTTCAAGAGTCTACCTATTATGGTTAAAAACTTAGACCTTATACATGCAAATCACACCACTATCGGAACACCCTTTAATTTTTAGGTTTATTTTTTTAGACTTGTTTATAAAGCGAACTAAGTTTTAATTGCTGTTTGTAAAATTTTAGAGTATGCCTCCTACAGTTCAAGATATAAACACATATTCGTGAATAACACGTCTATATCGGAACACCCTATAAGTTTTAATTTTTGTTGCTATAGCGGCCACAGCTATACACCTTCTGTGGATATTTCAAGAGTCTACCTATTATGGAGGCCTTATAAATGCAAATCACACCACTATCGGAACACCCTTTAATTTTTAGTTTTATTTTTTTATAGTTGTTTATATAGTGATCTAAGTTTTAATTACTGTTTGTAAATTTCAAGTGTATCCCACCTATATGCACATATTCGTGAATAACACCTCTCTATCGGAACACCCTATAAGTTTTAGTATTTGTTGCTATAGCGGCAACAGCTATACATCATCTGTGAAAATTTCAAGAGTCTACCTATTACGGTTCCAGAGATAAAAGGCGCCGACAGACGGACAGACGGACAGACGGACAGACATTGTAGCGAAAACAATATGGTAACGTTTTTACACTTTGTGTACGGAACCCTAAAAAGGGAACGGAAATGTATCATATTTCTGTTTGTTTGTATTAACTTAATTGGTAAGTAAAATGTTTTATTTATAAACAAAAATTAAGAATTGGCAACAAAGTGTTTAAATTATGAATGTGTATGTATATTTATATCATTATTTTATGTGTGGATATCGTTGATATCGTAACTGATAGATTCAATTATTTAATTTTAGTAGGTTAAATATATGTATGATGTTTATAACAAACAAAAAAGTGATAGTCTTCGTCCTCACCAACTAACGATGGATGTTTTATGGTTTTTAAAAATAAAAAATAATTTTAATAATACAAACAATTTTTTTCATCACAAAAGCTTTTGCAACCTAAAACTATATTCACAGATTCTATTTTCAAACATGTTTAATAACGAGTGATTTTTTAAGAGCTTGAGAAATTTTTTTTTAAAAAAAACGCATAAAATTTGCAAAATCTCATCGGTTCTTTATTTGAAACGTTAGATTGGTCCATGACATTTACTTTTTGAAGATAATTTCATTTAAATGTTGACCGCGGCTGCGTCTTAGGTGGTCCATTCGGAAAGTCCAATTTTGGGCAACTTTTTCGAGCATTTCGGCCGGAATAGCCCGAATTTCTTCGGAAATGTTGTCTTCCAAAGCTGGAATAGTTGCTGGCTTATTTCTGTAGACTTTAGACTTGACGTAGCCCCACAAAAAATAGTCTAAAGGCGTCAAATCGCATGATCTTGGTGGCCAACTTACCGGTCCATTTCTTGAGATGAATTGTTTCCGAAGTTTTCCCTCAAAATGGCCATAGAATCGCGAGCTGTGTGGCATGTAGCGCCATCTTGTTGAAACCACATGTCAACCAAGTTCAGTTGTTCCATTTTTGGCAACAAAAAGTTTGTTAGCATCGAACGATAGCGATCGCCATTCACCGTAACGTTGCGTCCAACAGCATCTTTGAAAAAATACGGTCCAATGATTCCACCAGCGTACAAACCACACAAAACAGTGCATTTTTCGGGATGCATGGGCAGTTCTTGAACGGCTTCTGGTTGCTCTTCACTCCAAATGCGGCAATTTTGCTTATTTACGTAGCCATTCAACCAGAAATGAGCCTCATCGCTGAACAAAATTTGTCACATTTTAACATTTCGAACCGAACACTGATTTTGGTAATAAAATTCAATGATTTGCAAGCGTTGCTCGTTAGTAAGTCTATTCATGATGAAATGTCAAAGCATACTGAGCATCTTTCTCTTTGGCACCATGTCTGAAATCTCACGTGATCTGTCAAATACTAATGCATGAAAATCCTAACCTCAAAAAAATCACCCATTATAAAGTGTGTTTAACAAGAAAACAATCAAAAAAAGTTTTTATGCCAGCAAATATATCACGACTTTTTAAAAAAATAAATAAATTTTCATCAATTTTTCTGAGTAATAAAACACTAAGGTAAACATTAATATTTATGGCATATCAAATTGTTTAAATATAGTTTAGTATTCTTTTTCATAAATGTTAACTTATGTAAATGAAATTTTTTACGCATTTTTACTATAATGAATTTTTATTATAAAAAACAATGATATCAAGTTACTTTAATCTGTAATAAAAATCGAGAGATTGCAGAAATTAAACGCTTTGTGCATTTAGTTATATTTATGAATAAACTAATTATTACTTAAATATTTTTAACAACAGGGAATTAAATTTTAAATTAAATTTTAGCGAAGTCAATCACACAAGAGTTGATTTAATAACAACAAATAAATAAATACCAATATATACAATATATATTATACATATATAGCACCCTAAATACAAAAGGGTCACAACTCAAAATACTAAAATTTTCAGGAGTGACAAAAAACTGTTTATGTGCAGAAGCAATGCACTTAACATAAAAATAGACATAACTGTATTTTCCAGGTAAAGAAGATAGTGATGTGAAAGAAATTGTTGCAGTAGTTAGAGATATGTACTCTCAATTAATTTATGGAAAAAAGTCAGTTTTGGAAAATTTTGAGTTGTGAACCTTTTGTATTTAGGGTGCGATATATTTATTTAATAAATAAGACATTGACTCAAAAACCCATCCAGCAAAACATTTTCCAGTACTATCTAAAACGTGGCTTGATAATGAATGTTATAATCAACAACGAAACAGCTCTATAAAAATAATTAAAATAAATTACAAGTGTCGAAAAAAATAGAAAGAGACTATTTAAAACAACATAATAAGTAACAATACACTTATGCAAAGTAAAGTTTTTATAAAATAAACTGAAATTAAGCATAAATATTAAAAATTAACTCAGTAATGGCTGAGTGTAATAAATGCAAAGGGACGATAAGAGGTGAAAGTGGTATTAAATGTGAGGGTGTGTGTGGTAAAATTTACCATAGTGCCGTAAAATGTTCAGATATTGATCAATATTCAATTGGAATCTTAAATAAACAAAACTTTGTCAGATTTATATGTGAGGATTGTATACAGTACATCCATAACATTGATGAGGTGCTGGGTAATATCCAAGATGGAGTTCAAAAAAATAAACAACAATTAAAAGAATATAAAAACGAATTTGAAACATCACTGAAACACAACGAAACTGAAATAAAACAACTTTTGGGGGCAATAGAAAGAAGATATGATGAAAGAATACAAAAACTGAATAAGGCTTTTAAAATATGCGAGGATAATATTCAAGAATTTAAAAATTTTAATAAAAAAATAAGCGAGTTTGAAGATAAAAACAATGAAATGTGTAAATCAATAGAAAACAATAACCTAAAAATGTGCAACGAAATAAAGAAAGTTGTAAAAGAAACAAGTGTCAAAACAAACCAAATATCATATGCACAATCAGTAAGAAGCAATATTTCAATGATGCCAGATCCAAATAAAAAAGTCCCACTTATAATAAAGCCCAAAGAAAAGCAGAATGTAGAAAAAACAAAGGAAGAATTAAACAATAAAGTTGATCCTGTGAATCTAAAAATATCAAATGTAGAAAATAGAAAAAATGGAACTTTAGTAATTCAAACTGAAAATGATGAGGAAAGAATAAAAATAAAATCAGCAATTGAAAAGGAAATGAGTGAAGGCTATGAAATAAAAGTTCCACACCCTTTTGAAATGAAAATTGACATAACGGACATGACTTTTAAATATAATGATAACGAATTGGTGGATAAAATAAAGAAACAAAACAATATTTTACGTGAAAGTGAACTGAATGTTATAAAAATGTATGAATTTAAAAGAAATAACAGAACAGTTTATAATGCTAAATTAAAAATAGATAATGAATCGTATCAGAAAATAATGAAAGAAAAAAGAATTAATATTGGTTGGGAAAAATGCAGGGTATTCGATGGAACAGAGGTTATGTAATGTTTTAAATGTCAGGGATTCAACCACAAATCAAGCGATTGTAAAAATACAGAAATTTGCTTAAAATGCCATGGAGCCCATAGAACAAAGGATTGTAATAATGAGAGAATGAATAAATGTATAAACTGTATACGTGTAAATCAAAAATTAAATCTTGGTCTTGATGAAAATCACTTTACAATGTTTAAACAATGTCCTGTGTATCAAAATAAGTTGAATAACAAGAAGAAACAAATGTGATTCAATTTCTAACAACTAAAGAAATGGCGTGGAATATACACTAATGCTCAAGGTTTATTAAATAACTTCAATCAATTGGAAATTGTTGCTCTAAATGAACAACCAGAATTTATAATATTATCAGAAACTCATATTACACATGATATTGAAGAAACTGAAACAGCGTTAAATGGATACGAACAAATAATTATCTTGTCAAATTCTAAAAGGACTGGCGGAGTCAGCATTTATTATAAAAAACAGTTTAAAATAAAAAAAATGTTTGAAAAAGTCAAGGATTTTAAATATTGGATAAATGCTTGTATGTTAAGTTACTGTAATACACATTTTATAGTAATGGCGGTTTACAGATCACCAAATTGCTGTGAAGTAGAATTCTGTGAAGTTTTTGAAGAAGTTATAGAGGAAATAAGTGAAAATAATAGTAACATAATAATTGCGGGAGATTTCAATATCGATTGGTCGAAAGATGGAGTATATAAAACCAGAATTAAAAACATGTTAAGCGATAATTATTTGAAACAAAAGGTTAACGAATATACTAGAATAACGGAAAGGTCAAAAACATTAATCGACTATGTAATATCAAATATAGAAAATATATCAGTAAAAGTTAATAATGCAAATAAAATATCAGACCATGAGTCAATTGACATTATTTTTGAATGTAAACGTGAAAACCCCAAAAACTCTGAATCAAAAGAAATAGAATATTTTAAATATAATAAGTGGTTGTATAGAGATGAAATAAGATCAATAATAGGCGTTAATGAGAACATTAACATAAACTGTACTGTTAATCATTTTGACAATTCTATAGAGAGTGCAATTAAAAAATTTACAATAAAAAAGACTATAAAAAAACAAGATAAAAACAAATGGTTTAACAGTGAACTTAGACAACTAAAACAGGATAAAATTATAAAACACCAACTTGCTAAAACCGAAAATACGCATGCAGCATGGAATGAATATAAAAATATAAGAAACGTTTATAAAAACAAAATAACATATGAAAAAGATAAATATATCAATAATCAAATAAGTAACACCAAAGACCAAAAACAAATGTGAAAAAGAATAAAAGACTTAGTCCTTAAAAAAGAGCAACCTGTGATAAAATCTGTGATATTTAATCAAATAGAATATAAGGAAAATTATACAATAGCCAATCAGTTTAACAACTATTTTATTGACAGTATTAAAACAATTAGAGATAGTATAGAAAATGTGCAATATATAAACCGAGTACCTGTGATAAGTAAAATTTTTAAATTCCGTGCAATAAATTTACAAGAACTAAAAATAATATGTAAAAATATGAAAAATAAGCCTGATTTTAATAAAGTAACTATAAAGATAATTCTTGATAATTGGGACATAATAGGAAAAACCATGCTGAATATAATTAACAAATCTATGGAAACTGGAATCTTTCCAAGCAACTGGAAAGAATCTATGGTGACACCAATTGAAAAAGTAAGAAAAACGCAAAAATGTGAAGAATATCGACCAATAAATACATTAAAAACATGCGAAAAAATAATTGAAAAGGTAGTAAAAGAGCAATTAGAAGAATATATGGAAAATAACAACTTATTCTCAAAGTATCAGTCAGGTTTTCGTAAAAAATATTCATGTGAAACTGCTGTAAATTATGTGATAAACAGATGGAAAAGAATAGAACAGAATAATAAGATAATTGCAATATTTTTAGACTTCAAAAGAGCATTTGAAACAATAGATAGAAATATTCTTCTTAATAAGCTTTATATGTATGGCATACAAGGTAATGAAAGAGAATGGTTTGAATCTTACCTAAGCGAAAGGACACAAACAACCAAAGTAAATAATGTAAAATCAACGTCGATTGGAAGCAAATATGGAGTTCCCCAAGGATCTGTCTTAGGAGCACTGTTATTTATTATATATATTAATGAACTACCGAATATTTTAAACAAATGTGAAATTGACACGTTAATTTTTACTGAAGCCGAAACAGAACAAATATGTCAACAAAATTTAACACAGGATATGATAAATGTAGAAAAATGGTTAAAAATGAATAAACTTAAATTAAATGAAAGCAAAACTAAAATAATGGAAATAAATATGAATAGTAATATTATAATAACAATTAATAATAAAGAAATAGAAAAAGTGAAACAGATCAAATACCTCGGTTTTATTATAGACAACACATTAAAATTAAAAGAACACATAGACTATACATGTAAAAAGATTGGCAAAAAAATTGGATTTTCTAAAAGATTAAGAAATAAAGTAAATATAATAACTGCAATAAACATTTATAATATAATGATTAAACCACATTTTGAATTTGGTTCAACAATAATTTATACATGCTGCACAACTCAACAAATAACAAGATTACAAAAACTTCAAAATAAATCAATGCGCTCAATTTTAAAATGTAACCGTTATGCACCTTTAGATTATATGTTAAATTATTTAAAATGGTTAAATATTCAACAAAGGCTAGAGTTGAACACGCTAATTTTTATCCACAAAATGAAAAGAGGAAATGCACCGCACTATCTATGTGACCAATTAAGTTATGTTGGAGAAGTACAAACGTACAGTCTTAGAAATGGGTCAGATTTTAGATTACAAAGAGCAAGAACCAACGCAATACAAAAAACACTTTTTTACAAAGGCTTAAATTTATTTAACTCATTACCAATTTTTATTAAAAATTAAGAAAATTTTGTATTATTTAAAAGAAATGTTATAAAGTTTATAAGAAACCACAATATGTAATTCTTTTGAAATGTATGATAAACTATAAAGTATTTCAAATACTACTAAATAAATAATAATAATAATATAATGATGTCCTCGTATTGAATAGTAATGATGTCCCCCCATCGATAGTGATGTCGTCACCAACCGTACCAAACAAACAGCCAGGGAGGTCTGTCTGTACCGCAAGGTATGATAGCAGGATTCTGACATCGCCTAAATCAGACTACTTGAAATTTCCATGACCTGTCACCCACGCAGTTATCCAGCTCAAGGTACTTCTATTATATCTGACACATCTGCTAAGTTTTAAAACACATTCCAGCGCTAGTTCGGAGTACACGTTCAACTGCGTCATGTGTTTTGGTTGTCGAGTGCAATGAGAACCTTTCTTCTCTGCACTCAAGATTCCAACAGATGATCCAACGCATGCAGCAGCCCAAGCTCCAACGTTCCTAAGAGAACTATCAGTAAAAACGCTGATGTCATTCATACACTCATTGTTTGTAACCCCTTCCACAATGAGTGTCCGACGCAGTCTGTAGACTGTCTTTATTCTACTCATCAGCATTTGAGCTTACCTAACCTCCTTACTAACTAGGCCCAGGACGATCTTATGCCCGATGATCGGCCCAAAGCTATGCTAAACGGCAACGCTCTTCATACACAAAGCTGACATTGTAGCCGCAGACCTAATGAATAAAAGTCCAACGAACAACATCAACGCCGGTCTCAACGGTTGAGTCTGTACCCTCATCAGCTTCTTCAGCTGAGGGATTGAAATCTTTAATTTCGTAAATTACATCAACGACCAAATTCGTTCTGTAAGTACCTGCGAACATTTCATCATTAGTAATGATATCCCTGTTAATTTTCATGATATCGAGGGTTTATTACTTTTTGTGATATAAAAATTAAAAATTAATTTCAGTCTCACATCGAGAAGACACGAATTGCGGGAATCCAAAGGAGATGGTTTCCATGTGCTCAATTCAACACCGAAAAAGAAATAGTTAAAAATGTATGTATATAAATTCACGAAACCATTACTTATATGTATGTCCATTTTTTATTATTTTTTAAGAATAAACCAAATTTGATGAATTCTGCAACAACAACTAAAGGCCATTGTGTAGGTCGTCTGAATTTCAAGTTTATTTCTACAAAAGGAAAATTCATTATGTATTCGTGTGTAGAAATAAAAATCATGTAGTCTTGTTTATAAAAATATATTGCTTATTGTATACAATAACTTTGGGGAACATCAATGCCCCCTCGTTGAATTTTAAAACACGTTACCGGAATGGTCACTAAAAGAAACGGCTCGCACCAGATTTACAATAACTACTAGCAGATTGTCCAAACTTATTTGCCTCTTAATCGATATCGCTGCCAGCTGCCATCGTCCCGTTTCGATGATTGACGGCGGTCGGAGGTTGTGGGAAGCTCTAGTAGTGACAGCTGCAGAAGCTGTCTGGATGAGGAGGAGGAATAGGAAGAGTGAGATCAATACCTTACCTTCTATGTGACTTTTTTACCTAAAAAGCAAGCTCGAATATTAGGGCAAAGTATTCTTTTAGAAACTGAACTGTCTTAGTAAACCGACGACTAGGCTGGAGTTGTATGCATTAACTCTTGTTGTGCGGGCAGCCTGCTTAACCCCACATAACCAGGGACGTAACAATTATAAGATAAATCACAAAAAAGTCATTCTTAACCATTAATATTGATAAATTTATAAAATGGTTATAATTAACCATTTTTATGAGATATATTTTATTCTGGTCATCGCAACCAATTTTAGTGAGAGTTTTGTGTTTTTGGTTATAACTAACCATTATATCAAACAAAAAGATTTTTTTGGTGAAAAATAACCATTACATAAGTTTTTCTTTTCTTTTTTTGGTAATCATATCTATAGAAATATAATCAAATGTCGTTCGTTGGTAATCGCAACACTTAAGAATAAGTTGTTGTAATTAGTATAGACATTTTTTATATGAATTTATTGATTTTCTTGAGCCTAATTGAGTAAATTTTTTTTTTTTTTGATTTTTGTATTGACAATGATAACCAAAACAAAGAAATTATTTTTATAATTGTTATTTCTAACAAAAAAAATTTTTGTTGACAAAATGGTTATTTAAAATAAAAATTATGAACAAAAAAAATTTTTCTTACTTTAATTAGTTACGATAACCAAACTAATATATATGCAATGACAATGGTTAAAAATAACCAATATTAAATAAAATGATTTTTTTCGTAACCTTTGTGTCTGAAATAAAAAAAAAATATAACAATTATGTTCGGTCCCTGCACATAACCTTAACTCTATGTATAATTATATACATATATACAATATAAGTATGTAATATTTTTTTTTCACTTGCTCATTCCTATTTACTGCTTTTAAAAAGTTTAACTCAAATTTATTTGCATATAACGAACGAATTTCCTGCAATTACGTCTTAAAATTATTTTATTATTTGTATAGAATTTAATTATTTTTATTTATTCAGTATTTACCAGTATTATACACCTTAACAAAAACTAAGCAAATCAAAAATGCTAATCATATCAGATTTGTCCAATAATTGGAATAAAAAAGGTATTTTTCATGCTTTTTGAAGCTTTGATTTCAATTGGGAGTAAACACAATTTTTTGTAAATTATATTTAAAAGTAATTTAACTTTTATTTCATTTTGGAAAAGGCCACAATTCATTTAAATGAGATCTTTTTATAACAGCACATGTGAATATGTAGTGAATCGTTTAATTTGAACCTTAATTATCGTTAAATCTCTTGTGACACAACATGGTTTTATTAACTCAAATACAAAGAGGGAATACACATTCACATACAAAAACAAAACCAAAAACCTACAACGATACACACCAGAGAACTTCACTTGTTGATTAAAAAACCGTTCAACAATAACAAAGGCACAAAAAACTTGTCTTTTATTTGCAAATGATCAAACTTGCTCACACACTCTCTTTTGTTGTTCATTTTAAAGCAACCGAACAAATGCCTCTCTGTTGGTTCAGATGGTTTACACATTGGTTGACTCATAAAAATAATCTTCTTTAAACTGGGAATGAATTAATTAATCAAACTTGTTCAAACTTGTATATACGTTGTTCATTTTAAGGCAATCGAACCACTTGCAGGTTGAACATTGCCTTATTGTTATCATATGTCGAATCAAACTTGTCAACTCGTGTATTTGCCTTTTCACTCAACACACAAAATTTTGATTAACATTGAAGTACAAAAAGCAAGAAATCATTGTGTATGAATTCGTTCATTCCTATCAAAAAAGCTTGCCTTCTTTTTTTATTTTAATTTACATTTGTTTTTAATCATCATGATAAAAAAACAGTACAATAAATAAAAAAGGCACATTTATTTTTAATTTTTAAAATATGAATGAAGGAATAGTAAGCTATTTACAGATTTTGGTCCTAGACGGTTTCTTTTTTCTGTAATAACATTTCCAGCCAATGAAAATGCTCTTTCTGCTGCTGCACTGCTTGCAGGAATGGCATGAATTTGCACTGCGATTTTAGAAAGGTTTGGAAAAGACTTTTCACTTGATTTCCACCACCTGATTACATCAAATTCTTCACTCAGTATAACATTTTCCTTACAGTATAATTCTATTTCCTCTGCAGGAGAATTAGGAGTGCTTAAGTTATGGTTTGGGATCAATTCAGAAAAAAAGAAATTAATATCTTTTTGGAATTGGGACGAAGTTGAAGGTCCTATGTCTTTTGAAACGCTACTCTCTACAAATGAAAATTGCGTTGTAGAATCGGGGGTAGATGGAATTTCTGTTATAGAATGTGATGATGTTGATGGCAGTGATAATGCGATGTTGTTAATTAACGAAATGCAAAAATTTTTAATTTCAATCAAGTCGGCATGTTGAAATTTGTTAGCAGGCGGATATAAAAAAAATGATGCTTTATGCCATAAACTTATGTTTGCTAACCAAAATTTGTCGATATTGCTATTAATTTTTTCCTTTAATGAAGCTATGACACAAGTTATTTGTAAGTTCCAATGTCTGTCTATAAATGTTCAATAGTTTGGCCATATATATTCAATTTATATTAATTATTAGGACACCCTTTAATTTCCAAATTCAAATTTTATATTTGGTGTTATAGCGGACATGACTATAAAGGTTCCTTGTAAATTTCAGCTGTCTGTCTATAACGGTTCAAAAGTTAGGCCATAAACATAAAATTACATTTACTAAATTTTATACTTGTTGTTATAGCGAACTTAGCAGTACGGGTTTTTTGTAAATTTCAATCGTCTGTATACAACTGTTCAAAAATATGGTCATATTGAATAAACAATTGGAGCACCCTTTAATTTATAATTTTAAAAATTTAAACTTTATACTTATAACGGTCATAGTAATCGACATTCTGTTAAAATTTCAAGGCTTTGTCTATAACGGTTCAAAAGATAGGCCCATATAGGTCAAATTACACCGCCTATGGGGACACCCTTTAATTTTTATATTATTTTTTTATTACTTTTTGCTGTTGGGAGCTATGGCGATATACAATTTTTTGAAATTTTAACTGGTAACCTATAAAGTTCATAATACATGTAAAAAACATGTATGTTGTATGGGGACACCCTTTAATTTTTAAAATGAGACCAACCTTGAATCAGAACCTATCATATAAAGGAAAAATTTCCAAAATCGCTCCGCAAATGACTGAGTTATTAGCTAACATACATAAAAAAGCAACATTCAGACAAATAGATAACCTCCTTCTTTTCGGTTAAAAAAAGCAAATGTTTATCAATGTTGAATTGGTTATGTTATTTGCATTGTTGGTATGTATATGTATGCATATTGCTCAAGCCACACAGACGGTCGGTTCAAACATGTTGTATGAATTAATGAGAATAAGAACGTTCGGACACAATGAATTTACTGCAAGCTTGTCTCTTGCCTGTGCGAACTTGTTCATAAAATGCTTTTGTTAATTCTACTCATAATCAGAATTTGATGTGTACAGCAGAATGAATATGATTTTTAATCATCATTGAATTTTTCTTTATTCTTTAAAATGAACAAAAATTTTTGTGCTGAATAAAATCAAGAAAAATCGTGATTTTGAAGTTCTCTGATACACACATTCGAAATCGTCTTCTTGTTTGATCTTGATTTTATGGGTGGGTAATAAATTAATTCATTCGTAGTGTTATTTAACATTCGCATATAAACATGATAAATAAAAGATTTGTTTTATAGCCACCTACATTTATATAAAATATGTAAGTAAAACATATGTAAAGACACATTTGTGGTTGTTGTTATCTGCGTAAAAATGGATACATATGTACATGGATATACATATAAATGTATGAGTTTACAATTTGGTTTTAATATTTCTACCCCATATAAGGAGCACAGAGATTAAGCCCAATTTTATGGGTTCTTTGCACCATACCACATTTTACACAAGTTTCAAATTATTTTTGGTTCAATCTTGTTTGATTTAAAAATTACAAAAAAAATATTATATATAACAAAACTTAAATTTTTTTTCAAAAACAAATCAGAAAAGCTTTATTGAATTTACATACACCTTGACAAGAATCAGCCGAGCGTAGGAAATTAATGGTTCAATTAAAGTTAAAGCATACTTTTTTTAATATTAAAAATCCATTAAGAATCTAAAATATTCCAACGAATTTTTTTCAATGTAGATAATAATTTTAAAGAGGATACATAAAGGTAATCAGTGCTGTTTTGCATTTATTGAATACTAGCTGTGCCCGCTTTTGCCCGATTTTGTAAAACTCTTACTTCTGTAGTGCTTCAGTTATGGTTTATGTATTTACTTTCTATAAAGGTACCCATCCCTGGATAAAATTGTAAAATTTATAAAAAATTTTAAAAATTATTGTTAAGGTCTGTAAAAGTTGTTAATATTTATAATATGTAATATTTTAATAACGTTGTAATTCCACAAAGTAAAAATACAAATCAAATACAAATTTTATTCAATTGACGCCTAATTTTACGCAATAGTGTTTAAAATATCCCAATTTTAAACCGAAAATTTCAGTACCTTTAAACCGGAAATTGCGTTTTTTCACTGGTTTTGCTCCATTTTCTCCTAGAAATGAGATATTTTTTCGGAAAAAAGTACCCCATATTGGAATCAGTATGCTTAGGTACCTCACACAATTTTGTTAAAATCCATCCAGTAGTTTTTACGTGATGCGAACACAAATGAAAAGAAGACAGACACACAGACGGAATTGAGTTATTATATTATTATATGTATATTATTATATATATAGCTATGCCCACCACTTCGTCAGCATCCTTGCAATATTTTGTTCAATTTTGTTTTGAAAGCAATTCACACTAGATACCCTTACGTTTTTAGTGCCGCCTTAAACTATGCTTCATATCAGTTTATATATTTACTTAATAAAAAATAAAGTAGGCATATTCGGTTAGTTCTAACCCATACTTTCACTGCTTTTTCTCCACTTTCACTTGGAAATAAGATATTTTTGCGGAAAAAAGTGTCTGCCTGAGGTCTCTATTACGAGCTACTGCTTAAGATTAATTCACAACATACACTGCTGTCTACACAGAACAAATATTTTCACCAATTAAAGGTTTTAATTGGTTTCAGATCAAAATTTAATGAAATAATTAATTGATTCAATTAATTGTTTAATTAGGATTTTTTTGTTGTTTTAACAAATTATATATTTGAACCAATTAAAAAATTATTTGAACTTTAATATAAAACTGATTAAAACCTTTAATTGGTGAAAAAACTTTTTTCAGTGTAAGCCTCTTTCCAAGCCCTTTCCAATGAGTTTTGAAGTTTTCGTGTGCTGTTATAATCGCAAGTAAGGTTCGATGACACTAATTCTTAAAGAGTCATAATTCAAAATTTACTAATGTTTAGGAAAGGTGTTGGTTAGACATTTGATCTGCGACCTGGTTTATCAAAAGAAAAACGATTTTGATAAATTTTAAATTGTGTACTCTAGTCTATCAGTATGGGGAATTCACGTACCATTCTCTCCAGTAACTCTTTTTTTTGGGTTAACAAACCAGGAACTATTTTTGTAATATATATACATATATAATTGAATTATCGATAAGTGTTTACATATTAAATCTAAATTCTATCTAATAAGTCCAGTGAGTATTGGCCAAAAAAATATTTTTCATGATTTATGTTATCATTTGGATTCATATCTCTTGTATGAGGCCAAATATATTCAGTCGAATATAATCACCATCGCCTAGAATGTTATGGGCTAGCGAGTTTGGAATTGTTCTTGCTGCTTCCTTCAATACAATGACGGATGTTAAGCGATTTCTGCTTCAATAATTCTCTGAAACTTATTTTGGCACCTTTGAATTTTTTTTTTCAACTTTGTAGATCAATGCCATAACTAAATTCCATAACAAAATATTGGCTTGAGGATCGAGTTGTAATGGGTGACTTTTTAAGAGCTTTCTGCTTTAATTTAAAAAAAGCATATACAATTTAGAGAAATGCATGAAATCTTTATTTGAGCCGATACAACCATCTATATAATTCAATGTATAAAGAAGATTTTATGTAAATATTGACCGCGGCTACGCCGCAAATGGTTCATACGCGGGCTGCAATTTTAGTGCACACTCTCCCACATATCGTCCGGGATCTCACGATTAAATTCTTTAATATTGGCTCCCTGTGTTTCAACCGTTACTTTTCCCTATAGATATAAGCCTTAACATATTATCCCCTCAAAAAGTAGTATAAAGGCGTTAAATCGCACTCTAGGCGGCCAATTGACCGGCCACATACGTGAAATAAACTGTTCACCGAACTCGCCTCTCAATTGGGCCATTGGTTCGCCTGCTGTGTGGCATGTGGTACCACATATCAGTCTAGTCCAGCTCTTCTATTTTGGGCAAAAAAAATTATAATCATTGCACGGTAGCGCTCGCCATTCACGTATCCATTAAACGAGAAATGAGCTTCATCGCTGAATACAATTTTCCGATAAAAAATTGGATCTTCATTTAACTTTACCAGCGCCCATTCACCAAAAGTAATCCACCGTATGAGGTTGTGTGGCTTCAATTCTTGCACCAGCTGTATTTTAAAATATTTTATACCTAAATCCTTTCGATTGCTGCGAACGGTATCGAATCGAAAATTTAATGTAATCAGCAATAGTGGCAGATGCAGCTGCGGTATTGTCCTCTGTTCGGTGTTTTAATATCTAATAATGTAAATTTGGTGCGAAATTTAATCACAAGATTTCGAATAGCCGCCTCAGAAGGTTTCACAAACTGACCATAAAGTGGAAGAAGTGCACGGTGCATAATAAAATTCAATCATCTGCAAGCGCTTAAAAATTTCTTCTTTTCACAGTTTGAAATTTTGTTAAGTAAAATAACTTCGTTAGCAACAACTAATATAAGTTTTTGGGTAAGTTTGGTTTTAACTTTTGTTTCATATGCCTTCATACCATACTTTGTGAAACTCTTGAGACATATCTATCAAAAGCTTTTAATTATGTTCACTAATCTGCTTGCTCTGAATCTGAATTGATATTTTGGAATAATCATTACTCAAATATAATGTTTGCGAGCTACACAGTTTAATTTCTAAAAACGCAACATAATAGGTTGGGGAAAAAGAAATCCATTATTTTTCGGTAGATGACTGTAGTGAACGTAAGTATCGTAAAGTATCGATCAAACAATTTCAAATTCATGTTTGTTATCAAGGTGATATTTTACAATAAAAAAGTTCTTTTGCGTATTTGGTTTGGTCCATTCAGTTGGGAGTTGTTACATGGTATTAAAAATGCAAATGGTATTTGCAACTTTTTTTTTTTTTTTTGATAAAAGCAAAAATGCAAGTCTGGCGCCTGAAATTATGAATGGTGTTTATGGTGTCGATACCTGTAACAGCTTATTATGTGTAATTTTGGTTTCGTCGATTTCGTTCAGGCATTTATGATGTTAAACATGCATTCGCCCGTCGTCGAAAATGTCGATAAAATCACAGAAATAATCGAAGCTGATCGGCATAATAGTAGTCGTAGCATCGTCCGGGAGATAAAGGACGACCATAAAACAGTTTTAAACCATTTGCGCAAAGTTGGATTTAAAAAGAAGTGCCACACCAATTAACACAAAAAAACATGATGCATCAATGGCTAAACGAAATGAAATCGACCCATTGCTTAAACGAATGGTAACTGGATATAAGAAATGGGTCAAATACGACAATATTGTGTGAAAACGATAATGGTCAAAGCGCGGTGAACCAGCTCAAACGGTGGCTGAACCAGGACCAACGACCAGAAAGGTTGAACTGTGTATTTGATAGGACTGGAAGGGAATCAATCAGTCATTAAAATTAGATCTCAACTATCAACAGCTAGAAACTCAGGGAAGCTTTGATGGATTTCTTGTTCCCCAACTAATATTTATTTAAAAAAAGTGCAGGGCAGTCATTGAATGGCAGGGACACCGATGGACAGAACATTCAGACATACAGGCAGATAGACCATCTGACAGTCCGTCAGACCGTAAGATCGTCACAAAGTCTGTTAGATAGTCAGTCAGTCCGACAAACAATCAGTCATACAGTCAGACCGTCAAATAGTCAGATCGTCAAATATTCAGACTGTCAGACCGTCAAATAATCAGACTGTCAGATAGTCAGACCGTTAGATAGTGAGTCAGACTGTTAGTTCGGCAGACGGTTAGACAGTCAGACCGCCAGATCTTCAAATCGTCAGACTGTCTCAACACGCCTAAAGAAATTTTCACTTCAAAAATATTTGGATAAAGTATGTAATCGAAAAAGTAAATCAGAAATGATACAACAAACTCTGTGAACATATTTTAATAAAGAAATTTACATCTATAGAGTCTATATAAATGATAAAAAAGTTACTCAAAAGTAGAATGAAACACATACAAAAAATAAATTGTGTGACTTAAGATCCCTGCAGAACTAAAACTAATAAGGCGAAAAAATTATTTAATTTTTAAACAAGAATTTATTGCTTTACAACGAGTGTTTTAGCCGACAAAAGTAAAGTGTTGATATGAAGTATCTGTATCATATAGAGTTGTATTATAAAGTCCTGCCCTAACACATCGTTGTCTTAAAAGAACCACGTTCAGTAATACATTTGATTACGAACACGTTTTGCATGCTGTACTGCACGTTATTTTTAAAATATTATAGTTATTATTTTTTCTATTTGCATACTGTCCATCAATTGTAGTGTAATAAAAAAAACCAATTATATGCATCCGTAAAAATATTTGTGAACAACAACAATACAAAAACTTGTGCAAGAATAAGATATGAAATATGATACCTTAAAAACCACAATGTTGTATTAGTATCATCTAACAATAACACGTGTTGCAGGAGTAACTACAAAGAAAACAAATATAAAAAATTGCAGTACATCATATATTCATACTCATGTCAGCAGGCAAGATGTATGAATATAAAAAACAGAAAATTTTCCATTTTATTCTTCCCTTAAGTTTTTTTAAAAACTTGTAAAAATTTACACTATTATAGTTGCAACAATAACAAAGCTATAACAAACTACTAGATAAAAGATAAAAAAATGCATAAAGAAAGAAAATGGACGAATTTATTCATATACCAACATAATATTTTTATACTAAGGAAATAATAGATCTCCATTAGTAAACGAGAGTGTTTTTAAAAATACTTAAATGCTATGCTTAACTTAAAGCTTTAAGTTCTTCTATAAATTTAGAAAAATAAATAAACAAAATCATTTACAGAACCCTGTAATATTATATTATTTTATATTAATGCTTTTCCTAAACAAAAATTATTATATTGTAAAAATTAATATAATGTTAATTTTCAACCAGAAAAGAAAACTAAAGGTCAAAAGCATTGCTTGTTTATTTTTTGGTGAACTTATCAAGCTACTCTCTTTAGAATTTACATTATAATAAACTTAAAAAGTATGGAAAACTTTTCCTAAAACTATAAAAAGATATATGACTTCTTTATTAAAAATAGCCATCTACGAGTATATCATACAGTGCACAGTGGTACAGAATCATAATTTATAAAGAAATCACCCATTTGAAGGGCTTATTTGTAGATCGATATTATCTTGGGCACAAGCAAAGAAAAACCATGGTTATTGTATGGGCACGGCAACCACAATTTGTTCTCTGTAACAATACATGTTTGCTGTGAACAAATTATAATTAATTGAAATGATACTTTGCTCACGATAAACATGTTTTTGTTAAATGTTAATTATTTAATGGTTATATGCACCAAAAAAGAAACATGGTTGATTTGAATCATATTAAAATTCAAACCAAAACCAATTTTTTTTAATATTTAAAAATAAAGTTATATTTATTACCATAATATATTATTATTAAACATAGTATGTTAAGTATGACTAAAAATAAACAAATAATGTTTGGTTTTAAAAATACATATTTTGGTTTTGGCCTTTTTTCAGTTCAGAAATATGTGTGGAAGCTATCAGTTCATCTAAAAACGAAAAAACATTAAATGCACCTTTGTTGTCAACAAGTAAATTTGTTTTTTATTATAAATGATAGTTTTAAATTAAAAATATCAAACATACTTACCTTTTTAAGTCTAAATGGAAATATCCGTGTATGTATTTATTTTTTGTTATTTATAAATATATTCATACGTTGTCACATATAACCATTTATATGTTTAACATTATAGTATAGTATGTTTTATTATAAACATAATTATGGTTTTATTTTACAATGTTATTTTTATGTAAGACAATAATATGTTAAAATGACAACAATATTATTATTATTGTGGTTTGAATATAACCATATAATTCAACCATAACATGTTGTTCTTAGATTATGGCCCAGCTATCATAGTAATTACAGAAACAATTCACTCTAAAAAAAGTTATACAAATAATAAATTGTTTTACTGCTAAACGGGGCTGCCCTAATAACATTGTTAAAGATTACAACCTTGAAAAGGGGTTTCTAGAGCATTCACCTTTTTAATATTACAATCGAGGTATAATTATTTTTCATATAACTCGCACGCGAGAAGAAGTAATATTTTGAGTGTGGCGTTGGTTCGATTTCGAAAACTACTAAAATCCTGAAGAAAAAATATGTATGTATATTCAATTTATACAGTATAAATTTCGTGTTATGTGATTTGTCGTCATATTGAACGTTGTCCAGCGCGTTTAATATTAAGAGTTCTACAACTTCAAAGGTTCTTACCGGTACATATTTTACAAATAGGAAGTGCTTAGATAATTTATTTTAAAATCCACTTTGGTATCGAAATGGTAAATTAAATGTTATAATTTTTAATCTTAAATGACCAAAATATGTGCCAAGCACTAAATAACGAAAAAATTATGTTTTAGACAAATTTTCGATTGCCATTTAATTTTGAGTTCATTTTTCTAATATTTGTAAAAATTGTTACTTACACCCCTTGTGCTTAGAGACCCTCGTATTCAATTTAGTTTTATGATTTGTCTATCAAAATATCACTTTGACAGCAGCGCTTGCTAATGGGACTATTAGCACTTTTTGTGAAATTATTTGTTTGGTAGTTTGCGTTTGCTCGTAAAGTTATTAATACGTTTTCGCTTTTCTAACAGATTTGTGCGAGTTTTTTGTCAGCATTTGATTTTTTTCTTTCTCATTCTCACTAGTAGTAAAAAGCAAGAGTCGAATTTAAAATTCGGTGATATTGCTTTTTAAATAGCTATAGATTTTTGCTGAGAGTTGTGAAAAAATCAAAAACCAAAAAATAAAAATACACGCAAAAATGTCATAGCCAAAATAAAAAATAAATTTCTCAACTCAGAAACAGAGTTTTCGTAATATTCGTAAATTTCGTAATTCTATACCGTTTTTTTTAAGATTTTTGAAACAAGTTGACCCCTTCAGCACATTTGACACTGTACTACAATATAAATGCGTTAAAAAAAAATTCTTTTTGTTCTTCACTTACCTTCAAGAAACAAACCATGCACGTAGACGCCTTCAGTTGGATACTCAGTAATGTCCTCTTTATTATAGCGTGTTATTTGATTTTGCAACACCACAGAGTCAAGAGCCCAGCCTTTGTGAGCTCGTGTTACTTCCTTTAGTCATATAAGACAACAATGTCAGTGCCGTAACAAATTCCAACACACATCAGTATATAAACATTTACATTCCAAAACAGTTATAAAATAACCATTATGCATTCATCCATGCATACACACAAGAATAACACATACATAGTTTCAATGGAGTGGGAATTTAAGTTGTTGTTTTCATTGTTCATTATTGTGTCCGTGTGTTTTATTTGCAGAAATATAATTTTATATTAAAAAGGAAATAGACCGCAAAAGGAAGAAAAGTGATAAAAAAAGAAGAGAAAGAAATTTTTTTTAATTAAAAAGTATCATTGATTATATATTTTCACACGTTTATCAAGCGTTTATATGTAACAATATTTTAGAGTCAAATTATTTGCTATTTAGTCCCAAACAATTCTATTATGGTTTGTCAGTGCTTGTGTGCGATCAATTATTAATTTTTGTACATATAATATTTATTAATAATTATTGATAAAAATTGCAGTTAAGTGTAAAAGTTGTTTAAATAGGAAAATGATTGCAATTGAAACTACATTGTACAAGCAAAGAAAGAGGTTATGGTATGATCACAAGAACATCTTATATTCTCTGTAACAATATATGGTTGCGACGAACAGCATATAGTTGTTTTAATTCTTACTAAGATTAACAAGTTTTTGTTAAATGGTTATTAAACCCAAAAAATGCAACAAGGTTGTTTTGAGTTATATAATTTTCAAATCACAACCAATGTTTTATTAATGTTTCAAATTAATACTGCATTTATAACCAAAATGTAATATTAGTAATTGATATTAATGTAGGGGGAATTTGAAAGTAGTCCACTTCTTTAATGGGTCTCTTTTCGACCATACTATTGGTAAACAAATTATGATAAGTTTGCTCGAATGTAACCACAGTATGACTAAAAACAAACAATGCTTGGTTTTTTAAAATTTGTGTTTTTTTTTCAATTATTAAAATCTTATGTTTCAAGAAATAATAATTTATGAGTTGAGTTGTACCTTATATATAATTATTAAAAATAAAAAATAAATAATTGGGTCTTCTATTCACCCCTATTCTATTTGACAAAATACGACGACTTTTTATTTCGATGGGCTTAAGTTGGTATTCCATTTGTCGACATCAACATTTATCGAAGACTGTTTATTTTTAATTGGTATTTTGTAAGAAATTGTGACTTCGAAATTATGTTGTGTCAATTAAAGACAAAATTAAAATACAAAATAACAAAAAAACAAATTCCAACCAAATTAGTGGAAAAAATGAAGGCAAATCCTTTCCTTGCAAGAGCTCCCGAAGAGGAAGTACAGCAGAAATTTTAAACAGTTGAGGGATGGTGTTGCTGTTGTATTAAATGCCCATGGCTCTCCAAGAAGATCGCAGGATGGGTGGATGTGAAAAATATACCTACATAAAGGACACTACAAAAAAAAACTAACAAAAATTTGATTACAGATCTGGGAAGACTTAAAATTTAAGGTAAAGAAGAAAATGGTTTTTAACACAGCTGAGGCTACTGGCGGTGGCAACTGTAGCAAATCTACTAAATTTGGTTTGGTTGCTGATTTATTCAACCAAAAAAATGCAACCTATTACAACATAACGAACAATTCTTGCAATCTTCCTTAGTTGACTCCAAATCGGATAAGAAAAACGTATTTTTTTATTTATTTATATTTTTGTTTAATAAACTTAAAATAAAAAATATATAGAAAATAATAGATATGTGTATTTTAATTGAAATTGTCTTTAACCCGTCGACGTCGTCATAATACTTTTAGGGAATACCAAATTATAATCGTATTGAAGACGACGTTGATACAAAGCGATGTCGCCCCAAAAGTGACGACGATGTCAACGATGCTACCGATGCTACGCAACCTTGTCCCTATGATATACTAGCTTTAACATAGCCACATAAAAATAGTCTAAAGGCATTAAATCGCACGATCTAGGCGGCCAATTGTCCGGCCCCTTATATGAAATAAACTGTTCACCGAACTCGCCTTTCAATTGGGATATTGTTTTGTACGTTGATACAACAAAAAAATTAAAAAAAGATTTGAACCAATCGGATGTAAGAATTAAAAGTAGAAACAAAAATTTATGAAAATTTGTCTCCGTTTAAATTGCGACTTTTCAAAACCTTACGACATTTGATTGCTGACTAAACTAAAAATAAAAATTGTATATAAAATATATAAACTTGGTTTGTATTAACTTGTCGTCAACTATTAACGTTGTAAACAAAACACATAATTATTACTCATCTCCTTGTTTGAATGTTTAGGGCTTTTTATGGGTATATGTTTAGTTTGCATGATTTAATCAAATAAATAGCTAAAATAGACCTTAAGTTAAATAAATTTTGTTGACAGTGTGTAAGTTAAGTCTAAT
Organism: Phasia obesa; assembly: GCA_949628195.1. NCBI lineage: Eukaryota > Metazoa > Arthropoda > Insecta > Diptera > Tachinidae > Phasia > Phasia obesa. The sequence goes on along the minus strand of OX451215.1, from coordinate 166,151,721 downwards.
AAGGCTTAAGTTAAACTAAGTATTCTCTAAAAGCTACAAAGAATTTTCGCTCATTCACTCTTTATATGAAACTACATCGATTGTTATAAAATATTCTTGAAATCCATCCATCTCAAATTAACTTAAGTTTATTGCCATTTAAAGTTTTTATTAGCTTCATTACTTGAATAAATATTGGAATTTATATTTTCAAAAATTTAAATAGAATTTTCCAAGTAGAACAATAATGGAAATTTGGCCAAAAATTGTGAAAAAAAAATACACAAATATAAATGAATTACAGTCCAAATTTATTTATAGTTTTCCAGGGACCGTAAATAACAGTTTTCGTTTAAAAAAAAATATTTTATAACAGTTATTTTGAAAATTATATAAAAAAAATTAATCTAAAACAGTTATTTTTTAAAGTAAAAATAAAAACTCAAGTGAAAGTTTTTAAAAAAGAATTTTATTTTACCGTAAAAAATATAACTTTTTTAGGAGTTTTATTTTTTTCGTCAGAAAAAAAACTCATTTTATGTACTCCTCTATTGATAACAAATACAAAAATTTTGCATTTCAATTGAATAAATCGTCACTAAAATAAAGTACATTTTTAATTTGTTATTATTTGATTAACGATCTTCAACAGATGTTTTCCCATTTTCACCGAATTTTTGAGACACATATGTAAATAAACAAAATGAGTTGTATTTCTAACGGGAAACATAAAAATCATCAAAAAGTTTTATTTTACGACGGAGAAATAAAACTCTCTTTTTAAGAGTTTCGTTTGTACTTTTGTTGAAAAATAACTGTTAACTAAGGAGTTGAGATGGATTTTTTAAGATCACCATAGATTCTTAAAGAACTCGTCAATACAAATCTATTGATATATAACAGTATATATAATTTATTTATTTATTTTATTTTTTGTTTTTTGATAACTGTTATTTACGGTCCCTGTAGTTTTCTTATTAAATAAAAAATATAAAAATGTCAAGTTTTATAAAGGGCATTGATATTGGTTTAGTTCATAGAGCAAGCTTTGAGCTTGCAACTTTTGTATGTAAACTATAACCATAATCCAAGAAACGCCGAGTAACAGTTGAAATATTTAATTATTGTTATAAATGTATTTATTGTTAAGTTTTAGAATCGCACGATTTTTATATATCATAAAATAAACAATTTATATAATTAATTATATCTTTCTCGTTTTTATTTGCAAAATTGTAAAGGAGTTTTTAAAGTTAATTTATTAACATGACATGATTTAATATTATATTTTCTACAAATATATAAAACCTTGAGTAAAAAAATCAAATAAAAGTATGCTTGGAATTAAATTTGCTAGAAGTTTACCATCTAATTTACAATTTTTCATATCTTTGGAGTTGTATATCCAAAACTTTTCAATAGTTTTTGGGTTAAACAATTTTAAATTTTTCTTTGTGTTTGTTTTATTATTTTTTTTTACTAGATGCATAAGCATAAGCATGTATTTAATTACCTAATCACCGATAGTATTTTTTTTTTAATCGGACTAGTATTTTAAAAAATATTTCAAGATGAGTTAACACGGTTCAAAATTATTTGGGCTTAGAGTTTTTGTGACAAATTTAATTTTTTGCAAAATAAGTTCATATCACAAATTTAAGAGAATTCCATTTTTCTGCATACAAGCAAATTAACTTGTCAGAGCAATTGTATTGTGTTGAAAGAAAACGTAGAAAATTACAAATACAAACCAAAAATGTAAACCTATTGCTTTAGAAACCAAAATTGAAATATCAGATCGCCTTTGAAATGGAGACGTTTCAACATTTCTGTGCAAAATGTTCGGTTCAATCGAAGCCACAGTAAGAACTATAAAAAATTTAAGTTTTAATTATAAAACCGGTGAGTTCTGGAACGAGACTATCTGTTAAGTCTTCGACTTACACTAGAGATGCATATAAAAGTTGCATTTGCACATTATGTGTACATATACGAGTATGTATGAGATAACAAAGCAAACATGAATTCTTTTTGTTTTTTTAATAGGTTTTAGAGATAAGGAACCAATCACCTATTTTTGCATACGATCAATGTCTGTTTTTTACACGTTTTTTTTTTTTCTGGAACCAATCTACCGTGTAGAAACAGAATTAGTTGTAAATACTATTTACATCTGTAAATGACTACGTATGAGTTATATTTAATGTGAAATATTCATATGTTAATCATACTCACAATGACTAGTTCAGATTTTATTGAAACTTTTTTATTTATTGACTCCCTGATTGCATATATATATAATTTAAAAAAATTCTATCTCTTACAGTTTTTTAGCTGTAACCTTACAAAAATTGAAAAATATCGCTTTTTGCATATGCAAATATGCGCTCGAGGTCTAAATATATTCTAATTCCAGTTACATAAGCCCTAGGAAGTTGAAAAATATCTCATTTTAAAGGGGATTTCATACGCTTTAATTTGGTGTCAACCATGAAAAACAAATTTAAATAATCTATACATACATTTAATGAAATAGTAATTCATTTCCGTCTGCCTGTCTGTTTTTTATTTATGTTCGCATATGAGGAGTTATCTTAGCATCCTGATTCCAATATAGGATACTTTTTTTTCACAAAAATATCTCATTTCCAAGAGAAGGTGGAGAAAAGTAGTACAAAAATGCAATTTCCAGTTTAAAGGTACTGACATTTTCGGTTTAAAACTGGGATATTTTAAATAGAATTAAATTGTATTTGATTTGTATTCTTACTTTGTGGAATAACAATGTTATTTAAATATTTTAAACACCCTTTACAGAGCTTTACAATAATTTTTAGAATTTTGTTTTTATATAAATATAATACATAAACCATAACTGAAGTTCTATAGAAGTAAGAGTCTTACAATTAATTGGTGTGGAATACTTTCAAAGCAAAATCGAGAAAAATATTGTCACGATGCCCATGACGCGACGGGCAATAATAATAAATTTAATAAAATTATATTAAAAAAAAAGTTTTATTAAAATATTTGAAATAGTGTTTTTTTATATATATGTGTTTTAAATGTGGATTAGTAATTACACCATTAAATTTTTAGAGTGAGACCGTGGCGGGCTCAGAAGTTATGTTTAAAAACTACATCTTTTTAATTTTTCGATTAGCTCTTAATTTTTCTATTAGCTCTCACCCAGTTTATCAAAAAATGTATATTTTTCAGTTTGTAATGAAACAAAGTAAAGTTTTTTTTAATAGCTTCTGATCCCGCCTTGGTCCTACTTTCAAATTATTATGGTATACTCACTAATCCACATTAAATAACATATTTAAATTAAAAAAACAATAAAAGACACTATCTTCACAATTTTAATAAAACTTTTTTTTAAATATAAGAAAACAATTTGTTAAAAAATTGTTTTCCTTTTAAAATTAGCTATTACTCAAATTTCTAGAGCTTATGGAACTGGAATTTGAATTTGAATTTTAATTTAATCCTCGTTTAGTTTATAGCTAAAAAAAACTATAAGAGATACATATATTTTTTTGAAGTTATTTTGGATTTAGGGAGTCAACAAATATATATTTTTTTAATTTTACATATTTATAAGATAGATACAAAATCAACCGTGATAGGCATAGTAGCAAATTATATTTCCTACATATAATTTTTAAACTGCAAATTTGTTTGGGCTCTCTGCCGTTATAAGTCAATAGCACACAGTGGCTTATTTTTAAAAATATCGATAGGCTATGTACTATTACAGATATTTTAATAAATAAGTGGGGGTGGCTAACTACCAAAGTTGGTGACCTCGAAAATATATTTTTTACCTAGCTTGATTTGTTTTTTTTCTAGTTTGTGGTTTTCTGCTACCTAAAGTCAATATTATTTTTGAAATAATAAATTTTTGTAAATTCGAGTTATTATAAGAAAGAAAAATCTTTAAGAAATGAGGATTATTTTTTTGAACAAAACAATGAGCTTCATCACATCGTAAAATTGTCGAAGTGCTCTGTGAAATTCGCAAACAGATTTATTTTTTTTTTTTAGAGTAAATTTCCACAATTTGGAAGCATTGTTCTGACGTTAAATGATTCATGATGACTTGTGAAACCTTACTATGCACGCAAAGAAAAAACATGGTTATTGTATGGTCACGGCAACCACACTATGTTCTCTGTAACAATAGATGTTTGCTGTGAACAAATTATAGTTATTTTAAACAATATTTTGGTCACGATAAACAAATTTTTTGTTAACAGTTCAATGGTTATACGCTATAAAAAAGCACATTGGTTGATTTGAAACATATTAAAATTCAAACCACAATCAAATTATTTTTAATATTTAAAAATTATAACCATAATATATTATTATTAAACATAGTATGTTAAGTTTCTCTAAAAATAAACAAATATTGTTGGGTTTTAAAAATACATATTTTGGTTTTGACATTTTTTCAGTTCAGAAATATGTGTGTAAGCCATCGGTTCATCTAAAACCATAAAAACATTAAATACATATTTGTTGTCAACAAATAAATTTGTTTTTTATTATAAATGATAGTTTTAAATTAAAAATATCAAACACATAAAAAGGTAAGCAGAAAATATCAAAATATGTATGTAAGTCTAAATGGAAATATTCGTGTATTTGTTTCTTGTTATTTATAAATATATTCATACGTTGTCACGTATAACCATTTACATGTTTTAAATTATATAATAGTATCTTTATATTATAAACATAACTATGGTTCTATGTATGTTCCAACGACAAAATATTATTTTTATATATAACCATATAATTCAACCATAACATGTTGCTCTTAGATTATGGTTACCTCAACCATGTTTTTTATTTGCGTGTGCCTTACCTTAAAGAACCATCGATATCGATAGTTCTCATAAAACTAAAAAAAAACCCGATAGATCCAATTTTATTTTTGCACCCGTAGGAATTCCATTTAAAAACGACTTCATCATTTTAGACATCCAAAATTGAATTTCGTGGTTTCTTCGCATGAAGGCGTGAGTACTCGTTTTCTTTGCTTTTGCTTTTTATATTTTTCTAACGACAATACGTTGGACATGAGCATATCATGCACATAGAAATCATCTCAAGGACTTATTGCAACATACATACATACATACATAAATACATACATACATACATACATACATACATACATACATACATACATACATACATACATACATACATACATACATACATACATACATACATACATATATACATACATACATACATACATACATACATACATACATACATACATACATACATACATACATACATACATACATACATACATACATACATACATACATATATACATACATACATACATACATACATACATACATACATACATACATACATACATACATACATACATACATACATACATACATACATACATACATACATACATACATACATACATACATACATACATACATACATACATACATACATACATACATACATACATACATACATACATACATACATACATACATACATACATACATACATACATACATACATACATACATACATACATACATACATACATATATCAACAATGACGGCAAGATGAATTCGATGGTTGAGGCATCATCAAAAAACTATGAATTGGCTGCTGTTTCATCTCAAGTTTTTCAAGTTCTGTTAGGTTCGCACGACTTTGATTGACGAGGCATTTTACAAAGGCTGTCATAAAAAATTGTTATATTGGTTGCTGCATTGTCTCCAATGCATGTCACAATAGCGTTACATATATGCAAAAGCATGTACTATAATCAAATTAAAAACAGTGCATTTGCTTTTTTTCTTATTTCATGAATATACTTTTTTTGTATACTTATGAATTAAGTTTTCCTTTAATTTCAAAAGTAGCATTAATTTTTGAAAAAACTTTATACTTAAACTTTTACTAGAAGCAAGATAATGAAAATACTTAATGTTTTAACCTTGAAAGCAGCAACTATTATGCAAAAAAAAAGTGTAGATGAGAGTGACTTAATTTTAATTTACTTGCAAATTCAATAACAACATTTATATAAATCTACTACTCTAAAGCGAAACGTCTGCCATTATTAAATAAGTCGCTCTCTAATGATCTTAAAAATCAATTACTGTTGACACACTAATGAGGCATGATTAGCATTAATTTAAACTAAATAAAATTTATTAAGAACAGAAACTTGTTAAAAAGACAAATTTGATTTATTTACCATGTTGGCCACAAGTTTAAACAATCATTTAGAGAAATTAAACAACATACCTGGCGCATGGCTGTTAGAAAGCCTTGAGGATTAAAGAATCCCGTCATCCAAAATACCTTAAAATTGTATAAGAAATGTAAACAAATGTAATGAGATTCATTAAATACCAAAAGACACAAAGATTTAAAATAACAAATAAAAATGTTTCTTACATTAATTTTATTCTTTTATTTTAGACAAATAAAGACGGAAAAAATTGTATCACAAAGAAAAACCATAAAAAAATGGTGAACACCAAGTAATAAGAACTTTTGTGGTTTTTGTTCTTTTTTAAGTTGTGTAGAACAACTATAACTATTATTTGTTGAACTTACTTTTGGTCGGTCAGTTGAAATCCAAGTACGGAATTGTGCATTACGTTCCAATAGTTCAGTATACCAAAAACCAAGTGTTGTTGACTCCCATGATACCTGTAAAATAAAGTACATATTTAGTGGAGTTTAATTTCTTGCGCATTTTAAAAGAAAACTAATTAATTATAAAGTTTGCATAAAGTAAAAATATTAAAATAATAAATTAAATAAATGCCTTAAGCCTTATAATTTAGGGTAGCAATTAATTCCATTATACATTTATCCAATGATTCTTGACTTGCACAAAGTTCGGCATAGACTTTAATATTTTAAAAAGGGTGTATACGGCGTTAATATGTCCTATACTGATATATGGAACAATACAATACACACTGACGGATGGATGCTGATCTGCTGCAAGTGTTCTACAGGCTATAGATTTCTATTTGATAGGAATTTTAGAAGGTCTGTCAGTATTTCTTTATATTCAGGCGGCTTATTTGTGTCTGAGACTACACAATACCCCTTTAATTCTACTACGCTAATGTACGGCATCAAGCTGCATCAACCTAAGGTGATGCCCACACATAGTAACTTATTTGGGCACCTGTAATGCAGAATCAGTGGCTCTCGACACTATTAAAAATATTATTTTCTAGTATTAGATTCAGAGAGCTGAGGTAAGTTGGCACAAAATAAACGATTTTAAGGTTGCAGTGTAATAATGACAAACGTTCGGCGCAATTGATAAGTCAGAATAGGCAATTGGGCCTTATCTATAGTAGGCATGGTAGAAGCTGACGGTTAAAGGTTATGGAAGAAACTATACGAATGTTTATCATTTACTATTCAAAACGTAAATTTCTTGGGGAAAACATAATGGACGACCTATATGAGCTATCAGTTGCCAGTCTGGATAAATCGATGCTACAGGATGGTTCCAGCTTATCAAGCTTCCAAAATCTACTTATATAGAAAAGTTAAGAGTTAAATATCGGTATCATTTGAATTATGCTCAGATCATTCACTTACTATTGTCTATATATGGAACCAGCAAAATATCGTGTCAACAACAATTAGCAAAAGCATTAATTGGTTGAAATATAGAAAGTATCTTAGTACTCATTGTTCGGACCACATACCGCTAAGAACACCAGAAGACGTGGACCAGAGTCTAATTAATTATGATCAAAACCTTAAATCAGCTGCACAACATGCAACAATAACCCGACAATCAGCTTGATACAATCAAACTTATTTTGTAGATGTCAAGCGGCTCTTGGCTGGAAATAGATAAATTCGAAGAGAGTGGCAAACACACAGATCTCCTCAACTCAAATCTAGACTTAAAGATTGCACGAAACGGCAACGACAGATGGCACTCTATTCTCATTATCCTCGGACCCAGCAGACCAATCACCTGCTTAGCTGGAAACACAACCGATTACCGAAACTAACACAAGGCAAAATAACTAGAGACTGAATCTTATGATACCATGTGGAAGCCATATGCTCCCAAGAGGAGTAATCAAACATTTAAGTGTATTACTATGTAATAAATAAAGACCAAAGTATGACTGCAAGATTTAAATATCTTTATTGTTTTAAATTTTCTAAAATAATAAATTAATAGTTAACGCTGAATCAATTTTACTTAAAAAAGTTTATTTTCATGATCAAGCAAGTGATAATGAAAGTAAACTATAATTTCTTTTACCAGATTTTTTGCTATGTTTACTTTACTTTAAAAGGTGTTTGAATACATTTTTTCCTTGCAAAAAGGGCAAAGCCTAACAAAAAACTCTTTTTCATCTTTAAAAACAAAAAAAAACCTTTTCCAGTTTTTATAAAAAGAAAAAACTGGAATAGTTTTTTATACTTCATCTTCATTTTAGTAGCTTAATGCTTTTGCCCTTTTTGTGCTTTACACGTTGTTTCTTTGCAATTTTTTTCTTCCTCTTGTTTGTCGTAATACGACTATATTATTCCAAAATTTTAATGCCTTTGAGTTTTTTATTGTTTAATAAACTTGATTAAATGGGTCTTCTTAAAATATTTACTATTATTGTGAGTTGTTTGGTGTTTAATCGTCATTACATTGTTCCGTACTTGTTTCAATAACTTTTTACGTTGAGTTGAAAGATTGTGGTAATTGGACAAAATTTTAAAGACTTAGATATACCCTAGTAATGGACCAAGGCAACACCGGTCCATTACTTTTGTCTTTATATAAATAACACTGTTATAACTAGACAAAATGCAAAAACTCTATTAAACAAGAAAGTTTTTTTTTCACACTATTTTTTTTTAAATTTTCCATTAGAAGTCCACTTTTTCATCGTTTAGATCCAGCTTTCTAATGAAAACCAGCTGGCCACCTTAGGTTTACGACTTTAGAAACAAGACATGCAGATATCATCATCACAAAGTCGAATCTTTTTAAAGAAATATCTGAGATCTTTATGTCCTAACTCATACGTAAAAGTCATTACATTTTTCCTCCAGCAAGGATTTCGGCTTAGAGGATCTCAACACTGTATCATCACGTCTGAATTGTTCCCTTACACAGTACAACATTTTTGAGGTGATTGATTAGGGACTCAATTCTGATAATTGTTTATAAAAGTAGCCCAAAAAGAAGAACTTCTGCATCATTCGTTTGGTCATGGTACATCAAATAATAATTTAGAAATTAATTTGAAGATAGTAAGTATCGTATAGGGGAATTTGTCACGTTTTAGACTCTTTTGTTTGTCTCGAGAACCACTAGTCCGAATAAGATCAAACAAATTTAAAAAAAATAAGAATTTCGTTTAGAGGTCTCCTAAATCCATTTAGACTATTTTCGCGATGATGTCTGTGGGTGGGTGGGATGGTGGGGGGGTGTTTGTGTATGCCACTATTTCTTGGAGTTTGTACAGGTCATACCGTTTGACATATCAAAATGAAATTTAGTATATGCCTTTGGTATGTGGAGATGAAGAGCTGTATAGTTTTTGGGCATAATCGAGAGGGGGCAAGGGGTAGTTTCCTTACCCCCAAATTTTGTAACCTCTGTACATGTCATATTGTATGACATAGTAAACAAAATTTAGTATGTGGCTTTGTGGCTTATGGAGATGAAGAGCTGTATAAATTTTGGGCATAATCGGGAAGGGGCAAGGGGTAGTTTACTTACTCCCAAATTTTGTAAACGCTCATACCGTATGACATATCAAAATGAAATTCAGTATGTGCCTTTGGTTTATGGAGATGAAGAGCTATATAAATTTTGGTCATAATCGGGAAGGGGTAGTTTACCTAACACCCCAAATCGAAAATAATTTTTTTTTTCGATTCGAATATTCTTTGAACTTTTATTTTTTATGTAATATATCCATAAAAATACCTGTTTCCATTTGGTATGGTAAAGTTATCCTTCCATACATCGAATCGCAACCAGGGTATATGACATCATCTCCAGCTCCTGCGAACTTGTCTGCAGCTTTTTTGTTTTTTTTTTGTAGGGGGAATATCGAAGCAGACCACTTCCATAATGGATTCATTTTCGACCACCTTCCTATGATTACAGGCAACCGAAATGTAATTTACGGCAAACTACTTACATTGAGTCATGTGCTACAATCAGCTTTTAATCTTGACTTTAGTGATTTCAGACTGTCGACTGGTAACTGTCGGCCTTCTTTCTCATCACGGTCTCTAGTAATTGCTAGCATTTGTTCAAGGGTCAGGTCCCCCATGGCATCCACCAGTGGTCCTGAGTGTTATGCTAGCCAGTGCTGGACATTCACACATAATGTGCGCTGCCGTCTCAGTCTCTTTCCTTTCCCCGCCTACTCTTCTACCACTGCCTCATACTTTTAGGCTTGTGCTGTAGAGACTCCGACTCGACGTTGAAGGAACGTTTTGAGGTGCCTGCTTCCGAAAAGGATTTGCCTAAACCTAAACCACAGGGCCATGTGCGTCCAATTCATCCACATTTACCTCCATAGCCGCAGGAGTATCTTTATAGACTGACCAGTCCACCCCTTGCGAGGTTTCTTTGTCGTTCTATATCGATATTCTCCCCTGGCCAGTTGCAACCGGAGTTCCTAAAGGGATTAACATATCCACCTCTAACGAGGCTTCATTGTCCATCCCTATTGAAATATCCCGGTTCAATGCCATAGGATAACCTATAGAAATTAACCTGTTCACCCCTTGCAAGGCGTTCCTGTCCATCCCTTCTGAATTCTTCCCTAGGCCATTATTGAAGAAAACGTTGTCCACACGCACAGAGCTCCTTATTCATGGGTAAGTCTACATTGAAACTGGAGATCGACTGGTATCCAGAGATCGCATACTAACGGCCAAGCACCCTCCTGACCACGCATCCTTGGCGTATGCTGTTTCACCGTGGATTAGGGTGAAGTTATTCCAGATTAAGGTTCAAGGGACCTTGGCGTCTGGTGCCCCTATTTTCCCCGATAGCACTGCGTCAAAGCTTTGAGAATGAACCGCAATGACAATTAGTGCCCTCGGTGGGGTGTCTGCAGCTTAATTTCCTACGATGTTGTAATGACCGCGTACCCAGTACAGTTTCAGTATGTTTTGTTCGTTAAGAACTTGTAGCTCTCTGCAATAAGGCCTGAGTGCTATTGTAGCCGCCTGAGTTTCTATGTAAATAGTGATATCGTTTGATATCAGCCTCGTAGAAAGTAACCTACCAGCTTTAGACACCGCAAAGATGTTGACTTGGAAAATATTACACAATTCATCCAGTCTAGAACTGTGTCTGATACCTAACTTATTTTTATGACCAATCTATATATCTCAATCTGTATATATCTCAATTCCACCCATGTGGAAAAATGTTGTACGTTTTGTAGCAAAAGTTTATATAGAAAAAAACATCAATGTTTGTTAGCAAACCTACAATAGCTTCTGAATTGCACAATTTTGTTCTTTGATAATTTTTTATGGATCAAAATACCATATACTTTTACACAGAAAACTAATTTAATTAAATTTTTAATTGATGTAATTATTTATTAAATAAAAACTTTTGTTCTTTCTATTTCAATTAAGTATATAATTGAATTAATTACAAAATTAATTCAATTTGTATCTGAAATCAATTAAAATCTTTAATTGGTGCAACATTTCTGTATAGAGTACTTTAAAAATAAAACCAACCATGTTACATTTTTGGACGTATTAACCATTTAATGATCAAATTTTAACCAAGACTTGTTTGTTGTCACCAGAGTAATATAAAAAAAAACTAACATTAGTTCAACGTAACAATATATTGTTGCAGAGGACACAATACGCTTCTTGTGACCAAAGACTCTGTGTTCTACTGCGTGAGTAGATGAGGGGCATAGGTGTGGCCAGTCTTTGTGCCTTTTGAATTATTTCAAAGTAAGTGCCATTCTCCACCAAACCAACCAACAATGCCACCATACACGAATGTCAAAAGAGTTTGTCATGCAAGCGATAATGAAAGCAAACTATAATTACTTTGAACAGTATTTTCGCTGTGTCCACTTTACTTTCAAAAGGTGTTTTAAACAACTTTTTTTGCTTGTTAAAAAAAGAAAAAGGCCTCACAATAACTTTTAAAGCCAAAGATAACTTTTACAGTTTTTTATAAAAAGAAAAAACTAAAAGGTTATATTTTTTAACGTTATCTTGCTTTTAGTAGCTTAGTGCTTTTGCTTTTTCTTGTGCTCTACAAGTTGTTTCTTTGCTTATACTTTTACCTTCCTGTTTTTTATTCGTAATATTTTTTTTTAATTTTTTATAAACATGATGGAATGGTCCTGTTAAGATATTTATTATTATAACAACTTTCTAGAACATATATACTTCCTAGGAATGATTCTTAACACCGTTTAGGTAGCGCTTAGGTAGCTAAAAATTTTTCGGGAAATTTTTCACTTTTGCGGCTACCTAAGCGCTACCTAAACGGTGTTAAGAATCATTCCTAGGAAGTTCATATGTTCCAGAAAGTTGTTTATTGAGATCTTAGGTTCATTTTTCTAGTTGATTGTTTCCTTGAATTTTGAACGGTTTGCTACCTATGGACCTGAACAGGGGGAAAAAAGGTAAAAAAAATTGAATTTTTTTAAGTTTTTTGCGATTTTTACCTTGAAGATGAAGTTTTTTTAATTTTATATGTTCACAATTTTTGTTCTTTATGACAAGAGCTACAACTTTGCCTCAGAGAGTATATCAAAATTTCAAACGGTTTGCAAAATATGAGCTTGAGGAAATGATCATTTTTTTGCAAAAATGACATCGAGGCCCATAACAAAACCCTGGATGACTTTGGGCAAAACTGGGAGACAGGGGTCTTTTTTTTTTGGTCTTTTATGACGTACATGACTTAAAAAATTACACAGTGTATTATTTTAAATAATAACATATTTTGTACATATTTTCAAGGCATTCTCTTTTAACGTATAAGAATTTGTTCAATTACTAATCACTTATTATTAAGATTAATGTAAGGTGTTTTGTAATCGAGTAACAGAGTGTGGCAGTTGGAAAAGTAAGTTATTTTATGGCAAGTAGTTCTTTTACTAATGCCCAATTTTTGTTGAGAACTTTTACTTTTACAATTATTAAATGAAAATTAAATTTACGATATTTATAAAGTATAATTTTTTGTTATGAACAAATGTATATATTATGAGAAAAGGTCATATTGTAATGATATGTCACAATAAAGACAGATCTACTATATTTCCTTAAGAATAGAAACTTTCAATCAGAATTTTTCATTTATGAGCGTTGAAATTTCAACATTTATTATATTTCTTATAAATCAGATTTCGAAAATTTTATATTTTTTCAACGGTCATAAATGAACAACAAAAAATGCTTTGCCTACTATCACTAATTAATGAGTGTAACTGTTTGTTTTTTTTTTTTTTTTTTTTTTTTGAGCACACATACATGAACCGTGAACATCGAAGAATATTATTTATATGTGATGAGTAATGAATTAGCTCACTCTCATTAATGTTTTATTTATGAGATTCTAAAATAGTTTGTTACTGCATACGCCGGCAGTTGCACATTACAAATTATGTGAATATATGTACATACATATACACATTTATTCGAATATTTAATGCGATAATTTTTCTCCGATATTTTCATTTATGAAAAGTAAAAAAGTTGTAAA